>OY757909.1:32536346-32546346 GCA_963585895.1 Sepioteuthis lessoniana
ATAATTTCTATCAATATCTGAATAAATGTCTGAAGTATAAAACTTAATATTTTGGTAAAGAAATGTTTAACCTTTATGCAATTTGTTGAACCTAATTACAAGATGCTTACAACACAGTGGCTTTGCTGTAGGATGAGCAAAAGATCTATAAAATTGACAAACTAGTACCCAACTCCCAAATAAATGTGAAATATTTTACTATATTTTAGTTGGATATATTCATATATTTTATTTTAGTTTTTATTGTTTCACATATTAGTAAAATATTTTAGCTCCAATAAGTTAATAGATACGTTGATATTTACTAGGTAGTTTAGTATGGTATCTATCCAAAGTATCTCCCCTCTGTGCTGGAATGTTCACAAGGTCAGTTTAACGCAGAGGCTTGCAGGAGAGGGGGAAGCAAAAATAGCTCAGCTTCTGCATTCACCTTTGTGGATGGGCTCATATGCTGGGCAATAGGCCCAGCCCTTACTCCTTTAGGTGAAAGAGCAAGTGCTTTAAAGGTGAGCTGTTATTTAAAAAAAAATTTATTCTTTATTTTTTCTGATTACACCCAATACTCAAATGTGCCAGGTCAAAACCAAAATAAGGTAAATGACCCTCTTGAATTAAATAGCTTCTGGACAATGATTGTTTGTAAGATGCCTCACTGAGAACTGAATTGCCATCAATCACAATACAATTGAAACTTTGTTTGTCCCATTATGTTATGGATTTGTGGCTGTCAAAAATTTTGGTCAATCGAAGATGAGACCTAGGAAGTTCAATTATTACATCTTTGTCATCCATAGTTGATTGATTAAACAGTAAGCATGAAAAATATTAGATTCTTCATAAATGTTTCTATGTTGAGTGTCTGTTTCCAATGTAGGAAGTAGTTTTGCTGCTCAAAATAAAATTGTAGAAATGCTCTATAGAAAAGAATGTGTAGGATCTTACAGGTGAATGTTGAATGAGTATTTGAATGCTTTGTGATTGGGCAAATTAGATAGGGTAGAGGGGTTGTTGTTGGTGGAAAGGTGATGATAATAATAGGTGGTAAGTTGAGATGGTGGATAAGGGGGTATGGTTGGGAGTTACTCCCTACTTCTTTTATGTTTTTTGTGTACATGTGTAATGCATTGAATTAAGAAGGAAAGAAATTGTTACAGCAGACATGGTTTAGGTCTGGTACAAATTTCCATACACTTATACTGGGAAATAGAGCAGAACAGTCATGGAAATGTTGGCTATGTTAACTGATTTATATCTGTGGGCACATGTGCTTTAGTGAGAATTGTGCGCATGTGCGTGCACACGTATACACACACACACCCTGTATATATATATATATATATATATATATATATATATATATATATATATGAGAGAGTGAGTGTACCTATGTATGTATATATAGAGTGTGTGTGTGCGTATGTATGTATGTATGTGTATATATATGTATATATTCTCTCTGTGTGAGAGCACAGTGGTTACTCATAAGTCCTTTAAAACTCTCGGAGACTTATAATTGTGATCTTGTTTTGGACAAGATATAAATTAGTAAATATTTATCTAATGTTTGGGGTGGGGAACAATCAATTTACAATGTGTTACTAAACTTCTTATAATGCTTTTATATACGTGTACGTACATACGTATGTACGTGTGTGTGCATATATATATATATATATATATATATATATATATATGCATGCGCACACACACACACACACACATACATATATATGATATCCTCTCATCATCATGTTGTGCTGCGAGTACAGATTTCCCTGACTCTCTCTTACAATTACTCTGTACCATCCATCGCTTCTGGCAGAGCTTCCTGACTACATCCTCCATCTGTACAGAGCAGTTGTTGATAAGTTCTAGTTGGTCATCCTGCACTTGTATGTCCATGTGAAAGGGTCCATAGGAGAACACCACTTGTGAGTCCATCCTTAATTCTCTAGCAGTGTCCTGCATGTCTGGTTCATCTTATTTAGATGATTTTGGAGATAGAAGGTAAGTGTCCATACAGCTGCTGCTTTGTGGGATGTTGCTTCCAGGGTTTGTTCAATATAGCTTGTAGCATTCTTGTGCAATTCCCATCTAGCTTTTTCTCTATATGCTTAGTCAGTTGTCCATGTGACATAATCGCTGCTTGGAAAAAAATTGCATTTTATTTTTTCGGATAAATTTGACTTCCATATGATTGATAATCTGTCAATAGCAGTCTATACCTTCACTAGTTGCATATTGATGTCATTTTCAGTAGATGAGCTGCTGCTTCTGAGGTAGATGAACTTGTTCACTAGTTTCAGAGAACCACCATTTAGTATGCAGATGTCTCCTTTTTGATTAAAATACATGTACTCCATTTTGTCTGCATTCATGTGGAGGTCAATGCCACCTGGTGCCTGCTCCAGTCAATGCAGCTAGGATTTGGCTTGGGTTGGTGTATTTGCCAGTTGCACTATGTGATCTGTGTAGTCTGCATCCGTAATAGTTTGTGCAGGGTATCATCTGCTTCTTGCCTTTTTTAGTTTAAAGCCATATTCTTTCATTAGATCTATCGACATTTGAAGTACGTAATCTAGGCAGTTTATAAGTAGATGCGAGGCTAATGCACCCCCTTGAAGAACACCAGAAACAATGTCAAAGAAGTCTGTATCTCCATCTGATGTGTTTTCATAGAGCATCATTATGGCTGCGACGGTTTCTATGGGGAGACCATAGGCTACAAGTTTTTGGTCCATCTTCCCTCTGTGTATGGAGTCAAATACCTGGGAGAAATCTATAAATAAGAGTGTCGCCTCAATGTTTTTTGCACAAACTCCTTTTAAAATTTGACAGATTGTTAAAATCTGTCACGTTGTGGAAAACCATTTTGATCCTCCCTAAGAATTTTCTCAATGGCGGATGTGATGTAAGGTGGATGAACATAATGTCGGGATAACTGCATGCTTTACCTAATGCTAGGCAGAAGAACCCAACAGTTCAACAGCCAGGATCACATAGTTTCATTAGGAAACTACTGCTGCTCATCTATAAGGGTGACGAGATAAAAATACAGCCATTGAAATATTACCATGACTCACCCAAACCATATATATATATATATATATATATATATATATATATAGTTGGTGACCTTGGTTGAGGGTGACCTGAAGGGTCCCTTTTCAATAGCTACCACACCGAGGTGTAGTGAAGGACGCTATTCCATTCCGTGGATTGTTCCACTTTACCCTTGATCTTTACTTTATAATGTTGAGTGTTAAGTATCCAGTACCATTTTTTCAGTCTTTGGTATGACTCAACCTGGAATTGAACCCCAGTCTCCTGGACCATTGATGAACTCTCCTTATTAGGCCAATGTATGGTTCAGTTCGGTTCCTTTGTTTTAATGGCATATCAACCTTTGTAGGTTATTTAATGCCAAAGCTATTCTCCGAGAAGAACAGTAGTGGTGCTATTTAACCCATAGCTGGGAGGATAAGGGGGTTCATACCTTTCCCAAGGGTATTTGCCCAAAAGTGAACGTAATAGCGTGACTGGAGTATGAACTTGCTTACTACGATTCCGCAGTCCATCGCTTTAACCATTACACCACAAGGACACCCCCCTGACCTATATATATATATATATATATATATATATATATATATGTATGACAAGTTTTTTTTTTTTTTTTTTTTTTTTTTTTTTTTTTAAGAAATTATTGCTCTATGATGTCAGTTACATTGAGCTCTTTACCAGAAAAATTTAAATGTTCATAGTTGAATAATTTTTTGTCCTGACAGAATTATTCCTGACTCCGGTTTAACTGGACTGAATAATACATATATATATATAAAATGAAGCTTTTGACCAGTGAAAATAGCACATCGCAGAACATTGTCAGTGTATAGCTCTAATGAAATTTTACTGACTTAGAGAATAAAACAATTTGCAACTGAATATTAATTTTGTGAAGGAGGTGATCTTTGTTTACAATGAATCATCCAAATTCCCTATATAATAGAGATAACTATTACATGCAAATTAGAATCCTTCACTTCTCCTAAATTGAAGCATCACTATCATTAGGGATCAATAGAAATCTAATAAATTCATCAGTCATTCATGTTATGAATTCAATCCTCCTCCTTTGTAACCTTTTACCTGACAAAATTAAAATGAGTAAATACTTTTTCTTTTTTTAATATATCTGCCAAAGATCACTCCCATCAACTCTACTTCTGTTGCTTAGTTACGTAATTATTTTGTCAATACTATTTGGGGGGGTCTTGGGGGGGCTTCTTTTTTAAACTTGTTCATATGTGGAACAAGAATGTTTTTTACTGCCCCTTTTTTTTTTTTTTTTGCTGTTAACCTGAACTTGTCCAATTTTTCAAGCTAATGAACAATAAATAGCAGTTGCTTTTATTGCTCTATTTATTTATTTATGTATTTATCATGTACTGTCTGTATTTTTTTATTGCTTTTATTTTTCTCTTTACCAGTTTTTTTTTTTTTTTTTTTTTGTATACTGATAAAGGAAAACTTTGTTTACTCTGTCTTTTCTATTTACTATGAAAGATATTGTTTACAATAAATAACTTCAATCAAATTCAAATGTTTTCACACAGAGATCTGTGTGCCTATTTTTCTGTCTTTTGTTAGACTGATAAATTAACAGACAGACAGGTAGAGAAACAGATCTGTTTGTCTGTTTGTAAATTAGCCTGTCTGCCTGTCATTTACTAATTTTTGCTTAGTCTGGTACACAGGCTTCTAGTTGTTTAAGTAGTCAGCCATTTAAATAATTATCTGACTGGAACTGGTGCTTTGAGTCTGTTAGCTGATCTGATTGCTGGTCTGTCTGTCTTGTCTTTCAGTCTGTTTGTTTATTTGTCTGTCTGTCTGTGCATATTCACTACCTTGAAAATAAAGTTATGATTTACATGAATGAATCAATAACCACTGAGTTTTCAGGTTAAGCAATTTTTTGGCACATGGACATAAAGTGTCATTAACTGCTGTGAGGTTTGTCTAATTGTTTTTATTATTTACATGTTTTGGTATGAAATCAAATTATTGGAAAGAAAAAAGAAAGGATAAATTTATCATTGCAATCCTGATATGTCAATACTGAATTTAAAAAAATTCATTTTTCATATGAAATATTTGAAAAGTTCTTAGCAGTTGAAGGATAAATATTCATTTATCTATTTTCATCTTGAAATTTAAATTTTTATTAATTACTGTTAATTTGAGTATTAAGAATTTTGCTGATTACTGGAATTTAAGGAATTTTTCTTTTAATTTCATCTTCTCTTCTTTGGTACTTGCTTAGGATTCAAGAATAGGCATTATCCAAAAATGGATCTGTCATGAGAATCATGGATTCAAATTAAATGTGTTTTTCCTGCATTTGAAATGTGTTTTATTTTTATTTATCTATTTTTTTTTATCCTAAGAAAGGTTAAATTAGCCTCTACTCAGTAAAGGGTTATGATGATACAGAAATGTGATGCGGTAAAGAAATAGAAATAATGATCGGAGAATGGAGGATGAGTGAAGATGGGGATGTGAATGTATGGTGGAGGGATTCAGTCATCTAAGGACCAATAAGATACTTACTGAGCAAAGGGTTATGATGATATGACAATGCAATATGGCAAATGAATAGGAAGAATGATTGATGAGAAAGAGATAAGAATATGAATGGACGGATAGGGAGGTGACTTAGGTCTCTAGAAACCCATATTTATTGTTCTTGGATTTAAAAGGCTGAAAGTCATATTCTGTTAAACACTCACCAAGAAGTTTGTTCTACATTTCAGCCATTCTTGGGACTTATATTTACCACAGATTAACACAAAGCAAATATATCAATTTATCAACAAAAGAAAACATTATTTTAGACTTATTTGGTATCATTCATATAGCTGGTTTAAAATCCTTGAATTTATTCACACTGCTTCCCAGTTTACTGTTTTTTGGTTACCTCCTCCCTATATCCCTCAAAAGCTTGCTATTAAGTATCTGTGTTTAGCTGCTTTAACCCTTTGACTCCTTGGCCCTCAGATATACTGTACCTGAGCTCACAAAAATAATCCATTACAAAACACATTCAAACTTTGCTTCAGGGCACATTCCATTTAAAAGGAAAAGCTGTGGATGGTTACTATATTAAGCCTTTTATTATTAATAGTATCTGACACGATCTCCCTGAGCCTAAAATATCATTTAGCAAAATAACTCTCAGCCCAAAATATCGAGCTTATGGGTTCAAAGGGTTAAGTCAGTTATGTGCTTTGTTGGTAATTATATAACTTGAATTAAGTATAAATTTTGATCTATAGCTGTTGGACACAAGGATTTGAACTTTACAATTATATGGGCAACATTTTGGGCTTTGTTGTTGTTGTTATATGATACTGGCAAGAACAGACATCATCTTTGAAAATACTTTTATTATAAATCTTTTTAAAAGTTAAATCTCTATAGAATATCATTTTACAAGAATAGAGTATTGTTGAAAGTTGTTTGATAAATGACTGTCTTCACAAAACATCTGGCAGGTTTTTTATAGTCTATTTATTCTGACAAAGCATAAAATAATGGTATTTTTTCCTTCTGTTTTAAATAATGATCATTTTTGATCTGGTCTTTTAATATGTGAAGGTACTGAAAAGTTCTCTGCCCAACCAAGAAGGGAATGACTTTAAAAATTTTTTTGAACTTTTGGAAAGGATAAAAAAAAACCCAGGTAAATGATGTTTCAAGTGGGTTTAATTTTGGAATGAATGCTTAATTTCATGTATATTTTCAGAGTATGAGGTCATTTTTTTGGGGGGGGGGGTCCAGCCAAGAACTTTTTTGCACTTGCTTGTAAAAGGTAACTATATTGCCTTATACTTGAGTATACTTGAAGTATTTAGCCAAAGCAACTCACGTTTATCAAAACTGATTTCTTTTGTAATAATTCTAATGTAATAATTTAATAATATCTCAAAGTATATTTTAAAACCTTTTGAATGAAAGTCTTATATTTTTATGATGGCATTTATTTACTTACATATCACTACAGTAACATCCTAAGCAGATTACAAAATACTTATATATATATATATATCGTGGGCTCTCCTGTTGTTTTCAATATTTTAGGGTTCATTAGTTCTTTTTTTTTCTTATCATTATGCCCCTGTCATGTCTTAGACACTTGGACATATTTAACATGACTTGGAATTGTTACTTTCCTGAGTTATTCACAAATTCCCTTATTGAAAATCTCAAGGTTGATCTCTTGAAATGAGCTGATCTCCTATATTTTTCTTTTGCACTCAAGTAATTTGAGAGGAATATCAGCAGCCTCCATATTATATTTTTAACTTGTTCTTGTTGAAAAGAAATACTTGCCTACAAATATATATAACGTGTTAAGATCTGGTCTCTCTTGCGATACAGTTGTATTTTAAATTAAGTATTTAGATGCTTATCAAATTAAGTTTCTTTTTTCTTTTATGTAGATTTAGTTCTTGAAATAAAATCATTTTTTTTTCTGGTAGAACATGTGAGTTTAATTTTTCCAAATTGTTACTATTTGACAGAGGCATGCACGTTATATTTACCAATAATGATGATGACTATTTACTAAGCTGATGCTTAGAAAATGAATTCCACAGGTGATTTGTTTTAGTAGGAAAAACTTGTGTTAGACCAGTTAGACTTTTTGGATGAGCTGATGTGCAACTGATTTGCTCAACAGCACTCCTTAGGTTTTGATTTCTGTTTTCAATCTCTGAGACTAGTTACCTTACTGTCTAAAGAGCCCAGTCTGACCTACTATTTACCCATAATGGGGGTGAAAAGAGTTGGATTTATGCCTTTCCCAAGGGCATTAGCACAAAGTGAAATACAACCTCATCCAATATTTGAAAATGCCAACACACACACACACACACACACACACACACAGTGAGAGTATTGTTTCTAAATAAGTTAATTCCTAACAATTTTGTATAAAAAGTTAATTTTCTTTTAAACCGAAGATGGGGGAATCTCCACAAGTGTAATGGCTAATGTGCTGGACCGCAGCCTCAAAGTGAGCAAGTTCGAACTCCAGTGGCACTATTACATTCACTTTTGGACTAATACCCTTGGAAAAGGTATGAACCACCTTATTCCTCCAAGCTATGGGTTACATAGTATCACATGTGTTTATCTGCATTAAATTACCCATCAAACCAAACTAAACCAATAAACCAAAGATAGAAAAATTTCATTGTTTCTAATTGAAGATTATTCAATCAAAATGGATATTGTTAGTTATTATCTATTACCAAATTCTTCTAGGACTAATATTTCCCACAACTTATCCACACAAAGGTTGATACATCATTAAACAAAGAAACCAAATCAATTCAACTTATCCAAGATCCAGATCTGTCCATTTAAAATTTGGTTTGGCTATCTGTCTCCCAGTTGTAATACCATTTTGCTGGGCACTAGCATTTCTTTAATTTTTTTGTTTATTTAAATATGTGTTTTATATGTCAGCAAACATGTTATATAGTGAACAAAACTTTTGATTCTTCTATTTTCTAATTAGAAAGTAAGTAAAAATTTTGCTATTCATTCAATGAATAGCGAAATTAGGCTCAAAATCTTGAAAATGCTGTATATATCTCCTTTTTTCGACACTGATACTTGTCCAAGGGAAGATCAGGTTGCGATGAAGTTTGAAACATCTTGCACTTCTGAGAATTCTGATCTCTGGAAATTCAGACTTTAAAAAAAAAATCATACCAAAGTTTTGTCATTTTGTTGTATTACATTTTCTGTTAGTCTTTAAAAAGTTTGCCTATTCAAAGTTATTTTGTATAATGAAATGATATTGTATAGTAGATAGGGGAAAACTGAACTTTGACCTTTTGACTTAGTCTCTTAAATGGGTGTGAGGTCATTCGTAAATTGTATGAGCCAATATTTTTATAACTTTTCCTTTTACATTTCATTTCTAATATTCAACTTATTTATTCTTTTGTAATCTTGTATAAGTGACATCTGCCCTTTATCCTATTACATTTAGCTATAATACTTGTTATGTTAGGAAAGACCTCATTAATAATCACTTTTTTGAGTCTACAGGACCATAAAATACTTCAGGAACCTAAATTATTCATAGTTACTCTATACATTTCTCATTGGAATATCATTGACTTAAGAATTCCTGGTTTAATGTAATCTTCTGTGTGATGTATTTTTTTTTCTCTCTTGGAAATGACGTTCTTGCATGGAATAGAATAACTTGACTTTGGTACTTACTTACAAAACTTGAAGGCAGGTTTTTATCATTAAGGGTTTTCGGACTATTGTCTTCATCTTTATTGTTATTTCGACAACGTTTTGGCTGATATGTCCTCTGACTTTCATGGGTAATTTAATGCAGATAAACACATTTGATACTATGTAACCCATAGCTTGGAGGAATAAGGTGGTTCATACCTTTTCCAAGGGTATTAGTCCAAAAGAAGGCCGGAGGACATATCCGCTGAAACGTTGTCAAAATAACAATAAAGATGAAGGCAATAGTCTGAAAACCCTTAATGATAAAAATCATTTCAAAAATTCAGACAACTTTTTTTTTTTTTTTTTTTTTTTAAGTTTGTATTGAATATTTTGATTATTGCTGATGAAGAGAGATGAATTCATTCCTTTTCCAAGAATATTTTTGTTAGGCGAAAAGCGAATAACCTCATCTAGGATTTGAATTCAAGTCTATTGTCTATGACAATAAATAATTGTTACTCTACCTGTGCTTCCCTTAAAATTAAATAATACTTTTATTAAGTTCTGTTAATGTTAAATATATTTGCTATCCAGCATAAGGATTGAGGTGATAAAAAGTAATAATGTGTTTGATTAAGCTGTCCCCCTGCTGGTTGAAATGATTCAGCCCATACAGGTCAGTAGAAGCTTTTGGTATTTTTCACGCTGGGGGTTTAGTCTGAGTGGCTGGATGAAT
>OY757909.1:32551346-32618846 GCA_963585895.1 Sepioteuthis lessoniana
ATCAAACTTGTTTGTTATGTTCTGCTAACTTAGCTTGTTAACCATTATGTGAGTATATGGCACAAAGCCATATACTTATGTAATACATGTGTGAGTATAATTTATGAAATCAGTTTGATGATAATAATGCTTTTATTAATAAATTAAAGAAAGATTATAATTGGTGTTTTGTTGGGGTACTGTTTCATATATAGAGGTTTCTGAGTCTGTATTTTTAAATCCAGATTAATTTAAATCCAAATTTGAAAGCACGAAAAGAGTCACTTTGTCCGGCAAAAGTGATTCATTAAACCAAAACTGAAGAGTGTGTGTGGGAGGGTGAGGGGAGGACTGTAACTTTTACCATTAATAATGTTAAACTATAAGATGGTTAGAGTGTTTGCCAATGGCCCAGGAGTCCTGGGTTCAATCCCAAAGACTCAAAAAATGGTACTTGATGCTTCCTTGCTTAACACTCAGCATTATAAGGTACGGATCAAGGGTAAAGTGGAGCATTCCTTGGAAAGGAGTAGCAGCCTACCCTACACCTCGGTGTAGTAGCTATTGAAAAGGGAGCCTTTGGGTCACCCTTGACTAAAGTCACCAACTTATATAGATAATCTTTACAGACATTATGGTGAAGGCTAATGAAGCAAAGATGAGACCAAAATGTATCACCTGAATTGATAGGGGCAGTGAAAGGTGACCATTAGTGTTTGGCAATGATCTGGGAGACCTAGGTTCAATCCCAGGTCAAGTCATACCAAAGACTCAAAAAATGGTACTTGATCCCTCCTTGCTTAACACTCCGCATTATATTGTACAGATCAAGGGTAATGTGGGTCAATCCTAGGAAAGGAGTAGCACCCTACTTACACCTTGGTGTTGTAGCTATTGAAAAGGGAACTTTTGGGTCACCCTCGACTATGGTTGCCAACTTTACTTACTTATAATACCTTTTATAGGTTAAAACGACTCATTAATCATCAAAATGAACATACATCTAACAGTATATGCACTTATATACAAAGTCTAATGGGAATAAAAATAGAACTTTAAAAAATTGATTTTTAAGTAAAGGTCGAAATTTTCAGAAAATATTGGTTGTACAAATGATTCTGTTGTTGGTGATAGATAAGTTGTTAAACTTGTTTTAAGCTTTTGACTATACTTAGTCAAAGGGGGTGTCCTCGTGGTGTAATGGTTAAAGCCAAGTACTGCAGAATCGTAGTAAGTGAGTTTGTACTCCAGTTGCGCTATTACGTTCACTTTCAGGCAAATACCCTTGGAAAAGCAAGAAATCAAACCATCTACTTAGTCAAAAGTTTTGTAATATTTTAATACGAAGCACAACTCAGCAACTTCGGATGTTTTTACCAAAGTTGTTCAGGTGATGAATCACACTGTATTGTAAAATGCTGAACTCGCCTGATACTCTCAGAGTGCTACTTGCTAGATTTCCCTCTACGGCTTGGAGTGTTGCCCTTGGAATCTACAGTTTTAGGTCTACCTGATTGTTGAGGTTCTTGCAACCCAAGTGAAATTTCTTGAACTATCTGGTTACTGTACTGTAATCAACTTTGCTTTCACTTTTTGCAGAACAAATGATTTTGTTTGCTTCTATGGTGTTATGGCTCAGTTCAGACCTTTATAGTATAAGTTCCCAAATTAGACTGTTTTATGTTCATCTGTGGCCTTCAAATCATACACAGTGAAGCAATGTATGAAATGTCATGCTGGAGCAACAATAATTATAACAAGCTTCTTGAAATCAAGCCTATACTAGGAGAATGGAAGCAAAGCTTCAGAAAAAGCTGAAAGGAAGAAGACTGCACATAGGTCACAAAAGAATTACACATTCTTACTTGCTTAAAGAAGAGCAACCAGGATGCCATGTATGGGGGTAACCTTGTGGTGTCATGGTTAAAGCGCTGGACTGCAGGATTGTTGTAAGCAAGTTCAAGCTTCAGTTGTGCTATTATGTTCACTTTTGGACGAATACCCTTGAGAAAGGTATGAACCCCTTTATCCTCCCAGCTATGGGTTAAATAGTACCACCACTGTTCTTTTAGAAGGATGGCTTTGGCAGTAAATAACCTATGAAAGTTGATATGCTATTAAACAAAGAAACCAAACCAAACCAGACTGTGTATACAATAAAACATGTTCTCGTTGAATGCAATGATTTGGCACCTACAAGAGAAAGGTTTTACAATGCAAACTGTGTGATAGAACTATTTAAGAAAAAAATAAAGTGGATGATGCTATAATGTCCTTCCTGAAAGCAGTGGGCCTATATGGAAAAATTTAAAGACCTAACCAATTAAAATATAAACTGTTGTGTTCTGGTTAGTGAACACAAGTTGTAGTAATAATAAGACAAACCATGATATGTGAGGAAAATAGTTATATTTACAGGAAAGAGTATTTACAAGAGAGAGACTGTTAGTAATAAGAACATAGGATTAGTGATAGAGTAACGATATACTTCAACAATAGGAACGGCTCTTCTGGTCTGACTTGTAGGCTTATTCTCAGACTGATCTCCGCTATTGCCATATATGGCAGATGGAACAGCTCATTATGCTGAAAAGGTAGGTGATACCCAACATAAACAATACCAAAGTCTATAAAAACAAATCAGTATCTGAAAAATACTGTACACTATGAATAAATATTTGAAGATACAAAGACCTTGAAACAAACAAACTTTCATCAAAATGACTTGATTTGGAATTAAATGACCAGAAAAAGGTTGATATGCCATAAAACAAACCAACTAACCAACAAAATGTTAATGCACCAGCTACGATGATATTATCAACCATAGTGATTATCTTCCATGGCTTAAACTGTATATGTGCTGCAAACAGGCATGTACCAAAATATTGCAAAACTTTTGACTCACTCTAGTATTATAGAAAAAGCCTTTTATACATACTATCAAAATATTGTAAAACTTTTGACTCACCCTAGGATCATAGAAAAAGCTATGTATACATACTACCAAAATATTGCAAAACTTTTGACTCACCCTAGTATATAACTGTTTTGAATTAGTTTTTGATTTTATAATACAAAATTTCATTTTATGATTTTTATCTTCATCATATCACCTTTCTCAATCCACTGCAGCACTCAGGCTCTACCCCAATTTTTGTAAACATAGGAGTAATGACCCTTACCCTGCTATATTGGCCCATGTGTTGTTAGGGTATTTGAATTAAAAGTTTTCCTTCTCCTAGACCAGTTCTATCAAAGGTAGAGAATCCAGTCTACCCCTACTATTTTACTGAGGGAAGAAAAAATGGATTCATGCCTTTCCCAAGAACATTATTACAAAGTTAAATGCAAGCAGTCTGAGTTTGCTGATTTTATTTTCCTCACCAATAACTGTATCCTTAGAAAATGGATTAAACCCCCTTATCTGCCCAGCTATGGGTTAAATAGTATCACTGTTGTTCTTCTACAAGGTTTGGTTTCTTTGTTTAATGGCATATCAACCTTTGTAAGTTGTTCTTCTACAAGGATTGCTTTAGTATTAATAACCCACTCAGGTTGATATGCCATTAAACAAAGAAACCAAACTATCAAAAGTAACCATTATCATATCTGTTCTAAAATAGATGATTATTTTTGAGGAGAATGAAGTTTAAATGTTAATTTTTTGAATATTTTTTTTTTATTTTTCTGTTCTTAGTTAAATTGTCTACTACCAGTTTTTCTCAATTACTTTCATTTCATTTTTAAACTTCATGAAAAGGTCAGCCATTTTTTTTTATGGCCATTTTTACATCACTGAAATTTTTTATGTTAAGATATTGTAAAAGCTGTGTAGATATGCAGTAAGACCATCACTCATTATTTCTATCATATTCACCTTTGAATAAATGTCCCATGCCTTTGAGGGCACAAGACTACTGCCTCTGTGATGGTGCTGTGGTTTAATGGTGTAGAGTTGCTAGCTCTACACCCTCTGATTTTGAATTTAGTTTTTCCTTCTCCTACACCATTGCCTTACCAAGGCTAAACTGCCTAGTGTGACCCTATTTATCCAACCCCTCCACTCGGGCAGGATATGACACAAGGTCAATTTTTAAGCGGAGTTTAACAGGTTTGAATTCAGAGTTTTTCTTCTCCTAGACTAGTTGCCTCACCAAGGCTGAAGAACCTAGTCCGTCCTACTATTTACCCATAGCTGGAGGGAGAATAATTAGATTCATACCTTTCCCAAGGGTATTAGTGCTATGTGAAATGCAATCAGCCTCATCCACGATTTGAACTCGTGTCACCATGTCCATTTCCTACGACGATAACCATTACACCATGGGCACCTCCTCCTTAGTGTGACCTACTATTTAATCATAGCTGGGGGAAGAAGAGGAGGATTCATACTTTTTCTAAGGGCATTAGCACAAAGTGAAATACAAACAGCTTCATCTAGGATTTGAACTCTGGTCGCTGGTTCCATTTTCTATATTAATTACTATTACAGTAATCACACCTCCACTGTATGATGTCTGGTTTTTTAATCATCTATATTGGTTGGAATTTGGTTTAATTTGGATTTTAGAATAATGACTTTTTTAACTGATCAAATTTGTCTTAAAGAAAAGAATAAAAAGTGGGTTCATTTGTAAAATCTATATGCCCCCACTCCCAATGATTCACATGTACATACTCAAGAATTCCTCCCCACCAAAGATTATTACTAGTTTTGCCCTCAAAAACTTTTCTGGTTATATCAACTTTAAGTTTATTTCCCTTTTCAGGCCATCTCTCTAGTTTTAATCTGTTAAAGTACAAAATAATTTTAATGAGAAATTTCAGGAAGTGACATAGTTAAAAAAGAAAGCAAGTGTCAGTTTATTTTTCTGCTAATAAAGTGGACAATTAAAAGCTGTGGAAACATTTATGCGTTTTATTTTTATTATTACTAAGATTGCTCTCTAATGAGAACAATTTTTTTTGTACATTTTCATAAATGTTTAGGATCCTTTATTCTGCCTCAAACTAAAATGATGAATTTTTGATCATAATATATTTTATAAAGTTATCTATTAAGCTTAGCTTAATTATAACTCAAGTCCCCAAATATGGGGTTTCTGGTGACGGCCAAACTCACAAGTAGTAATTTACTGGCCTTCATAGCCATTCTCCCCCCAGCTATGGGTAAATAGTAGGGTAGACTAGGTTCTTCAGCCTTGGTGAGGCAACTAGTCTAGGAGAAGGAAAACTCTGAATTCAAACCTGTTAAACTCCGCTTAAAAAATCGACCTTGTGTCATATCCTGTCTGAGTGGAGGGGTTGGGTAATTATGATAGCCATGAGCAACCTAAAAAACAAAAGAAATAATCTATGCAGCTAGCTTATTAACCATTACATCACAACAAAGTACTTTTGTTTATGTTAATATATTTTAGGGGTATTGGAATTCTTGGTTGTAGGGAAGATATTTCCCATTCTCCAAGGATAAATATTAGCAGGGTATGACATTAAACAATCTTATGGTGAGGCTCCAGTAATGCTGGAGCTTTGGGGAATGTGCAGTACCCACTTCATTTCCATCAATCCCAGATCCACTCTGGCTTGGAGTGGTAGCACCTGATAGGGTCCTATCTATGGGTTGAATAAACTGTTTGGCATTTAAACTGTGTGCAAACAAATGACTTATGCTAAATTGAATTGTTTGAATACTTTCTGTATTTTTAATTCAATTGTTAGTGATACATAGCAATACTTGGAACCATTTAACTCTATTGACTTATGCTGAATTGAATTGTTAGAAATAGAATTGTTTGATCATTTAATCATGTGTATGTACAAAATGTGTTTACAATTCATATATTTGATATATATGTAAAAACAGGATTTGGCATTAAATTTACCAACAATGGTTGATATGCCAATAAAACTCAACCAAACAAACAAACAATATTAGAATTAGTATATCTGTGATATACCAACTCTAAACACAATGGAAGAAAAAAACAAAATCAACTCATTTGTACATAACAAGAACATTCAATATTTAATGCACACAATATACTTGCAAGTGGTATTAAAATGAAGGTATGCACAAGCAATGTCTCAACAGCTAGAATTATACTCATATTGTTTAATGAACAAGCAGTATGCGGAAGGAGTACAAATAAAAAAAGGCTCTCTTGATAAGAGAAGGTAAGATAACCATATGGCTTTATTGTTCCTTGGCAGGAGTCAGACACAATGTCACTATTATTTAAAGACCTGAGGCAAAAAAAAAGGCTGAGAGTAAGTTTTTGCACTTGCAAATCTAAGGGAGATAATTGTTTATTGTATCCTTACAGGTGGATAGGGTAGAAGAGTTGATTTCTAATATGGATAAAAATTTTATAAAGGAACTTAAGATACAGTCTGTGTTTTTTTTATTCTTAAGTACTCATCACTTTTATCCACAATCTGATTCCCTTTTCATATATTTTGATACTTAATTTAACTCTTGGGAAGATGAAAAACCAACTCTTGACAAGGTTCAAACTAGGTAGATTTTTTAATTACAAGATCTATTTTATTAGTAATTTCTTTCTTGTACATGTAAATTAACATGGGAACAAATGTAAAAAATCTACAAGTTGTGAACTGTTTCAAACTAGCAGTGAGAACATAGCAGTACTCCTATAACCTAAAAAAAGCAACACTTCTATAACCAAAAATAAAATAGCAACACTCTTATAACCGAAAATAAAATTGCAACACCCCATAACCAAAAATAAAATTACATAGATATATGTAAGTGTTGTACTTATTTTTGCTACATATTTAAGTTTAAATGTAGTAAAATTTGGTAGTAAATAATACCTAATAATGGTTTGATTCCACTAGAAATAATAAATATCTTGGTAACTTTGAAAAAAATCCAAAACAAAACAATTGGTGTACTTCTTTCTGAGCTAAACTGTATACGAACATAAATATTTTGATAGATTTGTATATGACTTCCTTTGATAATTCAATTTACGTTGAACTTATAAAGGATTTTATTTCAAATAATTTCATTAAGAAATTAAAAATTTTGCTTCATTAAAATTTGAAAAAAAAAAATGTTTAATTTTTTTCTGTCACAGATTTTTGTTCAATTACCAAAGATTCTAAATGATTCACTTCAGTTAGACACACCAAATTATGACTCTACAGATACTTTCTCTACTTTTTATTGATTATATCTGAATTTTTTTTTGTTTTTTTTTTTCACCTTTTTTTTGTTGCTCTAGTTAAAACAGAGATAATTGAATTTATAAAGTATATGACATTTTAGGTATGTTGATTTGTATACCCCGTGTTTGTGTATTCAGGTTAAAAAAAAATGAAAATAACACTAAAACAACATTTTAGATAATGAGTATTTGATCAACAAACTCAGGCAGTTAATTTGGTTGTTCAATTCTTGTGATTTATGGGTGATACTAATCAGTAACTCTTGTGATATTAACATAATACATCATTATTATTAGATATTAACATAATTATTATTACAGTATTACTAGATATTAACAACAATAAAAGCAAGTACTTATCACTAAAATAACAACTACTTAGCAATTGGGTTTCTTTTTTATTTTTGTATAAACTTGACATTGAAAATCCTGGACGAGACTGATTGCATTTAACATAGCACTAATACCCTTGGGAAAGGTATGAATCCAATTATTCTCCCTCCAGCTATGGGTAAATAGTAGGGCAGACTAGGTTCTTCAGCCTTGGTGAGGCAACTAGTCTAGGAGGAGGAAAACTCTGAATTCAAACCTGTTAAACTCCGCTTAGAAATTGACCTTGTGTCATATCCTGCCCGAGCGGAGGGGTTGGTAAATATAATAAACTTGACATTGAGAAATCTCCTTGGTGTAGTGGTGAACATGCTGAACTCTGACATGTTAGGGAGGTCTAACTCATGTTGGATTATTAAGGTTCAATTTTAGTCTAATTTCCTTGGGAAAGGTATGAATCCCCTTATCCCCCCAGCTATGGGTTAAATAGTACCACTACTGCTCTTCCACAAGGATGGTTTTGACATTAAATAACCCTTGAAGGTTTATATGGCATTAAACAAAGAAAACAAACTATGACATTGTTGAATAAATGTTTAAATTCTTTTTTTTTCTCTTCAAGCAAATGCAACTTGCTGTTTTTTTTCTTTTCACCAAAGAATATAAAAAGTGGATTAAAGCATAAAAGAATTCATTTGATGGAAAACAAATGTTTTAAAAGCATGGATGGATTTTTGGGTATTATAGAAAAAAAATCAAAAGGATCTGGGGACATGAGATGGTTTTTAAAATGATTGAGAAATTAGCTTTGAACAGAACCCCTTTTGGACAGCATAATTTTATAATGAAGCCTCTTCCCATCTTATTTAAAAAGTAAATATAAGTTTTTATTTGATTCTGTTGTGAAAAAAATGATTAGCTTAAAAAAGCTGCTGCTGCTGTTAATAATTGTAACAATTATTATTATTATTGATTTCATTTTAAATAACCATTTGAAGATAATAACCATGTAATGCAAGTAATAGCAGCTTGGTTATTGCATATATTATTCATGTATCAATAAAACTCAAAACAATCGATATCAGTTATACAAAGATTTATATAATTACTTGGGTTTTATTTGCTTATAATAAGAATTTCCTTAAGATTTCTGCATTGAAAGTGAAATTAAATTTTTCCATTTTGGTTAGGTTGTCCAGATAGACTATAGACAAATTTTTCCATTTTTGTTAGGTTGTCCAGATAGACTATAGACAAATTATTGCTGTTCTATTATTATATAAATGCAACATTTTTGGGCATTATTACTTTGTATTTTTGTGTGTGTATATATATATATATATATATATATATATATATATATATATATTTTAAAATTATAAATATTTGCTATACTGTCAAACATTATCTTAAAATAATTACTAACTAGTTTGTATTAACTGGTATTATTGATTTTTATTTAATCTTTTCAAACTTGGGAATAGCCCCCAAATTTGTCTTCAACTAAAAAAAAAACAACAAATCTACTAAAAACAATGTGTAGATAGAAAGCTCCTAAAAAATAGCATGCACTTTTTTTCTTAAATTTTCACCTAAAGTTGAAGAGAATAATTATGATTTTCATAATCTGTGTGTGTGTGGGGGGTCCTTGTGGTGTAATGGTTAAAGCGATGGACTGCAGAATCGTAGTAAGTGAGTTCATACTCCAGGTACGCTATTACGTTCACTTTCGGGCAAATACCCATGGGAAAGGTATGAACCCCCTTATCCTCCCAGCTATGGATTAAATAGTACCACTACTGTTCTTCTAGGAGAATAGCTTTGACATTAAATAACCTACAAAGGTTGATATGCCATTAAACAATGAAACCAAACCAAACCATAATCTGTAATTAAAATATCTATATAAATTATAGAGACATAGCAGAAGTAGGCAGACTCCTTTACTTTCAAATTAGAGCTTTATTCAACAGTCTAAAGAATTTGCAAATCGAAATTTGATTCATTTGCCATTAGTAAATGCTATTTTTTTTATTCTTTCAGGTATTGAATTAGTCAAATATATCTTTTTTAAGATGCATCATATCTGGACCCATTGAGAATGCAAAGTAAAAAATTTGTAGTAGGTTTTCTGATTATTTGCCTTTTTACAGTTCTGTATTATCCAGACATTGTTAGTGTATTCATTTCAGTGAAATGACTTGGCTATATAAGCTGTAAAAATAATTTTTAGACATGTTCTTTTTGACTCATTTTTGCATTGTAGCATAGAGTTGCATTTCTTTATGAAGAAGAATTTGGTTTTTATTTCCATAATTATCGGTTGATATTAGTAGAAGTCCCTTTGCAGAAAGGATGTCTTCTTTTTCGGAATTGATACTTTTCATACACTCCAGAATCTTTGGATGATTCCTGCTTGGAATTTTTCCTCCTACCATAACTGAAAATTCTCCATGCTTGATAGTGGTTTGCAGTAGATTAAAAAAAAATTTTGGTCAAGTATTTCTTAAAACTGATTTTAAAAAAAAACATTTAATCATCTACTATTAAAAAATTGAACAGATGAGGATTCATCTGGGGTTGGAGGAATTGACAATGTATCAAATTTTCATGAGGCTTATCCACTGTTTCACTTGTAAACTTTCACTCCTGAATATTGTCATTTACCAAGCTTAGTTTGGCACAACTCCAGACATATGAAGCACACAGTGGGAATTGTAGGGCTAGACTTTTACTTGCTGAGGTGCTAAGAAATTTGAGGTCCATTTCTAAGAATTCTTATGTTAATGATAAAGAAAAAAATATGTAAATTGTGGTTGGTCCAATGAGAAAAAAGTAAATATTTCAAAATGAATAAATTTGTAAATGAATCTAAATTTAGAATTACTCATTTCTACTTTTGTTTTAAATCAAATTGTAGTATCTGTACCCATAGAAATCTAGTTAAATATATTTAAAAAAATAAATATGATTTAAAAAAAAAATAATCATCTAAATATTTAGATATTTCTTTTTTTTTTTTTTTTGTTTTTTTAAAGATTATTTTTGATTAAATAGTTGTTTTCATCTGTATATCTTAGTTCTTAAAGTAACTGTCATCTTTCCATGCATACAAATATTACACTCTGATCCTAGGCAGTAATGCTGGGAAGTGACACTTTGATCCCAGATAGTAAGGCCTAGTTACTTATACTTTAATTTTAGCCTGAAATACCAGTCTGTGTATAAATCATCAAATCATTTTTTTTTAATGTAAATTGTGGTTGGTCCAATGAGAGAAAAGTAAATATTTCAAAATGAATAAATTTGTAAATGAATCTGAATTTGGTATTTAAGGTTTTTATTATCTATTTATTGCTCTACTCTACTCATTAGGCCAATAACACCAGGCCATTCCTCTGGTGGTGTAACGGTTAGCAAGCTAGACTAGCAGACCTACACGAGTGAGTTCGAGTCTCATTGGGCGCCCCATTCATTCGGCCTTGTGCCACATCAAAGCAAAAGCGCTTTGTAAATTACATAACACCAGGCCATTGGCCTTATGTGTAGTGTTCAATGATCATCTGAGACTTGGGTTCAACTCCAAGTTGAGTCATACCAAAGACTCCAAAAATGGTACTTGATACCACCTTGCTTAACTCTCAGCATTATAAGGTAAGGATCAAGGGTAAAAAGGAGCAATCCAGGGAATGGAGTAGTGCCTTCCCCTACACCTCGGTGTAGTAGCTATTGAAAAGGGAGCCTTCAGGTTACTCTTGTCTAAGGTCGCCTACTTTTTTTTTTAACTGCTGTACACATGTTTTAGATTAGAAATGTTCTTCTTGCCCAGTCAGCTGGGGCTGTAGAATACATTGACAACTTCTCTGCAAAAGGGAAGACCTTCCCCAACGAGTGTCCTGTATATGACACTAAACAATCTAATGGTGAGGTTCCAGTAATGCTGGAGCTTTGGGGAATGCAAAGTACTCCTTCATTGCCATCACTCCCTGGTCCACTCTGTCCTGGAGTGGTAGCACGTGATAGGGTCCTCTCTATGGGTCAAATAGAACCAAACAGTCTACTTATGCTAAACTGAATTGCTTAAAATAGAACTGTTTTGACATTTAACTGTTTGTAAACAAAAGCTATACTCATGCTAAACTGAATTGTTTGAAATTTAAATTGGCATTAAATGACCCAAAAAGAGTTGATACGCTATAAAACAAAACAACCAAACAACTTCTCTGCTGAATGTTGACTTCAATCATAATGATCTCTGTAATAAAGATACTTTACTACCATTCATAGGCTAGTTTCAACATATCTTTATATTGCATCTTTTATTGCTATTTGATGTTGGCTTATTCTATCTTTAAAATGATCAACAATATGCCATTTTCAAAATCTGATAATTTTCATGCTTCTGGAGTCTAAGGCATTGTCAAGTACTTATATTGTTTATTTTTTTGTTGGGACTTTATCATAAACTGAGTAATTTTCAGTTCTATATATTAATGAACAGTGAACTTTTCTGTATGTTTCTTGTTTTTGTTTGTTTTTTTTTTGTTTTTGTGTGTAAATTCTGCTAGTATCAGTGTAGTATCTGCATGCTTTGCCTAAATTTAGAATTACTCATTTCTACTTTTGTTTTAAATCAAATTGTAGTATCTGTACCCATAGAAATCTAGTTAAATATATTAAAAAAAATAAAATAAAAATAAATTTGATTTAAAAAAAAAAATAATCATCTAAATATTTAGATATTTCTTTTTTTTTTTTTTTTTTTTTAAGATTATTTTTGATTAAATAGTTGTTTTCATCTGTATATCTTAGTTCTTAAAGTAACTGTCATCTTTCCATGCATTCAAATATTACACTCTGATCCTAGGCAGTAATGCTGGGAAGTGACACTTTGATCCCAGATAATAAGCCCTAGTTATTTATATTTTAATTTTAGCCTGAAATACCAGTCTGTTTAAATCATCAAATCATTTTTTTTTAATTGAGTAAATACATACTTATTAAATGTTTAAGAATAAAATGATGGTTTCTGTTTTCTTATGTTTCTGTAAAATAATGTATTATCTCTATCCTATCATAGTTGAAAAAATTATTGAAAGAAGTTTATTAATGTAGGTAATTACTATTATAGGGGAGAGGTAGTTTTGATATTTAAACCTTTTGAACATCTAGCTTTAGACAAACAAAAATAAAATAACATTAATCTTTACATGAGTAATAATCTTGTAAGGTAGAAATTCAAATATAATGACATGAACTTCTGAGCAACTCTTAGTTTAAAAAAAGAAATTCATGAATTAATGATTTTGCGACAATGACTCAAGGGTCAATCTACTCTTAAATCTTCACTTATATATGGGTATATACAGTTCTCTGATCCAACACAAGATAACTTGTGTGACTAATTATGAAGAAAGATCTTTTTTTTTAGATTTTCTTTATTTTTACAAAGGCTGATCAAAATTTTAACTCAATTCTTCCTGGAATTATTCAAGGAGAATTTTTAAAAACTCTTTCTTGTATAATTATTATAAGAGCTTTTCAAAAATAGTAATTTTGCTCGCACCATATTATTGGTACAAATATTTATTATATATATATATAAAAGTTATTGTTTGTATTAATATTTACCATGTGTAAATAGTCTTGGATATTGGTAGGATTTATAGCAATTTTTGTAAAGTATAGTAATACTAACAGAATTGTTTGTAGTTTTGAGCTGTTTAAGTTAGAAGAAATCTTAAATATAGGATTTTGATAACTTGCTGACAACTGAGCCAGTCGGTTATCTTGACCATGTTTGACCTGTCTGGTTTTTTGTTGGCTGAAAACTGATCGAAAAAATTTATCATCTTAGTATCTTTTTGTATATGCATTGCCTGAATAGTTTATTTACTAAAATATATAAATTCTTTTTCTTTTTTTTTTCAAAAACTTAACCTCATGTTTTGCATATCCCTTTTTTTTCCAGAATGCTTAACACTACTACATTTTTGTTGGTGCTTTGGTAGAATAGTCCACCCATTTTGTTATTAACCATTTTTAGAGTGTTTTTAAGTGTTTTAGATCTAAGATCTTTTGATCTATCTATCTCCCTTTTTATATATATATATATATATATGTTCTATGGGTCGACTATTCTTTAGAAACACCTTTTTTTTCTCTCTTTTTTTAAGGATTAAAGAAAACAAATATGATATCAGAGAAACTTTAATTGTAAGGATGGGAAATATATATTTTCAAAAAAACTAGATATTTTTATGATTATTACTAACCATTTTGTTATTCAGATAATGAATTTAGCAATAAGAAAAAGAAACAATGTTATATCACATGACCATATGAATTCAATTGATGAGAAAATAGCTTTTGGGTATTAGTTATATATATATAAAATGGGTAACAGATTATGATTAATATATTAATTTTAATTAATCATAAGAGTACATCAAAGCCCTGTCAGTAGGCCATAACTGGCTCATTGGCCTAGTGAGTAGAGTGTTTGCCAATAGTCCAGGAGACTTGGGTTCAATCCCAGTCGGCGACCGTAGTCGAGGGCGACCTGAGGCTCCCCTTTCAATAGCTACTACACCAAGGTATAGGAGAGGGTACTACTCCTTTCTCAGGATTGCTCTACTTTACCCTTGATACGTATCTTGTAATGCTGAGTGTTAAGCAAGGAGTTATCAAGTACCATTTTTAAAGTCTTTGGTATGACCCAACCTGGGATTGAACCCTGTCTCCTTGACCATTGGCGAACACTCTACCCACTAGTTCAATAGTGCCTTTAGATATAATATTATACTTGAAAGCATACAATTGTGTGCAAACAAGTGATTATAATTGTCAGATAAAAATGTGAGGAGGGGTGTTGTGGATGTAATTGAGAATATTGTTCTGATTACAGTCAAACATTAACATATGAATAAAATTTCAGCATTAGATAACCTATAAGGAGTTGATATGCCCTTAAATCAATAAAACGATAGACTATATCAAAAATATTTTTGTTTTTTTAATCAAGTGAGAATTTCTGGAAAGCCTCTTCAAAGCTCTCATGTTTTTTTAATACCTACAACAGTAGATGCCCAGTACATTGATTACAATGGTTGTGCTGGTAGATCACATGCCATTCAAAAAAAAATTTTTTTTTTTCTTATATCTGTGTGTGTGTGGGTGTGTATTCTCCCTTAGGCAGGTACCACTTGATTGGCGTACTGGGCAGCCACTCAGCTGTTATTTAAATCTTTGTTCATTCACCATGTAGAAAACATGCGGGTATTGACCATAAATTGTATTGTGCCATAAAGCTTCATGTGGTGATGCAAAGTGTGTAAACATACATTGTGTGTATATATATATATATATATATATATATAAAGTATACTTGGTACATATATAGATAGATATATTTAGCATTTTTTTTTTAATACAAGGAGATCATTTTCACTAGATCATTTTAAAAGAAGTTCTCGAACTGAAAAAATGTGGACATCTTTGTTATTCTGAAAGTTTTGGAGTTTTCAACTAACGTTGTTTTAAAGTATCATAATTGGTAACTGATGGTTGTTTACTTGTAGGCTTTACTCTGTTTTCTTTATGCATTCTGCAAGCAGCTTTAGTGGCTTTGAGATCTAGTTTAAAATAATGCTTCGAAATTGTTAGATTCTCATTACTTGTATCTACTATTATATCATATGTGACAAAATGTCTCACTGAACATTATGGATTATGATATATAATTATATATTAATAATATAGTTGAGTTGTAGTCTTTAAATATATACTTGAAATAAGCTTTGATTATAAAGGTATGTAAGAAACAAATGGTTTTCATAAATCCTCATAATATTTGATTATATTTCCCCAAATTTGTCTTTATTTCATTTGTTTTCTATATCCTGAAAAAGATGTTACTAACAATTTTAAAATGGTATACCTAAATGAGGTATCAGGAAAAAAGAAAAGAAAAAAACAACCCATAAAGGTATTTTATTTTGTTGCTTTTCACATGTACTAACAACAGTTTTAGATGTAGTACTTTAACATTTGCTTTTTAATTCATTTCTAGTTCAGATGCTGTATCTCGGTCCAATAAAGAGAGATCATGGTAAAATATTACTTTTTCTTTAACTCTGCATCAACATTTTTACAGGGCTAGAATATTAGCAACATTGCAATTCAAAAGTTTACACCCACCCTAGAAAAAAAGGAAAAAAAAAGTACTTGCCTCTCCAGAGTAATATCTTTATTGGTTATTACATAAAATATTAGTCTGTTTTTTTGTTTCTTGGTGCCATACTCTATACGTGTGTGGATGTGTGTACATACATATATAGTGTGTGTGTATGTGTGTGAAGATATGTGTGTGTGTGTGTGTATATATATATATATGTGTGTGTGTGTGTGTAAGTTTAAAATATATGTATATATAAGTGTTATATTTATGTATATATATATATATATGTGTGTGTGTGTGTGAGTATATGTGTGTGTGTGTATATATATATATATATATATATATATGTTGTGTGTCTGTATGTATGTCTGTATACTCATAAACAATAGGTGGATAAATTGTGCCTAACTGTGAGTTATACTTCTCTTTTGAAAGAGTATCTTTTGATCACAGAATTGTCACAGTAAAGATATGCCGCAGTCTATGTAGAAATAAGATGCAAACAGTGAAAACTATGCTGGTCCTCACTTAGCAATAGAAATATAACCTGTAAATATATGGTAATTGTGAGAAACAAATTTGGTACTCTTCAGATATCTGAAAGACATTCTTCAAATAGTAAATATAAAAACTTCTTCACTACCCACATGGAAGCAACAGTAGAGTGCATACTAACCAAACCAAGAGCCAAGTTTAAAGTTACATAGGAGTCACTTGTGTGCAGATGCAGAAATTTAAGAAAGCCCAGAAAAAAACTAACCAACTCCTACCAAAAAGAGCAATTAGAATACATTCAAAGCTAAGGTGATAAAATTAGAAATTCAGTAGAGGATAGACAATCATGACTAGCATGGTAGACAGTAAATGAAGTGAGCAGATGGAAGAACACATTGAGAGCAAAACTAAAAGCTGCCAGCCAAGAAGAAAGAATACAGAAGTGGAAAGAACATTTCAAGAATCTGCTCAGAGACTCTCCTGAAATCACTGACAAAACTATCCAAAACAAATCATTAATGACATCAAACTAAGACAGTTTATAGTGGAAGAACTTGATGCACTATTGAAAAAAATTAAAAACAAAATTTTCAGGTTTCCACAAAATACCCCTTGAAGTTTGGAAGGCTAGAAATTTTGATTACATATTTCTGATTATGCAATGCAATCAATAAACAAAACACAATAGAGAAGTGGACAAAAGATTCCATCTTTTTCTCCCCCCGCCAAAAAAAAAGGCAACCTTGAAATCACTAAGAACTACATAAGCTTAATTCTCACTGCTATAGCTGCTACGGTTTATAATACCCTACTTCTCAAGCAATTCCAACCTGAAATTGAGAAAATTCTTAGAAAAAATCAGAACAGCTTTCAAAGAAACTGCACCACAACTTCTCAGATTCTGACTATCTGTTGCATCATTGAAAGAGTATGGGCAAAGAATCTCAAGGCAACACTACAGTTTGTTGACTTCTCCTAGGCATTTGATTCCTTGTATAGAAGAAAGATGGATCAGATATTACTAGCATATGGTCTTCCCAAAATATTACCGTTATAATGATGCTTTACAAAAACATGAAAATAATGGTTTGCTCACCCGATAGGCACCAACTTCTTCGACATTGTAGCTAAAGGAGATACATTAGCTTCCTATTTGTTTATACTCTCTCTAGACTATGTACTTTGAATGTCAATAGATCTAATAAAAGAAAATAGTTTCATATTAAAAAAAAAAGGAAAGAAGCAGACAATATCCTCCAGAAATTTGGACCGATGCAGACAACCCAGATAACCTAGTGTTTGTTGCAAATGCACTAGTACAAGCAGAATCCCTACTGGAAAACTCAGAGCAAGAAGTGGGAGGCATTGACCTTTATGTGAACACAAAATAGTACTTGTGTCTTCAACAAAGAGGGAGGGAGCATCTTCACTTTAAGTGGTCCAGTTCATGTACCTTAGCAGCCATATCTCATCTACGGAATGTGAGGTTAGCATATGGTAAGCGAAGGTATAGAATGCTATCAACAGGTTATTGATCATATGGAAGTCTGATCTATTTGATAAATTAAAATGGGATTTCTTCCAAGCTGTAGCTATGTCCATACTACTGCATGGAAGCCACAAGTGGATGTTAACAAAACTCAGAGAGAAAAAGCTTGATGGAAGTTACACGAGAATGCTTTTGAAAAATGCATTAACATAAAAGTTAATCTGTCATTAATCAGTACCTTTGGGCTGGCCACCTGGCATTTATGCTGGGCAGTTGTTTGCTATGACACTTAGGCTTCAGGAGGCTGTCCTCCTAGGTCTTTGCCTGCTTTGGCAGGACTGAGTTTATTGCTTGATGCCTGAGGTGTACTATTAAGGAAATGCTGACAAGTTCAAGTATTTTTTGCCCTTGCTTCACGTCTTGATTTGTGTGCATCTCCCGCCATAAAACAGCCTTGTGCCATATTTTGACACAGTGAGATATCAGATAAATCATGTCAGTACCTGTGACATATATGAAAGTCTTCATAAGTATATGTATTTATTTACCTCTCTGAATGAGCAGGATGTGACAAAAGGTCAGTTTTTTAACCAGAGTCTAACAGGTTTGAATTCAGTTTTCTTTTTCCTAGACTGGTCGTTATATCAAGGTTAAAGAGCTCAGTCTGCTTTACTATTTGCCCATCGTTCAAAGGAGAATAGTTGGATGCATAACTTTCCTAAAGATATTGGTGCTATGAGAAATGTAAATAGCTTCAGCCAGGATTTGAACTCTGGTTGCCATGTCCATTTCTTATGATATTGAGCCTTACACCATGAGCACCTCTGAAAATTATTAAGTATATCATATACGATACATTTGTATGGAATATTGCACCCAGATATGATTTGAAACTATCCTTGTTCTTTCTGTCTAAATTTCTCTAATGAGGAATTATCATTATTATTCACTTATGCATTCTGACTTGTGTCTATGTCTTGGTCATTATCATCACAATGTATGGCCTTACTGACTATGACTTGAAGAAGTCCAGTGGGTACAACAGCCTAAACATTATGACTATAACAATCAAGATGGGGACACGAGTTTGAGTGGATTGGTGAATATCCTTGTATGATTTTTTTTTGTCTTATTTCATGGACCTGTAGATTACACATTCCCATGTAGTAATACTAACATTTAAGATGACGATGTTGATCAAAATAAATTTCTGAATTGCAGTGGTATCATAAAACATGAAAACTTGATCAGAAATATCATCTAATCAATAAATCAATCCATGCTTGGTATTACAGCTAACTCGCCTAGATGTTGATTATTGATCTTTTAATGAAAAAGAACTTTCAACTTGTTTATGCTTCTAAATAAGGTTTGTTTGATCAGCAACAAATGTTTTATGTCTCTGTTTTTTTGCATCCATCAATGTTTTCCTGAAATGCATTTTGTACAAATTCTTTCTCCCTCTCTCTCTTTCTCTCTTTAAAAAAAAGTTTGCCAGTTAAAAAACGTGATTCTGTCAAGATAAAATTTGATGCATGACTTTGCATGAAAATAATGTTTTCTTTATTTACCAAACTGAAATGCTTTATTTAAGCAAAAAGAAAACCTTTGTTGCAATTTTATCAAATCAAATAAGAAGAAAATCATGGAGTGTATGTATAGGGGGTCTACAAAAAATATAAAGGGTTTAAATTTAGCAAAAAAGATTCTATTTAATATACTGATACTCATGTTGCACAGTTTTGTAAAGAATCATTATTATCATCAAAGCATGTTGACAGCATGGATTTCCTTGAATCTTTCTTGCCAGCTGTACCTATGGAGATCACTCTTGGTAGGTCCTCTAGACAGCATCCAGTGTCTGCATAGAGTTTGTTAATGTAAATTTTTGCTGGTTGGTTTACAGTAGTGTGTTTGTGTATATGAGTCCTTAGGCAAATGTTGATTATGATTTCGTCCTTACTTTCCCAGCTGTTTGTTTTGTTTGTGTGATTGGAGGTAAGTAGCCATGCAGCTATTTTTGTTGGGCGCTGTTTAAAACAACATGTAGCATCCTTGTGTAGTTCCAATCTAGCTTTTCCTTTTAGTTTCATTAATCCAAATGGTGCAGACATACAGTAGTACTACAACTTGGAAGAATTTGACA
The DNA here is from genome assembly GCA_963585895.1 of Sepioteuthis lessoniana. Taxonomy (NCBI): domain Eukaryota; kingdom Metazoa; phylum Mollusca; class Cephalopoda; order Myopsida; family Loliginidae; genus Sepioteuthis; species Sepioteuthis lessoniana. The sequence continues at coordinate 32,571,161 of OY757909.1, forward strand.
CTTAAAATTAATTACGGTTTTCTGCAACAGCAGCAGGTCATCCATTATCAGTCATTGTACCAAAAACTATAGCTGTTGAGCAAACATTTTGAATTAAGCAAAACTAATTCTGTTACAATTGTACAGTGGCATTTTAGAGCACATTTTAGGAAATCATTGTTGGCTAAATGATTGTGATGAGAAATCTGAATCAACTGGATGTGTAATGTAGAGGTTCAAGTCTTGCGAGAGACCATCAGTACCTGAAAAACAATTCGAGTGTGTTTGCTAGTTACCAAAATTATTTGTGTGTAACATGCATCCCTAACTTTGTATGACAAATTTTTCCGGTTTGTGCTTTACACCATGAAACCGCATCAATTTTTTTTTTATGAAACCGAAATCGTTCGGCTTAGTGCTCTCACTACTAAGTGACCTTATCTAAGGAAACACTATTGAAAAAAGACTTTCAGATTTTAATAAAATTGAATTTTATCAAGTTTATACCATTGTAAGAGATAAGATTTGAGCAAAAATATGATAAAAAAACATTTAATTGACTAGTTTTAAGAAATAAATGTGAAATCTATTTGTTTACAAAAGAAATGAAGAAGAAATAAGACTGATATGACATTTGGAAATCCTTCATGTAGTAGAATGTTTTCAAATAGAAAAAAAGAGGAAATATGACATAATTCTGAAATCTTTTTGTTTCAGTTTTCAAAAAAATACTTTGTGTAAAAATAAGTTAAAAACAAAATCATGAGTAAAATTAAAGAATTACTTGTTTCGACTTAGTTTCGGATTTTTTGTCAGGGCAATTGTTTTCTGGTAAATCAGTACATCAATCACGAAATAAAGTTGTTGTAAACAAGAAAAACGAGTGATTTTTTTTTTCAATAAATAAATTTGTTTTTATCTAAGGGATGCACCTAAATTAGATATTAAGAAAAATCACAGCCAAACGAAATCAGATATCGACTGGAAATGCTATCATTATGCTAGAAAATGAATGGCTTCCTTAGAAAACAAAACTACTAAACTAAAAACCCGAATTGAAAACCACAGTATCAAAGTAAAAAACAAGATACTGAAATATAAATTGCCAAACTGCCCAACTCCATTACCTACGAAGTATTCAAGGCTTGATATGCTGTTAAACCAAATAACCTAACAACCAATTCTCCTTCATGTTATTTCTCATATGGTTTGGAGTCTTTGTTTAATGGCATATCAACCTTTGTAAGTTATTTAATGCCAAAGCCATTCTCCTAGAACAACAGAAGTGGTACTATTTAACCAATAGCTGGAAAGATAAGGGGGTTCATACCTTTCCCAAGGGTATTTGCCTGAAAGTGACTGGAGTTCGAACTTGCTTACAATGATTCTACCGTCCATCGCTTTAACCATTACACCACAAGGACACCTCATTATTTCTCAGGGCAATGAAGTTATTTGATGGTGATCATCTTCTCTTCAAGTAACATTTGACAGGTTGTATTGGGTTACATGGTACCAGCACCAAAAAGAAGAAAATGAGCCTTTGGCTTAGTCTATTACTAAATGTCTAATATGTTCTGTAACTTATTAGGACATCAGGGTTTCTAATATAATTCATGATACTGGATAATGGCATGATGGTTAGAGTGTTCGCCAATGGCCCAGGAGACCTGGGTTCAATCCCAAGTCGAGTCATACCAAAGACTCAAAAAATGGTACTTGCTTAACAATCAGCATTATAAGGTACGGATCAAGGGTAAAGTGAAGCAATCCAGGGAAAGGAATAGCAGCCTCCCCTACACCTTGGTGTAGTAGCTATCGAAAAGGGAGTCTTCGGGTCACCCTTGACTAAGGTCGCCAACTTTACAACTACTTAATACCATTGGCGATAATTATAAAGCTTTAGTGTTTTTGTTTTGTTTTTTAGTTTGTATCATATTGTGAAAACTACTTAAAAAATATTTCTGACAGCTTTTTAAGGATGTTGATATCATAGAGAACTATTATTAGATTACTGCATTGACTGAAATTTGATACTGAAAATGTTCTAATAGTTTACTGTTTTAACAACAAACCATTTGATCACATCATACATTAGTTGAATATTAAATCAATTTAAAATTTATATTCATGATTTCAAATCATTAAGTTCTGTTTTGGCAATTGTTTATTTGTTTTGTAATATATTGAAAGCATTGAGAATAATAAATAATTAAAACTGAATTTATTAAATGTAATGGCAATTTAAAAATCACCCAAGAGTGGTGTTACGCTATATTAGATTACTTTTTATCTTAAGAAACAGCTCAGGCAAAAATGGCTTCTTATCTATTGTGAAATACTGTTGCCTATCGTGTGGTTTTGATTTCCTTATAAGGAATTAAAAAGAATGTACATTAGGAGAGAGAAAAGGAGAGGAAATAAAAAAAAAAGAGAATGTACACTCAGTGAGAGTGAGAGAGATAGAGGAAAAAGAACATATGACTAAGGGGAACAGAGAGGAAACAGAATGAAGAAAAAGAATGTTCATATCAAAAGAGAGAGAGAGAGAAAAAAAGAATGTACCATTAGGAGAGAGAGGGAAAGAAAAGAAAAAAATACACTTGCAGAATGGGAGAAGAAAGGGAAAGAAAAAAAGAAAGCATACAAGGAAAGAGAAAGAAGAAAAGTGTATATAAGGAGAGAGAGAGGAGGGGTAAAGAAAAAAGAAAGAGTACTAGGAGAGTGGGAGAAGAAAGGGAAAGAAAAAAAGAATGCATACAAGAAAAGGGAAAGAAGAAAAGTGTATATAAAGGGAGAGGGGGGGTAAAGAAAAAAGAAAGTATGCTAGGAGAGTGGGTGAAGAAAGGGAAAGAAAAAAGTGTATACAAAGTGAGAGAGAGTGGAGGGAGAAAGGAGAAAAATATCTACATTAGGAGGGGAAAATAGAAAACATTTGTTGTTCAATGGGTTTAAATAAATTCAACATTTGTTTCTTTTTACTATAGTCTGAAGATTTCAGATTGATTTATTAATGGATTTTATGAATTGATATGTACGTTAAAGAATGTTTAATTTATTGACTCAGTTGAATCCAAGTAGTTTAATTTGTTAGTATTTTGACTGCTAGTACAAAATAATCAAACGTGCTGTAACTTGCATTTTTGTCTTTATTTGATGTTACTAATAATGATTTTTATTATACTTGGGAAGTTCTTTTTCTTGAATCCAGGATGGTATTTGTCGCTGCCTCCCACAAGACAGGACTTGACACAAGGTCAATGACTCGAAGGTCAATTAAAGTGGGGATTAGGGAAGGGGAAACTGAGTTTTGAGCCATGCTGGACTATGATGAAGCTTGCCCACCTAGAGGTGGCCAAGCCAGGGGGTGGGGAGCAATCCAGGGTGCTGGTTGGTAATTCTTAGCTCCAACTTTATAGAAGAAAATAAAATCTCTTAAACCAAAAAAGGTATTTACTCTACCTTTCCATCACAGTAATTTACAAAGCTCTTTACTTCAATGTTGCACAACGCCGAATGAATGTAGCGCCCAATGAGACTCAAACTCACTCGTGTAGGTTTGCTAGTCTAGCTTGCGAGATTTAAACAAAATAATAATAATAGATTTGATTATTTATCTTTTTAAAATTCTTTTATCACAGGTTATACCAGAAATTTCTTATTATAATTCATAATTTCATCAATGTGCATCATTATTGCTAAAATTGTAGTAAAAACCATTCCATAGTGTTACAAGTCAGAAAATAAAACAAGACTTGACTTACTAAAAGACTTCATACAGTCCAAGAGAAAATCAGGTAATGAGAAATATACACCTCAATCAAAATAGGCTGTGTAAGTATTTAACTGATACAGGTGTATTTATTTGACTTCCACAAGGCCAAAATATAACACAAAGGTCACTTTAATGTGGGGTGCTCTGCAAGAAGCAAACCTCCTGCAGGGTGGTGTAAAAAATTTGAATGATAAGTGGTTTTATCTATAACAAAATTTAACTTTTAGTATGAATTTACCTAACCCCTTTGCCAGGGATGTGACACAAGGTCACTTTTTAAAGAGAGTACTGCTGGTGTGAATTCAGTTTTCATTCTCATTTATCTTTATTAAATTCTGATTGGCTCTGATTTTTTAGATAATGGGTACCCCTCAAATTATGATTTTACCCTATCCTCCAAATTTTCAAGCTAGAACCTAAAATCTTCTTTTCCTTAATAGTTAACTTTTCTGATGCCAAAGTAGAAGTCCCTGTCGCATAATGGTTAATGTGCGGGAATATAACATTAAAGTAAGTGAGTTCAAACTCTACTTGTGCTATTGTGTTCACTTTCAGACTAATGCCCTTGAGAAAGGGTATGAACCCTCTTATCTCCCCCAGCTATAAGTTAAATGCTATCACTACTCTCCTTCTACAAGAATGGCTTTGGGATTAAATGATCCATAAAGATTGATATGCCATTATACAAAGAAACCAAATTGATGTCAAAGTATTTAAATTATACAACCCACATTAATTCAGTAAAAAGTTTTGACCTGCAACTTACCTTACCAAAATCAATGTAGTACAAAACATCCATGTGACAAAAGCAGGCAAATTCCAACATTAAATCTGAAATCAGTCAGATGACCAAATGCCTAAAAGCAAGTAAGAGATTAATGCTTTTCTGAATGGTGTGTGTGTGTATATATATATATATATATGTGTGTGTGTGTGTATTTAAAAAGAAATGCATGCAAAGAAGACAAGTATACATTACAGCAACTAACATTGTTTTTATTGTATTTTCAAGCTAAAACTTTGGAGTTTTCAAATCTGATCATGAAAATAATTGATTGTCAAGTGTAAAACTTGTTTTCTTAAATAACAGTAATCATTACATCAAGCTCATCTTAAAGTGACTACAATTATTTCACATCTCCACCTTGAAGGAATACATATAAACCGAATTTATTATGTTTATTTGAATGTGTATGATCATTTAGGAAAACAAAATATTTTCATTATCATTTCAAGTTGGGAACTTTAAATTTTGTATGATTATTTATGTCTTATAGCAAAATAGTCTCTCTTTTAGTAAGAGTCCTCCTTCTAGGAGCCCACAAAAAATTATTTACATTAAAACATTTTCCTTAGTCCAATAAGTATTTCATATTTGATAGCTGTACATGAAATCACTTCGCCATCTCTAGAGGACAGATAAACAAAATCATCTCACTTATTATTGTACTATCATACAGGTACAAGGATCATTAAATAAGTTTCCAGATTTTTTTTTGTATGGGCACTTTTATTGATAGTACACACATGAAACTCTAGTCCCCTTTGAAGTAATCTCCTCCAGCTGCAATGCACTTGTTGTACCATTCCAACAACTTCTGGAAGGCCCCTTGGAAGTTCTCTTGTGTGAGCGTGTCAATGACCTTCGTCACAGCCTCTTTTATATCCTCAATTGTCTCGTATCGACAGCCTCTGAGCTTAGGGAATAACCAAAAGTCACAGGGAGCAAGGTCTGGAATATAGGGAGGCTGAGGAACTGTTTTGATGCTCGTCTTGGTCAAATAGTCTGTGACAAGGATGGAGTTGTGGACTGGTGCATTGTCCTGGTGGAAATGCCACTGACCCGATTTGAAGAGTGCTGGCCTCTTCCCTCGGAATCTCTTGCTGAACTCCCTTAAAACCTCAACATAGTAACCGTAACCCTAACCCTTTGGCCAATCAACTCTAGTGTATTGACTTCCTTACTCCTCTCACACCTCCCATCATCCCTCACAGACTCCCTGCTTTCCTTGAATCTCTTATGCCACTCAAAAACTGATGCTCGTTTCATGCAAGATGGTCGAAAAGCAGTCTGAAGCATTCCATATGTTTCTGTGGCATTTTTTCCAAGTTTAAAAAAGAATTTTATTGCATATCGTTCTTCTAAAGTGTCAGATTGGATTTTTGAAATTCACCAGCTGTGATAATCAGGCTTTAGTAGGGTGTATTCCAATTGCTGCTGTAGCTGTTGATTTGAACCTGAAATCATAATAATTGGTCCATCATCTCATAAGATGTATAGCAATAACATACTGAATTTTCAAGAGTCTGCAACAATTTTAAATGCCTGTACAATAAAAGTCTGAAAACTTATTGAATGCACCACGTAAGTGTTGTCCTGTTTATAGGGATTTGATATAGGATATTCTTTCTATGATTGGTTCTGGACAGAGGTATGAGTATTGCACATATAATTTCCAATTAACATCAGCCATTTATATCTTTTAAAACAAATCTGTAGAGGTCTGTTTAATGATAACCACTCTGGTTTCTTTTAAAAAAAAAAAAAAGTTAAAGAAAATAGGACACAACAAAACCTGAAATTTAATTATTAGGTAGTGTTACGGGTTTCCACCCGTATTTTTAATTTCGAGATATGGACGAAGTCCTATGTGTGGGTTACTAAGACCACGGACAAATGAGGGTGTTTCAAGGTTAAAGAGGTTGACGTGTTATGAATGAACACGTGGGGTATTCTGAACCGGACAAACAATATGACGCGTAGTTGGTTTTCTCCTTTTCTTTATATATGTATCATTCTTACATTTTTTATTTTAAAGAAAGCACAACTGTAACAACAGACAAACAAAGAGCAAAACGAATACAACAAAAAATATACAGAAATATGGAGGACAAGTCGCTCCCAATAGTATCTGACTATGTCCTTCCAATAAGACAAAGTTCTCCTTTTTCCAACTTGTTTTAAAATTATATCCGCATTTTTGTTTTTCCCTTTACAATTAAAGGGAGGGAACTTCCCTGTTTTTCCTTTTTTTTTTTTTTTTTCTTTTACCGAAGAACAAGAGTCTCTCCTCTTCGTCTTTAATATGGATATACAAATTTTAAACAAATATGTTTCCCGTCAAAACTAGCTGCTGATGAACAGCCTCAAAAATGTTTCTTTGGAATAGTCTTGATATGGACCTTCATTTAGGTTACGTATATTATTCGTGATAAAATTTTTTTGACTAACCTTTTTTTTTTTCTTTCCTTTCTCTTGTTAATTTTTTCTTACCCAACGGAGCCAACGGCTTCTATAGGCCATTTTGGGACTAGAATTTCCCCTTTCACCGGACCCCGTGAAAAGGTGACCTTTCTCTTCCTTGGCGAAGCTCGAAACTAACTTTTTGGGTTTCGTTTCTTTTTGGCGGTAAAACGCCCTCCCTGCCTCGACCAATGGCATGTCTTTTCTTTATCTGGGTCAAGACCTATGCCCCTTCTCAGCTACTTCTTCCACTGTTGCTAAAACAATGATGATGATATTTGATAATTCATCATGATAATAATGGTGTTAAACAAAGATATTGGATTTTTATCATTAATGTTTTTCGGACTATTGTCTTCATCTTTATTGTTATTTCCACAACGTTTCGGCTGATATGACCTCTGGCCTTCTTCAGGTGTTTGTCGAACTTGGGAACCTGCAGGTTCAATCCTCACTACAGGCGAGTAACAATACAGGAATACTTAACCCAGTTATGGCTAATGGAATCAGAACAGACGACCCCTGTGGTTTCAATAAAGGATGTGGTTCAAAGTTCTGTGAAGGTTCCGGAATTCGACAAACACCTGAAGAAGGCCGGAGGTCATATCGGCCAAAACGTTGTGGAAATAACAATAAAGATGAAGACAATAGTCTGAAAAACCTTAGTGATAAAAATCAAAAAGCTTCGTCTCAAAAATTTAGGCAACCAAAGATACTGGATTCTTAATAATGGATCTTCAGATGATTAATTTTTTCTTTTCTATTTGTATGATTTAGTTATTACCTTGAATTTTAATTTGTTTACTAAGAGCAATGTCAACTTGTGCCTAGTAAAGGCATGGACTGCTATTGACGAGTTATTGATCATATGGAAATCTGATCTATTCGATAAATTAAAATGGGGATTTTTTCTCAGTTGTGGCTGTGACAATACTACTGTATGGATCCACCTCACGAATGCTCACAAAACACAGAAAAAGCCTAATGGGAACTATGCAAAAAAGGCTACGTCTTGCTTTGAGCCAATCCTGGAAGCAACACCTCATAAAACAGCTGCTGTATGGCTACTTATCTCCCATCTTAAAAACCATTCAAGTAAGACGAACAAGACATACAGGACACAGCTGGAGAAGCAACGACAAACTCATAAACAATGTTCTTCTATGGACTTCTGCTCATGGACACACCAGTGTTGGCTGTCCATCATATACTTATTTACATCAGTTTTGTGTGGACACTGGATTTTGTCTGGAGGACCTTCCAAGTGCAATGAATAATGAGAGAAAATCAAAGAAATCTTTATTATCATTTCAACTTGATGATGACGTGTGTGTGTATGCGCGCGTGTGTGTGTGTGTATATATATATATATATATATATATATATATATATATAATTTTATTTTATCCCCCCCCCATTTGTAAATAATTTTTTAATGATAACATTATGACATCGAACAAAAAAGTGTCAAATGTTGGCATATCATCATATATAAATAGATACATTCTCTGAATATTTTTAGGAATATTTACATGTATATGTGTGTGCGTATGTATGTATTATGTATGTATACGCACACACACACGTAGGGTGTGATGTATAAATTGTCACTAATTGAAATAATCAATTTCACCCATGTGCTTTGTTTCAGGTTTTGTCTATTGTACAGTAAACTAGAGTCACTTGGGCACTATCTGTAAGGAAAGCAGTACCATGACAGAATTCAGTCATCCAGAAATTTGGAAATGGCATTCTATGTTGCTTGGCATTCACACTAGAAGCTTGGATACAAAAATTTTGCAGTGTTTGGGTATCAATCTGAGGATAGATTAATATTCATATTGATGAAAACCAAACACCGAGTGCTAATCATAGTGTTTGAGGTGGTCACTAGCGATGGTGGCCTTATGCCTTTATTCATCTCACATGACTTCCGACTTAACATGGAGGCCTACATCAAGTGCCTGGAAGAGTTAGTGGTGCCCTGGATTGAGAGAATAGCTACAGGAAGACTCTGTCTGGCAGCAGGATTCAGTGCCATGTCATGGAAACAAAAGAACCCAATATCAGCTGTCAGAAAATTTCTTTAATGACATCATCCCTAACATCTGGTTGCCAAACTCTTCAGATTGCAATCCTCTTATTATGTGTGGGTCACAGTTGAGCTAGAAACTAACAAAACTTTGTGCTACTACAAAAAGGAACTGAAGGCAAGGATAATGACAGCATTTACCAATTTAAAGAAGGAGACCATTGAAAGGCTTGTAGGAGATTTTGAAGCCTTTGGAAATTTCTTTGAATAGATTTAATTTATAGTATTATTAGTTTTTTTCATGTAATTTTGATAAATATATCTGGTAGAGAGATGTCAATATTATTTTCATTACTGCATTAGATGATAATTGACCTATTGCACTGTGTATATATGTATATAAAGTTTAGTAGTAATCAATAATTAGTGTTTGATAGTTATTTCCCTTAAGAAATTATGATGATCAAAGTGAGCATGAATACAGATCCCACTGTATTGTTAGTAAGCTACAAATAGGACTGGAAATTTTTTTATTCTTTCAGTTAGTACAATAATTTAAAAGATTCTCTCACAGAAATCTTGCTAAGTTGTGGCATTTTTTATTGTTATAGTAATATACAAAAACTAGATTATCATAATATTCATATCACTTAAGTTGACAAATAAAGTCAGTGTGAAGAAACACATAAAAATGAAAAGTTAGGATAGTGTCAACATTGTCAATAGTGCTTAGTAACAGTCAATTTCTTGGTTATGATTGGTGGCAAACTGACAGTTACCAAGTCCTGTTGACTCAGTATCTATGCTATCCTTACTTAAAGATATACATGCTTTATCACTGGTTTTGAGCACTTTATAGATATAGCAAGCATATATATATATATATATATATATATATATATATATATATATATATATATATATATATATACACACTTTAAGAAAAACAACAAAACCGGTCACATAGGATTATAAATTTATTTCCATCTTGTTACGCATTTTTGAAATTTTCAAAAACACAAAAAAAATTAACAGGATTTCTTCAGATCTTTTAGATAAAAAAAACTAGAATAGACACAGAAAAAAGTGGGAGGGGATAGAAGAGGGGTGAAGAGTTATCTCCTCATTAAGCCCACTTCCGTTTTTAATTTTAATTTCGGTTAGAAATGTAGTCAATTTATTTAAAAAAATTTTTTTTAAAAATTACATTTTGACCTAAATTACAGATTTTATATTAAGTTATATATATATATATACACACACACACACATATATTTATATATATGTATATATATATATATACACACACACACACATATATTTATATATATATATATATATATACACACACACACACACACACATGTACATTTATATATGTATTGTCATCCACAGACTGTTTCATTGTATCACAACTCTTCAGTGTGGCTAGACATGTGAGACACTCCCAGCCAGGATTGAAACCTGCCTAACTATACATCAAGCTGATGACATACCCCAAAGCCAAGTCTGCGACTCGACATCAGCTTGGGAATTAATGCATATGTATCAATTTTCATTTGTTTACATTTTGCGCTGTTGGATACCGAAGTGCTCAATTTGTTAGAAGAGCTTTGCATTACGTGAATGGCAACTGTTAACTCCTTTGGCAAAGTGCTTATCCACCCCCTCTGGGTGTGCGTGTGTGTGTATATATATATATATATATATATATATATATATATATATATATAATTTTTTTTTTTTCTGCAGTTCTTATGTCTTATATGCTCAGTACTTGAAAAAAAAATATCAAAACTAATGGATGATAATCAGTTATAATCTGCATTTTATAATTAATTTATTTAATAGTCCATTACAGCTGTTTTATGCTTCACACAATTATTCTAATGGACGTTTTTGTTATGTTATTCTGAACTCACAAATTTATTTTTTAACTCCTGGAAAAAGAATACATGAGTTTGTAATAATGGGGGAAAAATCTTCATTTAAATGATTCTGTTAAATATTGAATAGTTAGAGACTGTTATTAGATAAGATGATAATTGATTTTATATACATGTATATATAAAATGAGGATTATTTTAACCCTAAAAATGATAAACATTTTTTAAAGATAAATAAAATTTGTAGAATCTTTTTTTTTTTATTTTCAATTTTGCCAAGGAGATATATCCTCTTAATTCACACTTGAAGTGTATACATGGCTGCCCTAGTGTTGTTTTTTTTTATTATCAAAGTCCACTTGTATTTTCTAAAGTTTAGGATGGCTACTAACATTATAATCAATAGCTTTCAAATAATAGATATGAAGTGATAGATAAATGGAAAGAGAGATAATTTAGTTAAGATACATAAACAAAAGTGCCATCAGTATATGTGAAAATGGAATTCAAGCATCTTATTATAATTCACCTAATGATATATTTTTTCTTGTTTGTCTTTCATTGTATAACTTAAGAATGGTTTGAACTATAGCCACTAAATTTTCTCTGATTACTTATAGGACCCCAAAGCATGATTTTAGCATACAATCTTTTCCAAAAATTTCCAAACTCTTAATTTTTAGTGGGTGATTTGATTTCCAATGAAAATATTATACTAAATTGAAGTCTATTTCAAATTCAGTGCAACTAAATCTGTGATCATATCTATCTAATTGGTTGGTTGGTAGTTTTGTTTGATGGCATATCAATACTTTTCGGGTCATTTAACACTGAATTGAAGTTCAAACAATTTAATTTAGTATAAATATAGTTTTTGTTTACAAATGGTTAAATGTCAAAACAGTTCTATTTCAAACAATTCAGTTTAGCTTAAGTATACAGTTTCAATGTCAAAAACAGTCCTATTTCAAGCAATTCAGTTAAGAAAACGTTCAAACAATTCTATTTAGTATAAATACACAGTTTCAATATCAAAAACAGTTTTTTTTCAAACAATTCAATTTAGCATAAGTAGACAGTTTAGTTCTATTTGACCCATAGATAGGACCCTATCAAGTGCTACCACTCCGGGCCTGAGTGGACCTGGGAGCAATTCCTCAAAGCTCCAGCATTACTGGAACCTCACCATTAGATAGTTTAGTGTCATATAAAGTACACTCATTGGGTTGGTGGTCTTACCCCTCTGCAGAGAAGCAGTCAGTCTATTTTACAGTCCGAGCTGACTGGGTAACATCTAGACTCGTGATAGATATAGTCATAGATTTCTACCACTCCCAAATCCTGCTTTTATTTAATAAATATATGTAAGTGAATTTGAAATAAACCTTAGAAAAATTATTTCACTTACAAAGTTTCAGTCTTTATTAGTGGAATTAAAAAAAGGAATAATTATCAAAGCATCCATTGTTTATTGATATGGCTAAAATAATGATTAAAATAACATATCAATGAAAATTTAAAAAAAAAAAAAAAATATTGAAATATGGCCTAATGTAAAAATTTTGCCAAACTTGACATTTCTCAATCATGGGAAGTCCCCATGGTATAGTGACTGGATTGAGACATCATAGTAAGAGATTGTTCACTTTTGGAAAGATATAAAGTCCCTTATTTTCTCTCTCTCTCTCCCCCTCCAACTATGGGTTAAATAGTACTACTACTGTTCTTCTACAAGGATAGCTTTGACCATGAAATAACCTGCAAAATTTGCTATGCCATTGACTAAAGAAACTAAACCTTTTTTCAATTAGTCCAACACATTTCTTTTCATTTAATAGCATTTTCAGTGCTTACCAAGCAGTAAAAGAAGTTAAAAAACATACATCAACTTAATCAAATTTGACAGCATAATGTGTTCTGATCTTTATCTAGACTTCCCTGTTGATGATATACAAATTTGCTTAGCACCTCTAAATGTCCCTCTGTCAAATAATTTTAAGTCAACACCTGCTTATAATTCCTAAGCATCCCACCAAGGAGGCATGGTATAGATCTTGTTTTAAAACACTGAACTAAACTGTCTCTACCAGAATTTGAGTCTGATTTACCAATTCCATTCATCATACCATTAACTGTTTGATCAACCACACCTCTGCTGTCTATTTTATAACCAGCATCTAAAATCTTATGCCAGCCTCGATCACTGATGATAAAACTCAATATACATTGATCTTTGAGATGAACTAGCTAACTTATCACTTCATTGTAGTTGCCCATAAGTTAATATTTATTCACATACACAAGATACATTTTTATTAGCATCTATGAAATTGTGACTATGATAGATGTAGTCCTATTTGAATTCTACCAGTTTGATAAATCAAGTAAATGAAACCAGAGAAATAAGTTTTTTTAAATTGGCCAGACTTTGGCCTGTTTACCAAAACTTTTCTCATTCACCATTGATACATGCATGGGAAAAATAAGGTCTAAAAATGTTTGGTTTTGGGTTACCCTTACTACACTTTTAACCTGGATTATAGGATCTCTTCAAAATTGTTCATTTTTATTTCTTAATGTAAACTTGGTAATGTTGTTCATCTAGAAACATTATTGATGTAAATGCTTTTTCCAGAATACTGTTTGTTAGGGTATCTTATGTGTGCGTGTTTTGTTAACCTTTAAGTCTTAATTAATTTCCCCTTACCTTTAAACAATACCAGGTACCCTAGCTTGTAAAAAGTAAGATTGGTAGCTAGATGAAGATAGAGATCCTCTTGGTAAGTAGTTCTAAGTGTTACTAATCGCTATATAGTTCTAAGAAAGCAGGCAATCTATACTTTCCCCACCAATTTATCTTCCATTCTATCAGTGAGAAGTAATCATTCATGGTATTATATTGGAAACAGGAAAATTGTAATGGCTCTTTAATGACCTACTGACTTCTATTTTTTCATTAAAATCTTTATCTTATTAATCCTGAGCCTCCCACAACCTTTTGCCTCACAACTTGGGTTCTTGGCTTGAAAAGTAACAGAAAATATAAAATATTGTAATTTGTTATTTAACTGCTTAACAAATAACAGGTTACAAAATTCTATAGATGATCTAAAATATATTAAAAAATGATGGAATTATATATAAGATATAAAATTGCAATGTTTTATTGGCAATAGCAATGTAGAATTGGTAAATCTATGACTGAAATTCCAGCCACCCGGGTTTGTATACTTTTAGTTATAGATGCAAATACTGAGGTTCAAAGTGTTCAAACTATCTATCTTTATTTGTGGCATGTTTTCTGCTGCAAGTTTCATAATTGGTTATATGTGAATGCTATTCTACTTTTTTAATATTTAAAATTAACTGTTTCCCAAGTGCTATTCCAATCTGAGTGAATCATCATAGCCATTCTGATTTGTTGCAGTATTTTCTCAAACTATTATAATTTAGAAATAAGAACATTTTAAAACATTGAATAAACAATAATATTCTATCTGGATGGTGTGATTTAACATTGGTGAAATCTTAACAGCTATTCCAGGACAATTATTACTTTTGCTGCTTTCTTGTACAAATTCTTTTCAATCACCTTAAGATTTAATGCCAAACTAAGGAATTCAGATATTTTGCCAGCTATTTCAAAGAGTTTAATTTCCTGTGCTATTCTTTATTTTGTCATTGATATAAACCATCTCTTTTGGAAACAAAATTGAGTCAGTGGTTGTTAAATTTTACACAAACAGGTAGGTGAAATCTTTGTTTTTGTACTAGAAAAGCAACCCAGTGTTGCCTGAGTGTAGGGAATAACATCACATTCAACACTATAATAAGAAATGTGATACTTAATATATTTCTTTTAAATTGATTTATTTGTTTTACCACCCTATTACCAGGGCTTAGAATACACTAACTGTATTTCCTACTGAGAAGTAAGACTCACTTTCCACTCAAAAGAAAAAAAAAGTGGGCAGTGGATGACCTGGTTATCGCACTGAACTGCACTTAGTGGTGAGGCTCCAGTCCCGGAGCTCTGGGGAGTGTGGTGTATCTCTTCGTTACTGTTACCCTCAGATCCACTCTCACTCTGAGTGGTAATACCTTAAGGTTTCATATTTGGGTTAAATAGATCTGTTTAAAGATTATTTGCATTAGATAGGAATACTTTAAACCTTGTAATTGTGTTAAAAAAAATTAAGTAACTATGCAAAAAATGTAAATATAATCCTCCAATGTACACAATCCCTTTACCTCTTGTTAAAAAATAATGCCAGATAGGTTACATACCATTAAAATCAGTTAATCTATTTTTTATTTTAACTTAAAAGTGGATTCTAATAAAATCTATTCTAAAATAGTTTCATCTTCTTGCTAAATGAACAAAATGTAAATAAGACATTTAAGAATTTTGTGGTGTTTTCTTTTTTTTTTTCTTTAAATGGCTTTCTTATTAAAATTACACATAAAATTGTTGATTATGTATATGACAATGAAATAATATATATTAAGAGGATGTAACTCTGCATGTACAAATATATCTCACTTTTGGGACTCTACCACAAAAGTACTCCTAATTTGGCTCCTAGGGACCAAAATGACCAAATACCAATTTCTCTTTCATTACCATACAAATTTAGAGGTACCTTTTATAGAAAAGTTTATACTAAAATTTCCTGTTTTTCCAATAATTTGGTTCTAAACAAACATGCAGAGATTTAATATTATAGTAGATTTTGAAATTGTGTAGTATGATCAAATTTTATGTTCCCTTCTACTCGTCTTTTCAAGAGTCTTGAGAAACTGAATGTTCTGTTTGGTTGAAGGTTAGAAATAGCATTGAAATGAAATTAACTTTGATTTAAATATGTCATTAAATCTTCATGTTGCATAAAAATATCCCATGGCTTTTGTAGATATTACAAGTTTGACTTGTTCTTTCCTGCCAACGACTTCATTCTGTTTCTTTCTTATCCCTTGTTTTTTCTGTGCATTTTTCTATCCCTTTCCTTTGGCCCCTGTCCATTTTGTTGTTCATCTCTCCCTCTCCCAGTCCATTTTGTTGTCCATTTCTTTCTCTCCAGTCCATTTTGTTGTCCATTTCTTTCTCTCTCTCCCTCTCCTAGTCCACTTTGTTATCCATCTCTCCCTCTCCTAGTCCACTTTGTTATCCATCTCTCCCTCCCCTAGTCCACTTTGTTGTCCATCTCTCCCTCCCCTAGTCCACTTTGTTGTCCATCTCTCCCTCTCCCAGTCCACTTTGTTGTCCATCTCATTCTATCCCATGGTCCACTTTTTAATCATCTTTCTCTTCTTTTCCATTTTTTTCTCTCTCTTTCTTTCCTGTTCATTTTTTGACAGTATCACTCTCTCTCTCTTTGATCAATTCTTTGCCCATATCACTCCCTTTTTGTCTACTACTTTGTCCATCTCACTCACTCTCTCTTGATCTGTCTACTTCTTGGTCCATCTCTCTCAGTCTCTCTTTTTTCCACTTCTCTTTTACTTCACTTTTCTTCTCTCTGATACCCCCCCTCTCTCTCTTGCTACTTCTCTCTATTATTTTCTTCTGCTTTTTGTGTATTGTTGGAACATGCCATATTTGATTTAGGCTCTCTCCTACCTGCATCACCATTATGATCCTCAGACAACAACAACAATAAGAATCTGAAATAACAACAAGGACACTCACTGTTGATAGGCATGACCACAACCTTCAATTAAAAGAAAGACGAGTGGTAGGGGTAAGTGGGAGGAGAGAGTGAGAGAGGGGAGGTATTCAATTGTCTACACCCTCTGGCTTTTATCATCCGTTACAGAACTTTTTCTTTCTCTTCTTTGGATATGAAATTGTTAGTAGTTGGGTGCAGGGTAGTTGGTGAGGGGGATAGTGTCAGGTTTGGTAGGAGTGTATTACTTGCTTAAGATATGCTGCTGTGGCTGGCTGAAGAAATGAGCAGACCACCAGGTGGTACCTATTTGCAGAACAGACAATATAACATATTATAATTAATCTGAAAATGCAGCAGTATCAACTGCAATGACAACAATAATGGTAGCAGCAGCAATGGACGTAAGATGACTGTAATTAATGAATATAAAGATAAGACTAAAATAATAATAGTAATAATAATGAAATTTCTTTTTCTCATATAATTTTACAAATATAACCTGTTCAGAAAAATATCAAAATACCTACTGATAAATATCAGCAAGGAATCATCATCATCATCATCATTATCATCATGGCATGCCAATAGTATGGATTCCCATGAGTATCTCTTGCCCTCTGTTTCTAATGGTCATTGCTCTTAGAAAGTCCTCTAGATGGCATCCACTGTCTGCATAGAGCCGATGAAAGTTTTTTGCTGGTTGGCCAACACTACTGTGTTTATGTGTTGGAGAATGATTATGTTCATTCTTAGTTCTCCAGTAGAACCCAACATATCTTGCTTGTCTTACTTGAATGGCTTGTGATATAGGAAGTAAGTAGTTGTACAGCTAGTGTTTTGTAGGGTACTACTTCCAGGATTTGATCAATACAGCATGTAACATCCTTGTATAGTTCTCATCTAGCTTTTTCTCTGGGTGTTTCGCTAGAATCCAAGTGGTGCAACTGTGACACAATTGATATTAGTATACAGCCTTTGTTCTATGTGAGTATATGTGTATGTATGGGTGTATACATGTGTATGTTTGTGAGTTGACTACAGGTATGTACATGCATGTGTGTGTATATGCATGTCCATATAGGGGCCAAGACATATCTGTGTGGGGAACCCCTAATTCAGCCCTTCCAGTATAAAGTACAGATGATCAGATAAAAGTAGATCTGTTATTTGAAAAATTTGTTCACACCTTTTAGGGTTTTCTGGAGATGTAGAATCTAGCTGTATTTTTATGTTCAGGGTATTGGTGGCTGAAAATCCAGAAATAGGAATGTTCATCCTTGCATATATACAAGAGGGTTAGTCAGGGAGGAAAAAAAGGACAGACCCAGAAGGTATGCAGAGCAAAGGACCAGGCAGATGAGACCAAAGATGCAGATAGGTTGAGAGATGGGACCATAGAATGAAGAAGAGAGGGATAGGCAGATGAGAGAATGAAGACAGAGAGATATGCAGATAAGATTGAAGATAGGACTAAAGAGAAATAGAGAGGTAGATAGTAGTCTTAGAGAATCTACTAAAGGAGTGACATCAGGCCTGAAGATCTCGCAGTCAGCTTAGTTTTTAGTTAAGGGAATTTTTGCCTGCCAAAAGTGAGGACTCCACAGGCCGTCATATTGCAAGTGTCACCCACAAACTTCCTCCTCTCTTTAAACAACATCTATTCAGCAGTTTATTTTTGCCTTGTTCTTCCTTTGTGGACTGTCTCAGACTCCTGCATTTCAACCTTCTGAGAAAGACATCACAATGAGGGGTCAGATAATCATGCGGCTGAAGATGCATGACCTGAAGGTGTATTATCACACAACCATACAGTAGTACTAATATGGCTACAGCTTGGAAGAATTCCCATTTTGTTTAATCAGAGTGATCAGATTTCTATCTGGTGATTAATTAGTCAATAGCAGTCTATGCCTTACCTCTATGTATGCTGACATTGCTTTCAGTAGATGAGATACTGCTACCAAGTTATGTAAACTGATCAGATTTCCATACCATCATTAACTTGTCAATAGCTGTTCATGGCTTTTCTATATGTATGTTGACATTGGTTTCTGTAGATGAGATGGAATAAACAACATTAATGATCACTTTAAAGCAGTCATGTATGTTAAGAACTTAATAGGCAGAGGTTTTATTTTTATTGGCCTATTATAAAGGTTTTTTTCTATCCAGCAAGCAAATTTTTTCCCTTTCTGCTTTTCTAACTAAATTTCATCGTTGTTTCAATTTTAATGGTCCTTTTTCAAGACTACAGAAAAGTTTTTTAAAACTTATGCACAACATTTTCAATATTGCTTTGAAAATGGTCATTAACATTCAAAGATTTTTTTTCAGATAAACTCCTCATTTTTGGCCCAGTCAGCTGGGGCTGTAGAATACGGTGACTGCATCTCTACTGTAGGGTAAGATGCCCACTCCCATCGAGTGTTCTGGATATGGCACTAAACCATCTGATGATGAGTCTCCAGTAATGCTGGAGCTTTGGGGAATGTGGAGTACCCCTTCATTGTCATCACTCCCATGTCTACTTTTTTATTACTATATTGTTATGTGTGATGTTATTCCCTCCACCCATGCAATGTTAAGTAGCTCTTCTAGGCAATATTAAAACTATTATTAGTAGGTCCAGAGAAATTGTTAGCCTGGTCTAATTCCTAAAATCTCAGTGTTATTTTATCACTAGCTGAAAAGAGTAGCCTTTTGATATTATAATGTGTCAACTTGCTGTACCTTTGCAGTTATTTTTTAATTTCTTTTAGATCATCAAGTAACTGGAGAGTGTGGTTGAACCAAGAACTTTTCAGCTCTCCTTTGTTTTTACATTCCTTTTTTTTTTTTTTTTTTTTTTTTTTTTAATATACTACATATATTCATTGGTTAGCTTTTTCCTATACTTATCAATTGTTTAAACATAATGATTTTATTGCAATCTAATATTTTCTTTAAAAAATATCCTCTCAATAAATATCTGATTAGCTTTTTCTTTGTTTGCTTGGCTTTGTTCTTTTGTCATTGTAATGATGGAATCAAGTATCACAAACATTTCTCTCTATGCTTAACATAGATGTTTACTTTAAAAATGTATAAAAATGAAGTAGTACTATGAGTACAAAAAGCTGCCACTTTTGATAAGACCAGCAGCAGATATGGGAAGATATCAGTTGTTGGGGGGGAAAAAGACTTGACCTAAAAGAGAATAGATTCCAACCGGACATCAAATAACAGCCAGCATCTGTCATTAAATCTCTTCAGATCATTGTGTAAAAGGTCAAGGTAAATAAGTTGACCTTTGCCTATTCCAGACATTGGGTATCTCTTCAATGTTCTTGAATTTATAACTAAACATTTACATTTAAAAAATTATATCTTTTTAATAAAAGACTACAAAGTATTTTACTGATTTTTGTGTTACCCTTTTGCTCTTTTTACATGGGTTAGTCTTTTTTTTTTCTTTTAAGCAAATCTTGACTTAAAATGCATGTGTAATTCCAATACAATGTTATTGTTTGTTTGGGTTTTATGGCATATCAACCCTGGTAGGTTATTTGATAAAGTAAAATAAAGTTGGTGACCTTAGTCGAGGGTGACCCTAAGGCTCCCTTTTCAATAGCTACTACACCGAGATTTAGGGGAGGATGCTACTCCATTCCCTGGATTGCTCCACTTTACCCTTGATCCTTATCTTATAATGCTGAGTGTTTGGCAAGGTGGCATCAAGTACCATTTTTTGAAGTCTTTTGTATGACTCGACCTGGGATTAAACTCCTGTCTCCCGGACCATTGGCGAACACTTTACACATTAGGCCCATTTAATACCAAATCCATTATTGTACAAATAGTTCTATTTCAAATGTCAAAACAGTTCTGTTTCAAACGATTTAGTTTAGCATAGAAAAACAGTTCCATTTCAAGCAATTCAGTTTAGGATGAGTATGTAGTTTAAATATCAAAATTACTTCAAGCAAATCAGTTTAGCATAAGTACACAGTTTAGTTCTATTTGACCTATAGATAGGACCCTATCAGCTGCTACCAAAGCTCCAGCATTACTGGAACCTCACCGTCAGATTGTTTAGTGTCATATACAGGATACTCGTTGGGGTGGTGGTCTTACCCTTCTGCAGAAAAACAGCCAGTGCCCCAGCTGACTGGGCAACTTACAATCACATATGCTTGATTTTTATCTAAAAATTAGGTCTTCAAAATTAATGGTAAGAATTGCCCCACCTAATACATTTGGAAAACTTCCATAAATTCAAAGAAAAGAACAGAGGAATATCATAGAGACCTGAAAATGAACAACACACTTAATGCCATAGTACAATACTGTAACATCTTCAACTATAACTTTATTATAAATAAATGTATCTAATAAAAAACATAACTATACAATTTACCATGATATGATTCATGGAAAACATCTTGATCCACTAGTCTCCATGCTATTAATTTACATTCTGGTTTTCAAGTTGAAATGCAAACATAATTTTGGCATCAAAAATGCATCTCTAATAATTAAAAAAAATAACAGGAGCTTGTAGAACAGTCTAAAAGCCAAGGCTAGTGAGCATTATTACTCACAGGTTCACTTTAACCTGAAGTGGTAGTACCTCTTAGGGTTCCATTTATGGGTAATATAGATCTATTCGAAAATTATTTACATTGGATTAGAATATTTCATACCATATAACCATATGCAAATTATTAGTATTAAGAATAGTTAATTGAGGCTATATAATTGTGTGCAAATTATTAGTATTTAATTGGAATACTTTAAACCATATAACTGGGTGCAAACAAATGGTTATTTAATAGGAATAGTTACTTTAAACCATATAATTGTGTATGAATTATTGATATTATATAAGAATACTTGAAACAATACAACTGTCCATATTATTTGTATTAGATTTGAATATTGATATATCACTATGTACAAACAAATAATGAAAGAGAAATTGAAAAGGTGCTATAAAGAATGATTGCAATAGAATATTGAAAATATAGTGTTTGGTCTCACCAGGCACCTGTACCATCTACACCATGAATACCAGTGTGTAATCAAATCAAGTGGCTTCTAGCTAACTAGAAAAAAGGATGGGAAAAGTTTGATGAAAACTCAATTCAGATCATCTAAAAGTGATATACTCATTGGCCTAGTGGGTAGAGTGTTCGCCTATGGTCAGGAGACCTGTGTTCAATTCCATATTGCGTCATAACAAAGACTTTAAAATGGTTCTTGATACCTCCTTGCTTAACATTCAATGATATAAAGCATATATCAAGGGTAAAGTGGAGCATTCTAGGGAAAGGAGTAGCACCCTCCCTACACCTTGGTGTAGTAGCTCTTGAAAAGGGAGCCTTCTGGTCGCCCTCGACAACGGTCGCCAGCTTTACTTTCTTACTAGGTAACTGAAGATGTTAACAATCATAATTGTTGATTATACATTAGAAAGATTTTGATTTGTCAACACAGGACAAATGCTGATTCCCTATAAAAAAAAAACAAATGTAAGACAACTGTTAAAATCCTTGTCACTGTTGTAGGAGTTCAGTTGTTCTGTTGTTCACAGAATCCAGTTTTGGTAATCCTAGTCTGTAGATTTCCTCTAGTGTTAAAATCTAAAAGATATGTCTTCCTGGCAGAAAATTCAACTAGTAATTGCATTTGAGGACAGTTGTGAAATGATCTTAAATGCTGTCAGTCCTTGTCTCTGATTGCCCAATTTTTGCTGTTGTTGTTGAAAAAATTCATGAATAAAAATGATGATTTTGTGTGCAGCTAATACTAAAGAGAATCCAACACAAAAAAAAAGATCCTGAAATTAAGGAGTAACATCAGAAATTTAAAACAGCAAAATGCCAGTAAAATCCATTTTTTACAAGACACAGTTAGTGTTAGAGTAAATAATTTGCCTCTACTCAATGTGCAATTGATAAGCAACTGATACATTAATTGCTAATACCACTATAGAGAAATTTACAATTTCAGAAGACTGGAAATGACTACTCCTAGGTTTAAATAAAATTCACATTAAACATATAAAGGATGAACCCTGTAGCTATACGAAAATTATCCAGTTGTGATGAAGCACTGCTGTTTGGATGCAGGCTGAGACATGATCAACTTATCTTAGGTTACTTTAATGAGAGAGCATGAAACCCGCAATGAACTACAGACATCACTGACAATGCATCTAATTGCATCTTTGATATGGATTTTGCAAAAAAAAAAAAATTGTATTTAAACATTTAGAAATGGATTGCATTTTGGTATTAAATAGCCCATGAGGAGTTAATATGTTTTTGAACAAATAGACCAAACTAAACTTGGTAAATAAGAATTACCTTATGATAGTTGTATAGTTACTAACGGTAACTTAAATACGAAGTAAAGTTGGCGACTGTAGTCAAGGTTGACCAGAAGGCTCCTTTTTTGATAGCTACTACACCAAAGTGTAGGGGAGGGCGCTACTCCTTTCCCTGGATTGCTCCACTTTACCCTTGATCTGTACCTTTATAATGCTGAGTATTAAGCAAGGAGGCATCAAGTACCATTTTTTTTGAGTCTTTAGTATGACTTGACCTGGGATTGAACCCCGGTCTCCTGGACCATTGGCGAACACTACTCATTAAGCCAATGGCTGAATAATGAGATTGAACCTCACTAGAAGCTTTATACTTATGACTGTGACAAAAGTAAATTACACTTAAAGAACTCTAAATGGTGTAATAGTTATTGAACTAGGCTTGTTTTAGGGAGTTTGATTCTAACTGGGTGCCTGCATATTTCAGCTCTTGTGCCAAACAAAACTAAGCTTAGTAACTGACTACAGCCAAGAGAAGCTTAACACATGTGCGCACACACACACACACACACACACACACACACACACACACACACACACACACGACACTTTCAAATTCCATTCCAAACTGGATTAATTCATAATTGGAAAGCAGAGAATGTAGTTAGAATAGTTGCTATTAGTTGCACAAACAAGCAAGTGCTTATTAAGTCCCATAAAATGCCTTCCAGTTGTTGACTTTCTCATCTCCTGGTGTATTAGTACTTGCATTGTTGTACATTATTTGGGGTACACTTAATTGTTTGTCAACAGTGTCACCATTGGGGCCGTAATGATATATTTTTCATGATACAATATGTATCATGATATGCAACTTGAGATACAAGATTCTTTTAAAGTCTTTCTTCTCTCACAAACAAAAAAAACAAATGAAATACAATAAATATCTTATTGTTTATTGATTGTAAAAGATGTAGAATAAAAATCTTTTGTCTTTTAATTGGAATCATTTTGAGATGAGGCTTCTTAATCTGAGAATTAATTTTTTTATTTATTGCGGACTTTTTTGTCCTCATCTTTGTAGTTTTTGTGTTTCTTCTTTCACTACGTTCCGGCCAAATTTCATCTCTGGTTACAAGACTCAGCATTCCTATCCGAGGTCGCGGTAAAATCACCTGAAGAAGGCCAGAGGTGAAATTTGGCCGAAACTTAGTCAAAGAAGAAACAACACAAAAACTACCAAGATGAGGACAAAAAAGTCCGCAATGAATATAAAAATCTTTCCTTCGGTTGTAATTCATAAAAATTTGGTATAGTTTTTTTTTTAGCATCTACGTCCTTCAAAAAAAAAAAAAAAGTGTAAGTTTGAAACATTTTAAAAATTTAAGATAGTTTGAAATAATTTTTAGTATCATTAAATAAATGTTTTCTATTAGCAAACAGAAAAAATGAATTGTTGCATCTCTAGTCATCGTACAGTATATGTTTTATACAAAGCCATTTTTAGGGTTGCAGTAAAAATAAGATCTGATATAGAAAGTAACAAACAAATAGTTTTGTTTGCTAGAGATATTGAAGCCTAGTTGCTGCTACTGAATTCATATTTTTGTAGTTATTTATTAAGTGTAATTTAGTCTGGCACAAGGCCACAATGGTTGGACATGCATGAGAATAATACTAACAGAGGTGTGAAGCAAACTTATGTTAACAATCAAGCTATGGTGTGTCTGTGTGTGTCTAATTACTAGATGACCTGTGAACCTGTTGGTTTCTGTTATAATAGCAGTCTATGCTGACACTGATGTTCCTATTTAGGTAGGAAAGAAGGACTCTAATTAATACTTCATAGTTACTTGCATCATATTGAGATTTTGGCTGCCTAAAAAATGATGTTCAGTGCAAATGCATACAAAATGCATACTATTCATTTACAAATTGAATTGGAAATTGCTTTATTCTCTAAGTTAAAGCATTTTAAGTGTATTGCTCTAATAATTTTTGCTATGATGTGATGTTTTGCTGGGTTGTGATTATGTATATATCTGGGAAAAGTGGAATTAAAGATCTTGTGTTTTTTCATATTTGTACATTATATGTGTGTGTGTGTATATATATATATATAGAGAGAGAGAGAGAGAGTGAGTGAGTATACCACAGAAATTAAGACCATATATTGCAACTAATCATTTCTATTTTTCATCTCATACCACTTGTAATTTCAACCTACCACCCTCTAGTACCACTTGTAATTCTTCAGCATCAAGAATTACAAGTGGTACTTAGAAATCATGATATATAAAAAATGAATCTGATTTATATTGCAAAAGATCTGAAAAGTCTACTGAACAATAGACTTGATAAAGAAATCTTACAAAAAATTCAATGTGGCTTGTAATAAGCTCAAAATTCCTTAAATTTTTAAGGTGTCCTTGTGGTGTAATGGTTAAAGCGATGAACTGCAGAATTGTAATAAGTGAGTTTGAACTCCAGTCGCACTATTACGTTCACTTTCGGACAAATACCCTTGGGAAAGGTATGAACTCCCTTATCCTCCCAGCTTTGGGTTAAATAGTACCACTACTGTTCATCTCGAACTTTAGCTTTGGCATTAAATAACCCAAGAAGGTTGATATGCCATTAAACAAAGAAACCAAGCAAAACTAAATTTCTAAGGTTAATTTTTATTCTAGTTTTTATATAGTAATAGTGGAAATGAAACAAGTGTGATATAAACCTATTTTCATGTTTCATCATTTTGCTTAAATTTGGGACCTTGAAAACTTTCCAACAATATGATGAAGAATAAAAACTGTAGCAACATATAACAATATATCAAGTTGATGTACCTTTTGTTTGAAGGAGGTAATCCCTATGTCCATATTTCTAAATCAACAAAATCTTTTGAATACGGATCAGAATTATTACCTAATTGCTGACACAAAAATAAATTTTTTTTGTGGCATTTAACATACAATCATGATATGAATGATCAAAAAGACTTAACCATTAATGAAAACATTAAAAAAATTTGATAATCTAAAATTTACCATAAAGGAATTTCGAATGTTGATAACACAAATAAAATAAAAACATGAAAATAAGTTTTTACAACATTTGTTACAACACCTCTCTTTCATATGTATAACCTTAAGAATCAAAAATATTTTGAGCTTTCTTGTTTATGACAATTCACATTAAACTTTTTGGAAGATATCTTTAAGTTTGTCATTTTTTTATAGACTTCCTGTATCTTTTGTTTAATGGCATATCAATCTTTGTGGTATCTTTTGTAATATGAATCTAATCCTATTCTATATTGCCCATTTGGTTGGGGCTGTAGAATACACAGACTGCACCTCTGCAGAGGGGTAAGACCCCCCCCCCAACCAGTATCCTGGATATGACACTAAACAATCTGATGGTGAGGTTCCAGTAATGCTGGAGCTTTGGGGAATGCGGAGTACCCCTTTATTGCCATCGCTCCCAGGTTCACTCTGGCCCGGAGTATTAGCATCTGATAAGGGTCTTATCTATGAGTTAAATAGAAGTAAACCATGCTTCCTTCACTATACTGATTTTTGCATTTAAACTGCGTATTTATTCTAATCTGAATTGTTTAAAATAGAACTGTTTTGACATTTAAACTGCATACTTATGCTAAACTGAATTGCTCAAAATAGAATTGTTTTCACATCTAAACTGTGTACTTATGCTAAACTGAATTATCTGAAATAAAACTCTTTTGACATCTAACTCTGTGTACGGTCCAGTTATCTGGGGCTGTAGAATACACCGACTGCACCTCTGCAGAGGGGTAACCCCCCCCACAAGTGTCCTGGATATGACACTAAACAATCTGATGGTGAGGTTCCAGTGATGCTGGGGCTTTGGGGAATGCAGAGCACCCCTTCATTGCCATTGCTCCCAGGTCTACTCTGGCCTGTCGTGGTAGCACTTGATAGGGCCCTATCTATGGGTTAAAGAGAACTAACGGCATACTTATGCTAAACTGAATTGTTTGGCTAAACTGAATTCCTTGAAATAGAAATGTTTTTGACAAACTGTCTTTACATTTAAACTGTGTGCTTATACTAAACTGAATTATTTGAAATGGAACTGTTTTTTGACATTGAAACTATGCTTACACTAAACTGAATTGTTTAATATAAACCTGTTTTGACATTTAACTGTGTGTAAACAAAATCTGCACTTATACTAAACTGCATTAGCTGAATTAGAACTACTTGACTAAACTAAATAGCTTGAAATAGAAATGTTTTTCACAATTAAACTGTACTTACATTTAAACTGTGTACTTATCCTAAACTGAATTGTTAGAAATAGAACTATTTTCATAAAAATGTATTTGGCATTAAATAACCTATAAAGGTTGATATGCTATAAAACCCAACCAACCAACCAACCAAACTATTCTATATTTTGTATTTCCTATATACCTCATTTTTTTACTATCTGCAATTCTTCCAAATGTACTATTGCCTGATGATTGTGAAAACAAAAAATATCAATTACAATAAGAAGTTTTAATTAATTTGTTTTACTAGTTATATATGCTCTATCCTGGATATCAAGTACTCTTGCTGTTGATACTAGAAAACTTAAACATCGTTCGGATATATAATTACTAATACACTCCCCTATACAAATTATGACTTTTTTTCCATGATTCTTTTTGGTCACCACAAAAGATTTTTAAAATTGTTATTTTCATATTTACATTTTAAGCTGGGGACTGTAAACATTAAACTATAATTGACATTTATTAACTAGTAAGTTCTAACAAAAATATATGGAAGAGTTCTTGTGGCTAAAGTGCTGGACTGTGGTATTGTAGTAAGCAGAGAAAACGAAAGTCTTTATGGTGTAGTGGCTAATATGTAGGACTGCAACATCATAGTGAGTTCAAACTCCAGTTGCACTATTACATTCATTTTCAGACTAATACCTTTGGGAAAAGCATAAACCTAGTTTTGGGTTAAATAATATCACAACTGTTCTCTAAGGATAGTTTTTAGCATTAAATAACCCATGAAGGTTGATTGTGGAGGTGCCCGTGGTGTAATGGTTATTGTCGTAGGAAATGGACACGGCGACATGAGTTCAAATCCTGGACAAGACTGATTGCCTTTCACATAGCTCTAATACCCTTGGGAAAGGTATGAATCCAATTATTCTCCCTCCAGCTATGGGTAAATAGGAGGGCAGACTAGGTTCTTCAGCCTTGGTGAAGCAACTAGTCTAGGAGAAGGAAAACTCTGAATTCAAACCTGTTAAACTCCGCTTAAAAATTGACCTTGTGTCATATCCTGCCCGAGCGGAGGGGTTGGTAAATATGATATGCCCTTAAAACATAGAAACCAAAGCAAAAATATAGTTTGGTGTTAACTTAAAATCCTTCCTGTTGAGTAGATTTTCTGCTATCCGAAATAATTATACAAAAGGATTGTATTTTAAAATTCGGGGATAGTGCTGTCTTCTATTATAGATTAAATAAATATTTGGCCTATTTATTTTGAGTTAATTAAATAAATGAAAATGACTTACATTCTATTAGATATGTTTTACCAAAAGTTGAAGTATTAAGACTGATAAATATTCAGGGACATCTAATGAAGATCAACTTCAGTATAGTAGTAATCATATTTACCAATCCCTCTGCTTGGGCAGGATATGACACAAGGTCAATTTTTAAGCGGAGTTTAACAGTTTTGAATTCAGAGTTTTCCTTCTCCTAGACTAGTTGCTTCACCAAGGCTAAAGAACCCAGTCTGTCTTACTATTTATCCATAGCTGGAGGAAGAAATAATTGGATTCATACCTTTCCGAAGGGTATTAGTGCTATGTGATATGCAATCAGTCTTGTCCAGGATTTGAACTCGTGTCGCTGTGTCCATTTCCTACGACAATAACCATTACACCACAGGCAGTAGTAATGTACCACAAGACTATCATGTTAACCATTTTTCTGCAGCAAGATATTCTTTCTGGAATTAAGGAACTAATACAAATATTTGTCACTTGTGAAGGGGAAGTAGTTTGAGATTTATTTTAGTATGGTATATCATACAATACTCATCAGTATTAGTAATTAAAAAGATCTGTAGACCAAATATATATATTTGTTTTCATTGGCATAGAGGGTAGAGTGTTCGCTAATGGTCTGGGAGACCTGGGTTCAATCCCAGGTTGCGTCATACCAAAGACTATAAAAACAGTACTTGATACCTCCTTGCTTAACACTCAGCTATATAAAGTACGTATCAAGGGTAAAGTAGAGCAATCTGAGGAAAGGAGTAGTGCCTTCCCCTACACCGAAGTATAGGGGAGGGAGCTACTTGGTGTAGTAGCTATTGAAAAGGGAGCCTTCTGGTCACCCACTTTACTTTTACTTAGTTACTCAACA
Source organism: Sepioteuthis lessoniana (assembly GCA_963585895.1). Taxonomy (NCBI): domain Eukaryota; kingdom Metazoa; phylum Mollusca; class Cephalopoda; order Myopsida; family Loliginidae; genus Sepioteuthis; species Sepioteuthis lessoniana. The sequence goes on from OY757909.1 coordinate 32,600,477, forward strand.
CCTCATTGGCAGGATGTGACACAAGGTCAATTTGTTAAGCAGAATACAACTAGTTTGAATTCAGTGTTTTTCTTCTCTTAGACTTGTTGCCTTTTTATTCACTCAGCTGGTGGTGGGGAGAAAATATGAATTTACACAAAGTCAAACTCAGCTTTGTCTAAGTAACTGCAGATATTAGTTAACAATCATAATTATTGACTATACATTGGAAAGATTTTGATTTGTCAACAAAAAACAGATTCTGGTTAAAATCCTTGTCGCCATTGTTGGAGTTCAGTTGTTCTCAGGATCCAGTTTTGGTAATCCTAGTCTGTAGATTTCCTCTGGTGTTAAAATCCAAAAGATACGTCTAGTTGCTTTACCAAGGCTAAACAACCCTGTTTGCCTTTCTATTCACTCAGCTGGTGGTGGGGGAGAAAACATGAATTAACACAAAGTGAAACACAGTCTTGTCTAGGATTTGAACTCAGGTTGCCAAATCCCTTTCCTACAGTGATAGCTATTATGTTGAGCACACTTCCTTGTTATCGAATAGCAGACTGACTGGTAAAAGAAATTGTAGATTCCTGTCAGGCATGCCAGACTAATTAATACAGTTTCAAGAAAAAGTAATTTTTAATTTTATACCTATATAAATAATACATAATAAAACTAAAGAGTTGAGTGAAATGTACAATTCATTTTTATAAGAAGATTTTAATGTACAATATAAGATATTGGTGTCAAAGTAATGGAAAAACAGGGTTTCCATCTACTTGTATAGCGGTAGGTAGAATAAAGATTATGTTGTCTCGATTAATAGGTCATTTGTTAGGCCTAAAGGGGGATTTGAAGCAATGGGTTACCTGTTTGTCTTTGTTTGATAAAAAGAAGTACAATGAAACTCGGACTGATATTCTTTCAATTGCCCTAGATTGAGTCAAAATTAAAAGGGCAATAAGGCTAACCCAAAGCCAAACCTTCTTTTAAACTTATTTTTTTAATGCTGGTATCATTGGGGAATGAGAAAGATTTTAGTAAATGGACCATATTTTTGTTTAGAGTATCAGTGCTGTAGAGTTTGGAAATAGATGATTCTAAATAATATCCATTTTGATTGTAAAGTGTTCCTCTAGGAATAAAAAAGATTTATTTTTGGAACAGATGAAAATCAATTTTTTATAAAAAGAATGTTAATCATGTAGTTATTTATGTGTGATATTGTACATGTTCAGGTTGATTGAGGATATAAATTTATATATATATATATATATATATATATATATATATATATATATATATATATGAGAGAGATTGATTATAATTATATAAATATCTATATAACATATTGGCTAATAATGAAGATAAGTGTGTGAATTTATATAAAAGTTGATTGTGTATATATATATATATATATATATATATATATCTATATCTGAAAAGTTGATTATAATTATATAAATGTATATATAACACATAGGCTAATAGTGAAGATAGATGTGTGTGTGTGTGTGTATATATATATATATATCTATATATATATATATATTCACACATACACACCCCTATCTTCACTATTGGCCTATATCTTATATAGACATTTATATAATTATAATCAACCTCTTTTATATGTGTGTGTGTGTGTGTGTATATATATATATATATATATATATATATATATATATATATATATATATACACACACACACACACTTAAACACTCACGATCAACTTATATAAATTATGAGGATCCAAATGCATGAGTATATGTAAGTTGTTTTCAAATTTTCTTGTTAATATTTATTCAGAAAAACTCTAACTTGCTTATTGAGTCAATATATGGCTTATTTGCCTAATACATGTTTTAAATTTCAACTTTAACAATTTATTTGGACTAGTATCCTCATTCTTATTTTTAACACAATATTTTTGTTATATTTTAAGTATATATTACTCCATTTATCATCACCTACCCTCATCCCAATCTTTTTTTCCCCTCTTCTAGTTGGCATTAAAGTATTTGCAATATGTTCTTAAGGGTCAAAGTTTAAAATGTCTAAATAAGCTAAAACACATACTTTGAAATAAAGAAAGTTACTTAACTAAAATATATAATATATCTTAATGTTTTCTAAACCTCGAGTTATTTACTAAGCTCTTCACACTGAAACTGATACCTTTTCATTATATTTATATATATTCTATATATATATATCTATATATATATATATATATATTGTCATCCACAAACAGACTGTTTCGTTCTATCAGAACTCTTCAGTGTGGCTCGACAGGCTAGATTCCTGAAGCTGAGAATATATATATATATATATATATATATATATATATATAGCCTTAAAGTATCAACTAGCTTTAAGATAATATCTAAAATCATGGTACTTGCTGGTATAGGTTAGTGGTGAACTGTAGAATTACAACTCACCAGATCTTTATTTATTTATTTATTTTTATAAATCTTGATATCATGTTAGTCACTCTTATAAGCACACAAACAATCTAGAAAGCAGAGACTTTGATTTTAAACCAGGTCAAAAAGGTCTTCATGCATTTGCAAAAATACTTGTCCACAAATCACCCAGAAATGTTAAGATAATGTTTTGATGAAAATACGCAGCTCCTCTTTCAAAGCTAACCCGATGTTGATATTTACAAGGGGTTGCTGGAAAGTTCTTAGCCCAACCAAGTCTTTTAAATTTCTTAAAGTTAGAGTAACTTGAGAAATAATGTACTTAGTGTATTAAACTTAAGGATATGTGTATGTTTAATAGCATGATGCTTGGTTATTCCTTTCTTGGTTAAGCTGAGAATTTTTCCATACCCTATCATGTATTAGTTGAGTATCATAAATTTTACGTGGAGGTGCCCGTGGTGTAATGGTTATCGTCGCAGGAAATGAACACGGCGACACGAGTTCAAATCCTGGACGAGACAGATTGCAATTCACATAGTACTAATACCCTTGGGAAAGGTATGAATCCAATTATTCTCCCTCCAGCTATGGGTAAATAGTAGGGCAGACTAGGTTCTTCAGCCTTGGTGAGGCATCTAGTCTAGGAGAAGGAAAACTCTGAATTCAAACCTGTTAAACTCCGCTTAAAAAATTGACCTTGTGTCATATCCTGCCCGAGCGTAGGGGTTGGTAAATAGGATAAATTTTACGTGCACTGAATTAGTTGAAAAACTGTTTTTACTACCAATCCTTAGAGTCTGAAGATGTACTTTTTACAAAATCCAATCTGAAAACTTTATCTGGGCTCAACCCTGATTAGTAGGACATCAATCTATTGTTAAAGATATCCCCAACATTTTACAAGTACTTCATTGTAAAGAAAAAAAATTGTCAAATGCATAAATGTCTGTTTACTTGCTCTTATCATTAATTATATTTATATCATATCTTTTTATTTATGTAATATTTATTTATATGATACTGAGTTCATTAGTTAACTGTAGATTTCACATTTAGTCATGCATCTATAATGGCCGTAAGAAGTTTATTTTTAGTTTCTCTTTTCTACTACTATTGTCTCATAATAGTTATTTTTGTGTGTATAGCCTGAGAGACTGAGGTTCAATCCCAGTTTGAGTCATACCAAAGACAAAAATAATGGTACTTGATACTGGCTTGCTTAATGCTCAGCATTATAAGGTACAGATCAAGGTAAAGTGGAGCAATCCAGGGAAAGGAGTAGCGCCCTTCCCTACACCTTGGTGTCATAACTACTGAAAAGTGAGCCTTCAGGTCACCCTTAATTACAGTTGACCAACTTACTACATATATATATATATATACTGAGAGTTAATTAAACCACTTATGTGTAGACTTCCTTTTTTTTTTTTTTTTTTTTTTATGTCTAAATTATCCTATTAACTTGTTTTTATAAGTATCTTGTAGAAATTGGTATCTAGTTATCTAACATCAATTTTGATTCACTGATGTATCTTGAAACTATAACAATCTTGAAATGTAATATTTACTAAATATTAGGTCTGATTCCCAGTCAACACTTTGATTTAATTTTCACCATTAAATAGCTGTTTCCAAAAAGTATCAAGACCTGAAACTGTATTTTCTAAGACAGAAATTAACTATGACTGAAATTATAATTTTCTAAGAAATAATCCTTTTGGCATTCAACGCGCTTATTCCATGGAATTTTTCATTGATTGAAGTAGTTTTGAAACTCTTAATTTACTAAATGGTCTCTCATCTAAGTTGCCCAGTCGACTGCAGAGAGGTAAGACCCCCCGCCAATGAGTGTCCTGGATATGTCATTAAACAGTCTGATGATGAGGTTCTAGTAATGCTGGAGCTTTGGAGAATGTGGAGTATCCCTTCATTGCCATCGCTTCCAGGTCCACTCTGACCTGGAGTGATAGCAGCTGGTAGGGTCCTATCTATGGGTCAAATACATCTAAGCTGTGTACTTATGCTAGACTGAATTGCTTGAAATAGAACTGTTTTGACATTTAACTGTGTGTAAACAAAAATTATACTTATACTAAACTGAATTATTTGAATTAGAACTGTTTGACTAAACTGAATAGCTTGAAATAGAAATGTTTTTAACAATTAAACTGTGTACTTATGCTAAACTGAATTCTTTGAAATAAAACTGTTTATTTGTATAAAAATGGATTTGGCATTAAATAACCAACAAAGGTTGATATGCCATAAAACCCAAACTCTCATCAAAGTACTGACAAAGCTCATACTGGCAGGTAATTAAGTCACTGGGATACAAATGTTTATTTTATATATTATAGTGTCTAAATTATAACTTATTTTTATAAGTATCTTTAGTAGAAATCACTATCGAGTTATCTAAGATCACTTTTGATCTATTGATTTACAGTTTGGTTTGGTTTACTTTGGTTTGTTTGTATGGCATATCAACCTTTGTAGGTTATTTAACGCCAAATCCATTTTTATGTAAATAATCTGTTCTATTGAAAGCAGTTCAGTTTAGCATAAGTACACAGTTTAATTGTCAAAAACATTTCCATTTCAAACTATTTAAGTAGTTATATGTAATAATTCAGTTAAGTGTAAATACAGTTTTAATGTCGAAAAACAGTTCTTTTTGAAAAAATTCAGTTAAGCATAAGCACGCAGTTTAAGTGTAAGTACGGTTTAATTGTCAAAAACGTTTCTATTTTAAGCTATTCAGTTTACTCAATTCAGTTTAGCATAAGTATGCTGTTAGTTCTATTTAACCCATAGATAGGGCCCTATCAGGTGCTACCACTCCGGGCCAGAGTGGACCTGGGAGCAATGGCAATGAAGGGGTACTCCGCATTCCCCAAAGCTCCAGCACTGCTGGAACCTCACCATCAGATTGTTTAGTGTCATATCCAGGACACTTTTTAGGGCGGGGTCTTACCCCTCTGCAGAGGTGCAGTCAGTGTATTCTACAGCCCCAGCTGACTGGGCAATATTGATTTACATTAAAACTATAAGTGAGTTAAGACAAAATTGAATATAATTTTTATTATTTGAAAATTTTTTGCTTATGTTCAAGAACAAAATATATAGGTATTATTTCTCATTAAGAAAAAAAACTATGATGAATGTTTTGTTTTTTGTCTGGAGACAGGATAAACTGAATTAAAATATTTACAAAATATTCCTTGTCCACTGGAATCAATGATATTTGTCTAAATGAAAAATAGTTGCTTGCACGCACGCACGCACACACACACACGCACACTTGAAGTATAGTGGTTTCAAATCTGTACATTCAGAAGATGTATAGATATAAGTAAAAAGTAAAGTTGGCGACCATAGTCAAGGGCAACCAGAAGGTTCTCTTTTCAATAGCTACTACACCGAGGTGTAGGGGAGGGCGCTACTCCTTTCCCTGAATTGCTCCACTTTACCCTTGATACGTACCTTATATGTTAAGCAAGGAGGTATCAAGTACCATTTTTAAAGTCTTTGTTATATAGATATACCATATTCTTATTAAGCCTACTCCTGGCCGACAAACAGTTGATTATGACTTTTTCTCATTAAAGAATATAAACGATATTGTAGAGTGTAAGTTCAGTTGATTGATTGATTTTAATGGCATATTAACCTATCTTGGATTATTTTATGCTGAAAGGGTTTGTGAATTGCATACATTGTGTGTGTGTGTGTATATATATATATATATATATATATATATATATATATATATATGTTTGCAGTTTTTGTTTATCTTAAGAGATTTTTGCCCACTGTAATATGATATTCAAGTAATTGCGCACAGTTGTATGCTTTCAAGGATTCCTGTCTGTTATGAATATTTTTTAAACAGATCTATGGGACTCTTAACAGGTACTAATACTTTTGGTCAAAGTGGATCTGGGAGTAATGGCAAAGAAGGAATGTTTCACACTCCTCTGATCTTCAGAAATAGAGCTTTACTAACAGATGCAGTTTATTGTTATTGCTATGAAATCTTTTTTTTTTTTGGTGGGGGGATCTTATCTTTCTGTTGGGAATATAGTTATCATATTCTTAGTGTGTGCTAATTTAGGTTATGTTTCTTGGTTTAATGGCATATCAACCTTTGTAGGTTATTTAATGCCAAAGTCATCCTTCCAGAAGAACAGTAGTGGTAGTATTCAACTCATAGCTGGGAGGATAAGGGGGTTCATACCTTTCCCAAGGGTATTTGTCAGAAAGTGAACGTAATAGCATGACTGGAGTTTGAACTTGCTTACTACGATTCTGCAGTCCAGAATTTTAACCATTACACCACCATGCAAATTCAGGAAAATGTGCAAAATTTTAAAATTTAGAACTGAACTTTACTGGAATTTGTTATTAATTTCACTGTTAATTGCTTCTTACTCTTGAAAACAATGCTGAATTAATAAAACTTTGTCCAAGAAAAAAGATCACTTTCTTTTGTCTGTTCAATAGAGATGTAAGAAAAAGAACTTATAGTATAAAGAAAACAAATTTTAACCAAACAAATTTTTGACCAACAACAATTCAATGTCAGTTGTTGAAATACATTTTTTAACGCATTTTTTACTTACAATTTTTCTTTCTTTTTTTTTTTTTCTTTCTTTCGTGCTTTCCATCCCTTCTCCTTCATTCCTATTTGTTGGCAAGTGTACACATCCGAAGGGAATAGGGTCTTGAGATTCTGATTGTTGACCTTTGAACATATAAACAAATAACATTTTTTTTTCTTTTTTGAATTTTCTTTTTCTCACAGATTTTTCAAGAGTATCTCATGTCTTTTTCCCATGGTTTTACCGTTCTTGTTTGATTGCCAGTCAGTTATAGTCCTGCTTTTGCCAAATCTCTTTCTATTTTGCTCTGGGACATTTCCTTTTAATTTGGAAATAAACTCACCCACTTCTTCCATTAAAAAAAGTAGATAAATAAGAATAAAATTACTTTTTAAAAACATTTCTTTTTATTTTCTACTTTAAAACTAAAACTAATGGATAAATTTACAGTAAGAAAATGAATTGTGATTATAGCTAAATTCATGATATTTTAGGCAAAAACAAAGAAAAGCCAAAGAAAATCTTATTTGATTTGAGTGAAGTATTCCCATTGCCTTCTCTTAATTTCATACTAATATTGAAGTGAGTTTATTTTTCATGAAGTATATTCTCCTTGTTCATATAAAAATAACGGGATTATTACTAGGAGTTCAATACATGTTGAAGTGACAAGGTATAATTACAATATAGTAAAGTAAAGTAAAATGGCGACCGTAGTCGAGGGCGACCAGAAGGCACTGTTTTCAATAGCTACTACATCAAGGTGTAGGGGAGGGTGCTACTCCTTTCCCTAGATTGCTCCACTTTACTCTTGATACATACCTTATAATGCTGAGTGTTAAGGAGATATCAAGTACCATTTTTAAAGTCTTTGGTTTGACACGACCTGGGATTGAACCCAGGTCTCCCAGACCATTGGCGAAAACTCTACTGGTTCTACTTTAAAACTATTGGATAATCTTAAAATAAAGAAATAAAGTGTGCCAATATAAGCTGTTTATAGCTCAATTATAAAATGGGAATTCTTGCAAGCTGTAGTTGTGTTAGTACTACTGTAGAGAAACACCCAGAGAAAAAGCGAGATGGAAAATATAAAAGGAGTTTAGTGCCGTTTTGAAGAAATCCTGGAAGTAACACTTTACACAACAGTAGTTGTATGGCCACTTACTTCCTATCTAACAAACCATTCAAGTAAGACAAGCAATACATGCTAGGCTTTACTGGAGAAGTAAGAACAAACTCATGACCAATGTTCTCCTATACATGAACACAGCAGTGTTGGCCAACCATCAAAAACTTACATTCATCAGATTTGTGCCGACACTGGGTACCCACTAGAGAACTTGCCAAGAGTGATGATTAATAGGGATGGATGGCAATAGTGAGAGTCAAGATAATCTGTGCTATTGGCAAGTCTTGATGATGATTCCTGTATAAATATTATGTGGCTTATAACTCATACAATTAGAATAAGTTCCATTTAGGAAGAAATCCCAGAGATAATACTCATAAAGTAACAACTTTATTGATGTATAACCAAACAGTCATGAAAATATAAAGTAGAGATCATTGTGTTGTTTATGTAATAGTATTAAAATTAAATCCATTTTACTTTCTTGGCAATAATGTCCTTTTGTTATATTTGGGTGTGATTATCATTTGCCTATGTAATATTCTAATGGCCCAAAGAACTCCAAACCTCTAGAGAGAGGGCATCCATAGACAGACCAAACTCATGTCATGCCAGTTTGGTTCTGAATTTTGAAATTCTGAGTGAGAAGAGATCTTTTCTTTTTTTTTTTTTCTGGCAGAGAAATTACTTCTGTCACCTCATAGCAATCTTTGGTAAAATTCATCCTGCAGGTAAGGGCATGTAACCCAACATTACTTTATTTCAGTCATTAACAAAAAAAAAAAAGAAAGAAAGAAAAGGAAAGTTTTTTTAATTGGATTTGAGTGAAAAATTCCAGTAGCTTTCTCTTAACTCAATATTAACATTGAAGTTAGTGGTTCTTTGTAAAGTATACAGGCATCGATCTTTAATAGAAATGACTGGATTATGGATAGGAGTTCAATGCTTGTTGAAATGGCTATAATTACAATATATCCTCATCATAAGTAAATTTTTGGTACTTTTCCAGAAGAGATTGCTGATAAATTTCTATTAATTCTGCAGTAATATACAAAAATTATGTAGAAATGTAATACTTACATTCACTATCCATATAAGTGTAAGTTTCAGTCATTTGCTTATTTTTTTTGTGTTTTTACTGAACAGTTATAGTTTAATTACAAAATTACAAATCCACTAACACCTACTTGGTGATTGGGGGTGGAAAAGTCTAAATAATATGGCTGAATTATAACTAGTTGAAGATGAAATTTAGGACTTAACTGTTAGTAAAAAATATGAAGGAAATGTCTTAAATTTATTCTTATTTGGATGGTGAAGGTAAGTATTACATTCTATCATCATCATCATCATCATTATCATATTATCATTATTTTTTTCTACACAAACGCATAATTTATTTTTTTTCATTTGTTTTTTAAATTTTTTTTATTTATGTATTTTTTATTTTTACTTTTTCTTCAAAGGAAAAAATTATTTTGATTTTAATTTTATAAAAGTATTTAGCATTTTTGACTTTATTGTGAATATCTGAATATTACCGGTCCATTTACATTAAACGTTTATGAAGGGGCAAACATTTTTGTACAGTAATATATGGTGTTAGGATCGCCACTCATGGAAAAATTTCCCTTTGAGTTGTATGATAGCTCATGATGATAAAATTTCAATAAAACCATCAAATTGGACTAGGTCAGAAGTGGGGACGGGGAAACGTTTTATATATATAAAGGTCACATTGAAATTATCATCAACTATGAAAGCCATACTCAAAATTTAAGTTTGTTTAAAGCAAAAAATTAAATTGACAATTTTGCCTGAATTTCTTTAATATACACTGCTTATACCAGTTTTTTAATGAAATTTATGAGATTGCTGTTTTTAAGAACTCATTGTGATAGATTCTAAAATAAAGGTATAACATTTTAATTGATTTTTTGACAGGGCTGTGGAAGGAAAATGCAGGTTCTCCACCCCTAGACTAGACTGTTTAATGTGTAATGCTGTTACTTAATAGCAAATTTCGAAAAATATACTTTTGGTTGGTTGGTTTTATAACATGTTAACCTTTGTTGGGTTATTTAAATCAGTCTCTCTCTCTTTTTTTTTCTCCCCAAAAAATTATGATTTCATGAAACTAATGATAATTATTTATAAACAATCATAGCTTTCAGTAAATATTCTTTATATAAATTTGCACACAAATATGTGGTTTCAAATATTCCTATCTAATACTAATAATTTTCATATTGATGCATTTCATTCATAGATGGGAGCTTATCAGTTGCTATGTATTTAAGTCAGAGTGAACCTGGGAGTAATGTCTGTGAAGTGGTAAGCTCCAGAAATTGTGTCATACCTCTCTGCAGGGGATGTAATTTAGAGTTTTACTTCTCTGCAAGAGATACAGTTGATATACCCAAAGCCTCTCCCCTCCCTTAGAGTGCTGTATACTCCTGGGCAAGGATATAACAAGCATAAAAACTAAATGAGAGGTAACTGTTAATAAAAAAATCTTTGCCAACAGGACTCACCATTGTATGTGATAAGACAATTTTTGTGCTATTCTTTCTTGATATTGAAATTTTAAATTTTGGAGATTAATATTGTCACTTTGTGCCACTGCATGAAGTGTTCATTCTTCCAACCCTTTAAAATATTGTGTTTGTGGTAAATTCTCTTTTTCCTGTACTCGGTCCCATTACCAGATATGTTGACAAAATTTCTCCACTGACATTTCATGGTTGATTAGAAAAAGTGTGATAAACCACTTTCTCATAAATTTTATTAGTTGACTAAGTAATAACAACAGAAAGTTGTTATATCCATAATCAACCTTAAAAGGAACCAATTATAGATATTTAACCTGTCTTTTATATGTATTTCTGCGTTTTTGACTTGAACGTTTTTTTTTTGGACATTTTTGATAAAGCAAGTTGTCTTGGAATTTGAGAAGGATCTGACTGAAATGATTACCATCAGTTTTTATTGTCTATATTCAAACTCTTAAGGAGCACACTTGATTTTGATGATATCTATGAATTTCAAGTTAATGACCTTAGAATATAAAAAAAAATATTTGAAAAAATATCAAGCATGAAAATAATTCTGTATTAGGATGGATTATCAAGTTTAATAAATGTTTCTAAATAAAGATATAAAATGCTTTAACTGGTTGTATATATATATATGTATACACCCAGTTAAAGCATTTTATATCTTTTTTTTATATATATTCCTATCATTATTTCTAGATCAAAACATTAATCCCATGTCTGAGATGAGGAATTATTATTATACATTGATTTACTTGGACAAGTATCTTCATCTTGGTTGTTAGTCAAAGCATTTTGGTTTTTGTGTCTTTTGATCTTTAAATGTCTGTACCTTTCTGGGAATTTTTAACTTCATTCTATTCATAAACTTAGATTGTTTTCATTGTTTTCATTGTTTGGTGGATATCTTGTATCAGTTTATTCTTCCTAGTTCAATCCTATCTAAGATATCATTCATCAATCTATCCAACTAAACTTGGATATATGACTTGAAATATCTCACCCAGAAATTGAATTTATTAACTAAGTATTTTTTATATTCTGTTTTTTTTTTATTCTAGTATTCTTTATTAGTATATTATTAACCTTGTTTTTTATTTTTTTTATTTTAGTTTGGTTACTTAGTCTAATAGCATATAAACCTTTATAGGTTATTTAATGCCAAAACTATTCTCCTACAAGAACAGTAGTGGTACTATTTAACCCATAGCTGGGAGGATAAGGGAGTTCATACCTTTCCCAAGAGTATTTGCCCGAAAGTGAATGTAATAGCACAACTGGAGTACGAACTTGCTTACTACAATTCTGCAGTCCAGAACTTTAACCATTACACCACGAGGAGGACACCCCCTTTTTATTTTAGTGTTTGTTAGAATTTTTCATTATTCATTCTAGTATTGTGGCTTTGTTCAAAGGTCATAAGTTTCTAAGTAAATCAAGGATCTTGATTAGTTGAAGCTATGAAGTGTATCAGCTTTTTTTTTTTTTTTTTTTTTTTTTGGTATCTCTCTTGACAATGTCGTTATCAATTAACTGTATGTACTTATGTAATGGTTAAATTTTGTAGATCTAATTTATTAGGCAAAAAAATTGGGAGTTGAACTGTCCATAAATAATGATTTTCTAATGTTGAAAATTAAATATAATTCAAAGGAGTAGGAACAAATGTTTGAATTAAGAAATTAATTTCATAGATTTTCTGACCATTAATCAAAGGTTAACTTTTGTATGAGGAATAACCCTGGAAGATTGAAATTTAAATATTTAAGGAGGCCAAGGAGGCGCAACCTCTGGTTTCAGAAAGTAAATGTTGACCGTAGATCTACTTGTACATGCTGAAGATAAGATTTTTGAAATGTTGAAGAGCTGATATTGTAGAGTATTGACCATTACTTTGTTTGGTTTCTGTCCTTTTCCTGCTTAAGGAAATGGATGGATGTGAACAAAGTCCAAGCAGCGCATGTTGGTTTTATTTCCCTTATTTTCAGAAGCTGCTAAAGGACAGTATTATTTCCTAAATGTTTGTCAATGCTGAAGGTATACATGCTTTTTACATGTCACTGGACTAATGTTGACAATGTGTGAGGTATTCATTTATATTTTAATTGAATCTAATTAATTAGAAATGTCCAGTGGCTCTATCCAGTGCTCCAACTGCTGTGTATGTTCACAGCAAAAAATAATGAGATGAAATAGATGGAGGGAGGAAACAACCTTAAAATAGAAACCTTTCATCTAATCACTAATGAGTATAATTTATTTGTTTGCAATATATATGCATATTTAAAAAAGAATTTTCTTAGTCAACTACCTATAGATGATAACCTGCATTTTATAGGAAGAGGATTTTAAACTTTAGATTTATCTTATATTTCTGCATATAAATTTTACCAGTTTGTTCAATCTTTTTGAGAACCTCTCTTAATTATATTTTTTTTATATATTCATATCAGATAATTAAAAATAATTTTTCTAACATCCTAAAACAAGCACCGGTCATCATAATTTGCTCATGGCTTGAACTGGGGGGTGGGAAGCGTCAACAGCTTCAGGAGTGTAGGGAGAAGAAGAAAATAAAAGATGACAATTACTGAGCTGAATGTGTGTTGTGAGTATATGTGAAGGTTTGAGTTATCAGCCCTGAACTCTCTGTGCATTATCTTAGTCTGGTCTTATCAGCCGTGGGAAAATTTTTGATTTGTCCAGATGTCAGGGTTTCGTGTATTGACAGCCAGTAAATCGAGCCTGCATATATGCCTTTTTCTCATAGAGAAGACGAAGAAAATCGAAATCTCAAGAAATATTGAGAAGAAAGGGTGGAAGCAGAACCAGCAGCAGCTTCTGTTCACATTAACTGGGTTGCAAGATGATGATGGCAAAGGCCACTGATTGTATATTTGAAGACTTTTCACACTATATGATTGAAGGTAAAGAATTCCTCATTACCTTTCTCTCTCTCTCTCTCACATTGATATATATATATATATATATATATATATATATATATATATATCAATCAATGGTAGTATTACTGATCTATGAATATATCACTGTGTCCAATTAATTACATCACTAAGCTGATTTTGGCAATCATGAATTTGTGAAAATAATATAAGTGGGCTAATAAACTTTTTGCGATTACTATTTATTTATCTATTTTTCAGTAAAAGTAAGGATATCATGCATAAATCGACTCCAACACATATGCTCATTTTGTTATTTTTTTTCTTTTTAAATTCATTCTCAATTCAACATATAGGTAAACAGTTGTGTGTGTATATATATATATATATATATATATATACACACACATGCATGTAATCTCTAGTGTTTGCATTCATCTTCAATTCTAACTTTTTCATATGCATTTATACATTTTTTTTCTCTCTTGTATACATTCAATCTCCAAAAAAGATCTTGCCATGTACTTTCACAAACTATTTCATTTTTCATCTGCCTTTCACTTTTGCAGCAAATAATCATCTCTTTCATCCTAATTCTCTTTTCCTAGTTCTTTTTCTCTCTCTCTCTTTTTCCTTTCATCATTCTTTTGACACTCTCTCTTTTCAGTCATCATTCTCTCTCTTTTCCTAACTCTTTATTTCTCTCTTTTTTTCCCGAGCTTTCTGTCTGTATCTCTCTCTCTTAACTCTTTGTCTCCATCTCTCTTTCTTTCTTCTTATGTCTTTGTCTCTCTCTCTCTCTCTCTTCTTTGCTCTCTTTCCCTCTTTATCTCTTTCTAGCTCTTTGACTGTCTATTTATCTAGCCCTTTGTTTTTCTCTCTCTCTCTCTTCCTATTTCACTGCCTCTCTGTTTTCCTAACTCTTTCTCTGTTTCTCTTTCCCCTTCTCTCTTAATCTTCTTAATTCATTTATCTCTTTCATTTTCTATTTTTTCTCATTCTCTCTCTATCCAGCCTCTCTTCTTTTCCTTTCAAGTCTTTTCCTTTTTCTTCTCTTCTTTGCTCCTTTCTCCCTTCTTCACTCTCCAAATTTTCCTCTATCTCCTCTTTTCCTCCTTTTCTATTCTTCCATTCTCGCTTTCTTTTTCACCCATCCCTTTTTCTTCATTGATCTTTGTCCTTCTCTCCTCAACTTGTATCCTCTCTTAATTTACATAAATACATACATACATATATATATATCTATCTAAATATATATATATATATATATATATATATATATGACACACACACACTTTCTTTCAATCATACACTTTATACACTTTTTTTTTTCATGCACAAGTTTGTGGATCTCTCTCTCTCTCTATCTATCTATCTATCTATATATATATATATATATATATATATATATATATATATATATAAACACACACACACGGATATTTATGTAAAAGAGACTTTTATTTAATTATTTAGTTCTATTCTCTCTCATGATGTTATAGCATCAAAATCATCACTGTCCATCAACTTTGGGTGTACAAATAAAGTGATGAGAGTTTGCACACTGGTGCCCTGGCAGCGGTGGGCATCTTGCCACGGTTCCCCTGAGAACCACTCCTACTGTGACATTGTTGTCTATACGTTTACGTTGCGTTTTCATCTATAAATTGATCTCATTCCTCCTTTTCTCCAGCTGCAAAATTTCTCAGTTTACTAGTTGAACAAACCGAGTGCAGCAATCGGCTTTAGGTGCAGCAAAACATGTTGGCAAAGCAAGATTTGAACCGGCGACGATGGCTTGTGGCCAGCTCAAAGCAGAAGCAGGTTTACCCCTACTGTGTTTTTCTTGTATCATTCGCCATCATTACCAATCTTCATGTTGGAATCTAGCATATGTGTATCTCAACAGCCATGTTGAATTCTAGCTGTGTAGTTTTAGTGAAAGAGATGTTTGTTTTGTTTTGTTTTGTTTTTTGTTTTGTTTTTCTTTCTTTTGATGGATTCATATTGTTTCAGATTCTTTTGCAAACAAATTTATAGCCATTATCTTTGGAGGTTTGGGGTTTTTTTTAAACTTAAGAGTACAATGATTTTTTAAAATTTGTTATTATTTTTGAAGATGATTTGGGCACAGCTCTGTGGGGGTGGACAGATACAAAGATGAAATAGGAAGTTGTATAATGAATGAAAATGATTGTTTATTTTTATTATTTTTAAGTTGAAATTATAAAGAAACCAGGATTGATTCTTTTTTTTTTTCTGTAGGTATTTGGATCTGAATGATATTGTTCATTTTCCCTTTTATGTTTATTAATGAGTGTCTACAATATTTGCATTTATTTATTTGGTCGTTATTCTATCTTCTTTATTCAACTTTATTTCCTTGAATTAAATAATAGGAACGCATTTTTAAAAAAAATTATTCAGATTTTTAAAAATGTATTTTATTGAATTACTAGACTTTTATTTATAGTTTAATGATTTGTGCATTTTATTAAGAAACTACAGTTTCTTTTTTAATGTAATCATGGTGTAATTATTTGCCTTAATACAAATACCATAATATGATGGACTACACTTGTGGGTCTTGTAAATATAACAACAGCCATAATTGAAACACTTAGATACTTCATTGGCCCCAAATTCATTGACAATGTTGAAATATTGAGATGTCCAATTAAAGAGGGTAAAATTTTTAATTTGGTTCTTTAGTTAATGAATATACTGAGTTTTTATTTTTTTATATGGAATATCTTTTGTTTATATTTTAAGTTATTGTTTATGCTCTGTGGAAAGTTATTTTGAATTTTTGTCTTAAGTTTTTGTTAAAAAAGCCTCCCAAAAAACAGCTTTGGCCATTTATTGTGCATTTACTGTTTTCAGGTTTATTATAATAGTTTGAATTATCATTTATATATATATATATATATATATATATATATATATATATATATATCTGTTGATGAAGATGAATTTATTTCTAAAATTTCATTTATTTATTTATTTATTTTATTGATCTTCACATAAAAGAAAAAGTTTGTTCTTCCACTTTTTCATATTTCTACTTCTCAACTATTTTTGTTTCAATTTGATCATTTTTATGTAAACTCTTTTGTTGCTAGTGCTTGTTATAATTCCCTTTGATAAGATAAACATAACACCTCATGAATAGTATCATTGTTTATCTATCAATAACTTCTACTTTGGATGAAAGTGTAGTATCTGTCTCCACTGTGTAGAATCAGTCTCACTCTGGCATTTCTACCTAGGATCAAAGGATAAAGTAGTTTCTGTACTTGCAAATCTAAATATAACCATCTATATGTTTACATGTCCTTATTTCTTATTTTGTATTCATTTTTGAGGAAATATTAAATTTTATGCTCTTCAAAATATTGTTTTCATCTGAATATTTAAATCTTGTACTTTTTAAAAATATATTTGGAATTTCCATGGATACAGATACACTTTGTAGGTAGAAGTGGTCATCCATATGTAAATATTTCAGCCAGTTTTTTTTTTAAGGAACTGTCTCTGTTTCTCTCTCTTTCTCTATCTGAGTAACATTTTCATGAATTTATGCAGATTTTTTATAATTTTTTCCGACTAAAATAAATTTAGAAAAATCAAAATACTAATTAATCTGAAATCTAAGTCATGATAAAGATGAAATAGGAAACTAATGTTTATAATATGAAAGGAAAATTTAAAATCATCCCGTTTTTTAAAAAAAAAATATCAATAACGAAATAAGATTAATCAATTGATAAAATATAACATGAAATTGTCAACTGTTTATGAATATTTTAAGATTAAAGTGTTGTGTTTACTTTTTTTTTATCCTTAATTGAGAAGGAAAAAACAGTGTAAATAATGTTCTGAATTGGGAAAACCATTCAGTCAAGTCATTAAAAAAAACATTCCCAAATATTTTTTAATACTTCCATGAAAATTGTTTTTGGCTTTTTAGCTTAACTGATTCAGAAAAATATCTTTTAAGTAAAGTTATTTCTTTGTAACCTTTTTACATGTATATCCTGTCTTCATTTCATGATGGCTAAAATAAAATGATAATCTTCTTTTGATTTTGACTTTGAGAGCCTCTTTTATTAATCATTGCATAGGAACAGTTGCTCTTAACTTGTGTAATGTTGCTCAAAGTCCCTAGTCTGATGGCATATGATGTGTGAAATTTTAAAATGTAAAATTTAGATGAGGGTGGAACAACTTATATGATAAAGGGATGATGTTCAGACTTTTAGACTTAGTCTAAATATGTCAGTGCTAGTTTAAAAAAAGAAAGAAACGAAGCTACCCTTGATATTCTCTGAACAGCAGTTTTAGGAGAAATTACTAGACTTTTATTTATAGTTTAATAATTTGTGTATTTTATTAAGAAACTGCACTTTCTTCTTTTTTTAATGTAATCATGGTGTTGTTATTTGCCTTAATACAAATACCATAATATGATGGACTCGTGCTAGTTTAAAAAAAAAAAAAAAAAGAAAAGAAATGAGGCCCCCCTTGATACTCTCTGAACAGCAGTTTTAGGAGAAACTTTGGATTTTGCAAATGTTGCACCCTCCATAATCACCAGATGTAGAGTTTCAAAGGTGCTTTAACCAGCAGCAAACTCATTGGAATAAATATGTTGAATGACTATTTTGAAGAACATCAAAGTTTCAGCCTCTGTTCATTTCTGTCCTAGTAAATACAGCTTCAGTCTCAATACATTGAAAACACAATTATTATAAGACTCTCTGTATTTA
>OY757909.1:32628846-32826346 GCA_963585895.1 Sepioteuthis lessoniana
CTCACACTTTCTCTCTCTCTCTCTCTCTCTCTCTCTCTCTCTCTCATATACAAACACGCACAACAACAAACAATACAACTCTGCATTTAGATAGCAACAATCACACATGATAGCCGTAAAACTTATACCAGCAGACAGGATCAGAAAATGTACCCCGTTTCTACCCTTATTAATCTTTTTTGATAGGTATTTCTAGTATTTTCGAAGGTAGGACATTTTAAACTTTTTTTTTCTCATCGTTTTCAAAATCTATGTTATTTGTGTAGATTTACGAAATTTTCAACTGCACTTCTATCCCCCTCCCCCCCTGCAGCATCATCTGTCTTTTCATTCTCATTTGTAGATGTTTACTGCTGGAGTGAGTTCATTCAGAGCTATGTGCAGTTTCTAGTTCTGGCCTTGGACATCCCCAAATTAATTTGATTAGTATTTACCATCTGGTGGGAATTTCTTCAGGGTTCATGCCTTTTCTAAGGTCATTTGTATGAAACAATTTTTTTGTGGTTGGCTTTGGTTGGGATTGAAACCTGTTTTGTTGTCCCATCCTACCTTTCAACTTTTTTGTCCATTGACAAAATGTTATTTTGTTGAGTGGGTAGGGGTGAGACAAAATATAACAACTTTACTCTCACCCCCCCACTCTCCCTAAACCCACACCACAGATCATGGAGTGTCATTTTTTTTCTTTTTATGAATTTGTTAGAAAATCCGTTGATGATGATATTGATACTTCCATTTAGGAAGTTATATTGAGGATTCAGATGATTAGAGAAATAATTTCAGTTTGAATCTAGACCCCCCCCATTATCACTTAGTTTCAAATTGGATTAGAAATTTATTTATTTTATTTTTTATTTTTATTGAGAGCATTTTAAGTGTACTAGTTTGATAAAACTTTTTTAATGCTGTGTCATTTTTTTTGCTCAGGTCACACACATTTTATATATATATATATATATATATATATATATATATATATATATATACTAAGAATGAGAATTGTAGTACTAAATAGATTTTTACTTCTTAGCCAAGTGTTAGTTTTAAAGAAAAAGATAAATATTTCAATTGAAATACTTTTTTTTTAACCGATTTCATTATCTTATTGAAATCTTTGTTTATTATTCTGGCTGGAGATTTTCATTTTGATATACTAGTAGCTGCTAAGTGATACTTCTTGATTTTAAGTTTTAAGTCCCAAAACTCAATTCCAATTTTTAAAAAGGAATTGCATCTGTTGTGAAAATAATTCTTAATTTAAATAATCTTTCTGTATCTATACCAATTGTTCAGTCCAGAAAAATACATAATATTCCTACAAATTCTACCTCAATCTTGATTTGACTGTTAGAATCATTATATTTACAAATTTTTATATTGGATGATTTCATTTTCTGAGGTCCATTTTGCCTAGAGCTGATCAAGAAAAATATGTAATTAGAAAGTTTGGGCATATAAGATGTAAATTATCTGTGTGTGTATGATTTAGATGTGTTTTTCAATGATTGATATTGTGGCTATCATAATATAATTTTGCTTTAATCAAATTAAAAATCATTGTATATTATACAAGGGTAGATCATTAAATGTATTAATTGACATAAGTATTAGTGGATTTTTTTTCAATGTAAAATTTTCACTATATTCTTTGACCTATGTGATTAATATTGCCCATTGAATAAAGTGCATTGACAAGGAAAAATTATTTTTATAAAATAAAGGTATTTCTATCATTAGGCTATAGACTTAGTGATATGAATTATATATATGTGTATATAATGTTGATAATATATAATATGTATGTATATATTGAATATATATCATGTCAATATATGATTGTGTGTGTATATAGAATATCACGTGTTCATATATGATTATATTTGATTGCAATTGTTTTTTAATTTCATTCTAAAAAAATTCTTTTGGATCACTCTCTCTCTCTCTCCATATATATATATATATATATATATATATATATATATATATATGAGAGAGAGTGATTTAAAAAAACAATTGCAATCAAATATAATTATTTCTTAGATACTTAGGATTCCTTTTTGTTTGAATATTTTAGATGAAGAATTTTTTATTAGTATCTTATTAATGTCTTCATCTTAGTTATTGTGATCATAACATTTTGGCCATGGTATCCTCTGGCCTTTTTCACCTAATAATAAGGACACTTGTATAAGTAAAGTATTTTATTATAATTTTGGATACAGTTTTATAAAAATAAACAGCTATAATACATTAAATCTCATTGTGATAAAACTTATTTCAAACCAAAGTTATGTTAGAAATATTTAAATAACTCATTTGTTTCATATTTCTCTTTCACTTTTGTTATTTATTACCCTTTGCTGCTTAGTCTGGTACTGAGATGGTTGACGGTACCAGCCATTTAAATTCTGTGTTGGCTAATTGTTGCTTAACTTTATCTATTAGAAACTTGTGCTTTACATGTTTTGACCATTAATTGCTTTTTCATGTGTAAATAAAATTATTTAGTAACAGATGACTTAGTTTCCTAGTTAGGCTTGAACCATAAACAAGATCCTTGATATGATCTGCAGCCTATGTTCTATGACAACTGCTGTGCATCCCATAGATTCTTTGAGGAGTATAGGGCCCCACTGTAACACCACTTCTGCGATGGTATTGAATTTTTAGTAGCTTGTAGGTTTTTATGGGGTGGAGTTGCTAACCTTATACCCCTGGTTTTGAATTTAATTTTCCTTCTCCTAGATTGATAGTCATACCAAGGTTAAAAGAATCCAATTTGACCTACTATTTACCCATTGCTGAGTGTAGAAGAGAAGGATTCATATATTTCCAGGGGGCATTATCATGAAGTGAAAAAGAAACGGCCTCATCCAAGTTTTGAACTTGGTTTTTATATAATGAAACCCATTACATCATGCATGCCTCAATGATGTAATATCAGGTTGGTTGGTTGGTTGGGTTTTATGGGATATCAACCATTGTAGGTCATTTATGGTTTCAAGTATTACTATATAACAGTCACGATTTAACATTAGTTATTTGTTTGTACACACAGTTTTTTTTTATTTGACCCATAGATAGGATCCTATCAGATGCTACCACTCTAGGTCAGAATGTACCTGGGAGCAATTGTGATGAAGGCTAGAGCTTTGCCATTGGATGGTTTAATGTCATATCCAGGACACTCATTTGGAGGGGGTGGACTTACCCTTCTGCAGAAATGCAGTTGGTGTATTCTACAGCCCCAGCCAACTGGTCATAATTTTTTTGTTGTATTCTTATATACATAGCGTGTGTGTGTGTATATATATACCAACCCTTCCCCAAGAGCAGGGAGCCCATTCAGCTGGGGTTATTGAATGCACCAACTGCATCTCTGCAGAGGGGTAAGACTTCCCTAATGAGTATCCTGGATATGACGTTAATCAATCTGATGGTAAGATTCCAGTAATGCTGGAGCTTTGGGGAATGCGGGGTACCCCTTCATTGCCATTGCTCCCAGGTTCACTTTGGCTTAAAGTGGTAGCACCTGATGGGTCAAATAGAACTAAACAGTTTACTTATACTAAAATGAATTGTTTAAAATAGAACTGTTTATATGTATAAAAATAGATTTGACATTGAATAACCTACAATGGTTGATATGCCATAAAACCAAACCAAACCAAACCAAGAGCAGGATGTGGACTTAGTCAATTTTTTAACAGAATTTAACTGGTTTGAATTCAGAGTTTTCCTTCTCCTAGACCAGTTGCCATGCCAAGTTTTTAGAGCCCAGTCTACTGTATTTGCTCATAGCTGGAAGGAAAATAGTTGGATGCATACCTTTCCTTTTCTTAGAGTATTAGTGATATGTGCAGTGCAAACAGCCTTGTCCAGGATTTGAACTCTGTTTGCCAATGTCTGTTTCCTATGAAAACCATTACACTGTATATGTGTGCCTGTGTCTGTGAATGACATTAGGGTCCAATTATAAATTCATGTTTATGTCACACATGTGATTTTAACCTTGTTAGTTTTCTGCAAAGCAATCTACAATTCCTGCACATGGCAGGACTGTTCAGCTGGTGCATTAGATTTTGTTTTCAAATTTGCTCTCAAATAGTAAAGACTTGAAATTCAGAGAAATTAAAAAAATTTCATTTGTTTTATAGAAGTTATTATTATCATCATCATCCTCATCCTTATCTGACTGTATTTATGCAGTGACAGACCAAGTTTAAGCAGCTTTCTAAAAAAACTTTAGAGAGAAAAAAAAAGGATTCAAAATTTTCAATTTTTATTATCATAAGACAACCAATCTTTCTTTTTCTCTCTCTTGACAAAAAGATTTTGGATAATTAAAGTCATTAAGTGTAAAGTTTCAGTGCAATGTAAAGTATTTTATCTTATGTTTAATAAATATTTTAATTAATCTTCTTAATAATTCTTTATATATTTGAGCAATCAGTTAATTTTGGTAGTGTTTGAAAATTTGAAAGCTATTTTCTCTCTCTCTCTCTCTTTTTTATTTATATATATATGTGTGTGTGTGTGTATGTGTGTGTGTGTGTCTATATATGTGTGAGCGTGTGTGTCTATGTATATATATATGTGTGTGTGTGTGTGTGTCTATATATATATGTGTGTGTCTGTAGATATATATATATATATATATATATATATGTGTGTGTGTGTGTATATATATATATATGTGTGTGTGTGTATATATATATATATATGTGTGTGTGTGTGTATATATATATATATGTGTGTGTGTGTATATATGTGTGTGTGTGTGTATATATATGTGTGTGTGTGTGTGTGTGTGTGTGTATATATATATATATGTGTGTGTGTGTGTGTATCTGTTTATATATATATGTGTGTGTGTGTGTGTGCATCTGTGTATATATATATATATATATATATATATATATATAATCTCATGACTTTAGAACATGAAATTCAGAATTTTTTTTTATACTTTGATTTATTTTATAGTTAAAATATTGTGATATTACTGTTTTGTAGTAGTATGCAAATCTAAAGAAATCAGATATCAGTGTAAATACCTACATTATGTATAGATACATACATTTATTATAATGTATGTAATTGCTGTTGTCTTGTTTTTGAATTTTGCTTTTCATCTGAATGATAGTGGGTGAATTCTTTTACAGAATCTACTATTATACTGAGTTTTTTTTTTAATGTTTATGCTAAAGTTATAAATATCAGTTATTTTATAAACTCTTCTATTTTTTTTCTTATCAATGTAAACAATCTTTGAATGATAAACATATCTCCTCATTTTTTTTAATTCCTCAGCTTCCTGTAAAAACAAAACAAAAAATAACAAGCAAAACTACTTTGCTACCGAAAGATTTTTTATACCTCCCAACAAAAATATGTGGAAATTCTTTTCAAGCAGAAATAGGAATATGTTGATAAATAGTTTAAAAAATGTTTTATAGAAGCAAATTGATATATTTAAGGTGCTTATTTTGAGCCAACTGTTGTAAGAAATCTTATTGTATAAATATAAGTATTCTGAGGAGCTTGGGAGATGGCAAATTTGTAAATCATAAAAATAGATTTACTCTGTGTGTATGTGTGTATATAAATAAATGATAAGCCTTTCTTGAGTGTCATCCTCACACTAAAGACCTTAGACTATTAAAATGCTCCTGTCTCCTTATGATTAAATGATATCAGCTCAAAGTAATCGTCTTGTTTGAAAAGAAATATCAGTCATCAGTACATAAAATGTGGTGACATTTTATTATATATTGATTACTAAAGAAGTTTATCATAGTCCAGGTATAGAATTTGATTTTATGAATGATTTAATATTGTTTTGGTTTTAGTGAAAACAATTTCTGAATAAGTTTGATCATTAAATGAAATTTAAACTTTTAATTTACATCAGATAAACAATATTCCTTCTGACCATTTTTGTCACATCTATAGACTTAGAGAGTTGCAATTAAAGAAGTTAAATTTTATTATAGTATGTATTCCTAAAAAAAGTGTTACTCTTTTTTTGCTTGGTGTGGAATTTGAAATGTTATTATTTGAAAAGATTTTTTTTGTACAATGAAGAAGCATTTAGAAAGTAGTTTATCTTTTATGTGACTTACTCACTTATTGGTTTGGCTGTAGAAGCACTACTCAGGGAAGGTGTCTTGGACAAGAATAGCCTGGTGGAACCCATCCCTCTCCAAGTTTATAAGTGGTTTAAATTTAGTTGTCCTTCTCTTGGACTAGTTGATGAGAGTATTAGCACTATCTGAAATGCAAACACCTTCATTTAGGATTTGATCTTGGGTAGCTGAGTTATGATGCCAACAATTACACTTAAAGCATCACCATTTATTCCATATCCTAGTTGGCTGGGGCTGTACAATATACTGATTGCATCTCTACAGAGAAGAAAGATCCTAACTTTGTGCAAACAATTGACTGATGTTAAATTAAATTGTTAATGTTACTGCAACATACAAGCAAAAATTGGATCTTCATGATAGAGACTATTAATTTTCACAGAGTGGAGGGGGATGCAATAAAGACTAAAAGCATTCCCTTGGGTCATTTCTATGGAGTTAAAATTACTATTATCTATAAAGGAATTCTTTATAGTGTCTCTATTTCTTTCATATGGTAATTTTAAAGCATTGATTATCTGGATTCATAATTTGTAAGAAAATCCAATTAAAACAAGAGGAAAAATTCTAATCCAGTCCACTATAATATATGCCAGTGTTGGTTGTCACTAAATCACTTTGTGGGTTTGTGGTGAACCAAGTGCAATATAATATGGAGAGTGCTCAATATCTAGGATGGAGCTATTATATAATAATAATAAATAAATAAATATTAGATTTATATATTTAATGCCATGGGATTTAGTTTGCGACCCTTGGGTTTCATGAAGTTTTTACAAAACAACAATCAACAGGCAGTTAATTCTAAGAAACCCAGGGGTCGCAGACTAAATTCCATGGCATTAAATATATAAATCTAATATATATATATAAAAGAATTTTGTGATATAAAAATATGTATATGAATAAATCAAAAACAAATTGATTGCCATTGAACTTGATTACATTCATTATTCTCTCTCCCCAGTCCAGTCAGCTGGGGCTGTAGAATATACTGACTGCATCTCTGCAGAGGAATAAGACCACCACTAATGAGTGTCCTAGATATGACATTAAACAATCTGATAGTGAGTCTCCAGTAATGCTGGAGTTTTGGGGAATGTGGAGTACCCCTTCATTCCCAGTCCCACTCTGGCCCAGAGTGGGCCTTGGAATGAAGGGGTACTCCACCTGAAAGGGTGGAGTACCCCTTCATTCTATTTTACCCCTATGGGTCAAATAGAACTGTTTCACATTTAAACTCTGTGCAAACAGATGATTTATGTTTAATTGAATTGTTTGAAATAGAACTGTTTGGTCATTGTGTAGACAAATGACTGATGTTTAATGCAATTGTTAGTGATACATACCAATATTTGGAACCATTTAACTTTTTGTTGACTTATGCTAAATTGAATTGTTCAGAATAGAACTGTTTGATCATTTAACTGTGTGTAAACAAATAACTGATTTTTAATTGAATTGTTTGTAACAAATCATATATATATATATATATGAACTGGATTTGGCATTAAATAACCTATAATGGTTGATATGCCATAAAACCAAACCAACCCAACCCAAATTCTCTCTCTCTCTCTCTCTCTCTCGTGAAGAGCTGTTCTGATGTGTTTGTCAAAGGATTGTGATGTAGTTAAGTTGACTATAAAACTGTATAAACTGAATGGTTGCTATAGAGACCCAACATTGTGTCCTGCTTGATGGATGACTTGTTTGGATTCCATGATTGTTCTTCCTTTATTTTATTTTCTCTCTTTTTACCACTACTCATTTTCTGCCTCTTCCTCTTTTCACTTTTGCTTCATTTTTGTTTTCTCTCCTCCTCCTCCTCTTTTGATTTTTCTCTTATTTTGCTCTTCTCCCACTTTTTTTTCTCTCTTATTTTGTTCATGCTTTACCTCCACCATCTCCTCCTTTAATCTTTTTCTCTTCATATATTTCATTTTTTTCCCACCTTTCCTTCCATCATTTGTGTTTTTTTTTTCTTTTTTTTTATCTTTCCTCGAGCTGTTCTCTTGCTCCCTCTGTTTTAATTGATCAAATCCTTGTCCTTTCAAATTCAGTTATCAAAACAACAAAGAAAAAGATGAAGACAACTGTTTTTCTATCCTGTTTCTGTTCATTGATTTCCCCCTCATGCACCACAAAACAAAGACCTTGTTTTTTGTTTTTACACTTCATTTAAAACTCCCTCTTGATAAATTGTTGTCACACTTGTTTGCAACTAATGGAGATTAGCACATGGTTATACAAATAATGTTCTACTCGGTAAAGTACTTTTGGTGAAACAAAAGCTGGTTTGAACTTTGGATCCAGTTTCAGATTCACCTATCAAATAATAATCTTTTATTGGCTACTTAGTGATAGATGTTTGAATCTTCCTTGAAAGTAAGTGTTTACAAACTATCACAAAGTTATTTCTATTCATTTATTTATTTATTTTTCCTTAGATCAGTGGCTTCCAAACTATGCACTGTAAAGTGAATCTATGTAAAGTAAAGTAAGTAATATTGGTGACCATAGTCGAGGATGAACCGAAGGCTCCCTTTTCAATAGCTACTACACCGAGGTGCAGGGGAGGGTGCTACTCAATTTCCTGGATTGCTCCACTTTACCCTTGATCCTTACCTTATAATGCTGAGTGTTAATCAAGGCAGGGTCAAGTACCATTTTTTGAGTATTTGGTATGATTTGACCTGAGATTGAACCCAGGTCTCCTGGACCATTGGCGAACACTCTACTCATTAGGCTAATATATATAATACTGAAAGAAAAAACAAAAAACAAACCAGAAATGGTTCCTAGTGTTCTATCATTTAGGAAATATAGAATAAAAATTCAACTTTATATTTCATCATTAAAAGTTGAAGTTTGGGTTGAGTAATTTCATCTGATGTTTATTTGAAATTATGTATGATATTTCTATATCCAGTGATGAAGAGTTTTCTGTTAATATATTTTAGATTTATAGGTTTATCTGGGTTTTTTGGGGTTTTTTTTTAAAATTTTATTATACTCTTCAAGTTTGTAACTATAGTGGATTTTCTTCATTAAATAAAGGGGAAAAAATAAGAGTACGGGAGCTCCCCATGAGGTTATGGCTAACATGCTGAACTGCATTATCATAGTGAGTTTGAACTCCGTTCACACTATTACGTTCATTTTTGGACCAATATAACCTTGTATCCACCCCACTAACTATGGGTTAAATAGCATCACTACTGTTCTTCTTTAAGGGTGGTTTTAGTATTAAATAACCTGATAGGCTAAATAAAGAAACCAAATCAAAAAAATAAAATTTCAAAGCACAATAAGCCAGCTCTTTTTTCTGACGCAAGTATCATTGAGGAACAAGAAAAGTTTTGTAAAATAGGCCGGGTTTTGGTTTGTTTCTAGTCCATTTGGCTGGGGCTGCAGAATACACCAGCTGCAGAGGGTTAGGACTACTCCAACGATTGTCCTAATTATGACGCTAAACAATCTGATGTTGAAGCTTCAGTAATGTTGGAGTATCTCTTCATTGCCATTGTTCCCAGGTTCAATCTGGCCCGGAGTCATAACGCCTGATAGGTCAAAAAGAACTATTTGACATTTAAACTGAGTGCAAACAAATGACTTATGCTAAATTGAATTATTTGAAATAGAACTGTTCGATCATTTAACTGTGTGTATCTACAAAATATGTTTACAAATAATATATTTAGTATATATGTAAAAAAAAAAAAAAAAAAAAAGAATTTAGCTTCAAATAACCAATAATAGTTGATATGCCATAAAACCAAACCAACCCAAACTAAAATTTCTTGTTCCCCAATGATACTTGCATTGGAAAAATTAAGTTTAAAAAAAAGTTTGGCTTTGGGTTACTCTTATAGCATTTTTAACTTGGACTAGAAAGACTTTTGTGTATTGAAGAGGAAATTAAAATTTTATATTCTAAGTAGAAAATATTGCTAAGAAAGATCAAACCCTTGTCTCTCTTGTTAGCTATTCTTAATTTACTTTTTTTTTTAAATAATGTTTTGCTGCTAGAAAAAATATATTTTTGCATTTTCAAAGTGTGCCAAAATATTTTTGTTGCTTTTAAAATGTGCTCAGTTATATGTATTAAACTCACAAAAATTTTCTTCTATGGCTCAAGTTTCACATATTTGATCTTTAGGTTGGTAAGTAGAATAAATGTATGGTAGATTCCACCTATTCATTTGACTGTCTACCTGAGGATCAAATATGTGAAACTTGAGTTATAGGAGAAAGTTTTTGATTGGTTGTTTTGTGGTATATCAACTCTTGTAGGTTATTTAATGCCAAATCCTGTTAAAGATAGATAGATTTATAAACAAATGGTTTGTGCGTAACATTTTTTAAACAAGCCAGAGCTCATTTGTTTGCACATAGTTGAATGGTTTTAAGCATTGTTATGTAATACCAACAATTCAATCCATCATTAATCTTGGTTTCAAGTATAGTGAATGATTAAATAGTTCTAGTGGACCTGGGAGTAATGGCAATAGAGGGGCCCTTTACATTCCCCAAGCTCCAGAACTAGAGCCTCACCATCAGATGGTTTGGTATCATATGTAGGATTCTTGTTAAGAGGATCCTATCCCTCTACTGAGGTGCAATCAGTTTATTTTACAGCCCCGACCAAATGGGCTGAAAGTTTTTGAGTTTTAGCATTAAATAAATGTATAGTAGCTCTTCTGTGGCACATGTTATGAGTATCCAACAGTTTAGTTTAAAATGTGAACTGCTAAATTATTTGACACAGGATTTGTTTATTGTAGTGAAATCTTGTATATGTACTGTAGCCATGATATGGCTATGTGTGAAACATACATCGAATGTCCATAACAATAGAACATAGGAATCTCGAAACTCAAAAAACACATAATGACTTCTCAGTTCAGGTACGAAACCTTTTTTAAGTTTAAAGGTTCTTCGACATAAAGAGAGAAAGGCACAATCTTTCTATTCTGGCTTTTTCACCCCCCCCCCAAACAAAGGTCTCCATGAGCAAGCGAAAACCAACTGTCTTCCCCTGAGGCCGGTCTCATCTCAACTCACTGACTTTTCCAAAATCTCCCAAAATCCTTCATGCGCTTCCGGTGCGTGACGTCATTCGCACTCGCTAGCCTCCATTTCCCATCTCGGGCTATTATGACATCTCTGAGTGACACGTCTGCTCTGCCGAGTGCATGCGTGAACACCTGTGTTAATGTTGCACCTAACTAACCCATGTGCTGAGCCGAAAGGTTCTCAGCCTAACTAAACCCAAAGGCATAAACCGAAATCCCTCGGCCATTATGTTACATATAGAACTAGCTATACTTTTTGGATGAGCTGATAACAGAAGAACCCTCCTTCTATTCCTTTTCTGACCAGCCATTTTGAGTATGCGGTTGGTTTGGGATCGGTTGTGAGGAGTGGGGTCATGGTCGGTCAAGACTGCTTGACGCGATTGTCGGGTAAGCTCAGCAGTTGCATCTCATGGACAAGACTGACCCAAGCCTCAGGTAGCCATCCCCCCAGGCTCTAAATCTCCTAGGAGGGGCTAGGTTTATTTCCTGGCACCTGAACCCATATTAAAGTTGGAATGATTGATAATTTTTGTATCATTAGCTATTGATTGTTTATTTTTAAGAAATATTTTTTAGCTTTTTTTTTGTATAGCTGTTTAAAATTTTTATTTTTTTTTTTGCATGCTGTCCTATCTGATATTTTTAAAGCAAATCTATTTGATCTACAAATGGAACCCTAACATGTCAGCAAAGGAGTACTCCACATACCCCAGATTTCCAGATTTGAAGTCACACTATCAGATGTAGTTTAGTGTTATACTCAGAATGTCCCCGACTTTTTTTTTTTTTTTTTTAAATAGAGGGTCTTATCCTTCTGCAGGGGACTTTACATATTCTGATCCCTGTTGATAAAGTTTGTTTTTATTTTGTGTAATGAATTTTGATGGTTTTTTTAGCTTTCATTCTTTAGTTTGTTTTGCGTCTTTTTGCTGTAGTTATTTATTGAGCTTTATTTGACACAAAGCCAGAATTATTGAGCACTCATGAGAATAAAACTCTTTTTACAATGGTTTGCTCATTTAGTTCAATAACCATTACATCATGCCCTTTCTTCTTTTTGCTATAGACATACTCATTAGTGAACTTTCAACAAATTAGGGTTTTAGAATGTTACAACAGTGATAAATCAGAAACAAAATATTGAAGTTTTTTTATTTTTTTATATTTTTGGAAAAGAAATTGATACTTTATTTGTTGACCTTATAAAGTCATTATAATTCCTCTCCACATTTTTTCTTGTTTGGCTTCAAAATACGAATGTCTTTGGCCTTGTGGGTAGAATGATCACCAATGGTCTGGGAGATCTGGGTTCAATCCCAGGTCCCGTCATATCTAAGACTTTAAAAATGGTACTTCATACCTCCTTGCTTAACATAAGGTACGTATCAAGGGTAAAGTGGAGCAATTCAGGGAAAGGAGTAGCACCCTCCTCTACACCTCGGCATAGTAGCTATTGAAAAGGGAGCCTTCTGGTCTCCCTCGACAATGGTCGCCAACTTTACATAAAGCATGACCAAAAAAACAGTATGATTGCTACAAAGTCCAGTTTGGAAGAGAGTTAGAAAAAAATCTTAAGCTAATTTCAACTTGAATATATTAATTCTTTAGATATCATAATATCAGTGTCTCCATGATAGCTGTTGCATTTACATATGTTTTTCATATACAATTGTTATGGGACAATTGTAGTATAAATGTAGTTTCATTTCAACTTAATTTTGATTAAATTTCTTTTTATTTTGTTGACGGTTTGATTGATTTTACTAGCATGTCAGCACATCTCAAATTATTTTATACCTAGATACAAGGAAATCACATTCATTGTATGTTGATATTTACATTTTTTTGTGTAGCTGTTCAATTTTTTTTTTTTTTTTTTTTTTTTTTTTTTTGCACACACTGTCCTATCTAATTTTTTTTAAACAAATCTATTTGATCTATAAATGGAACCTTAACAGGTATTACAACTTCAAGTCAAAGTTGACCTGGGAGTAATGTCAACAAAGGAGTACTCTGCACTGTCCAGATTTCCAGAATTGAACCCTCACTATCAGATGTAGTTTAGTGTCATACTCAGAATGTCCCCCAAATTTTTAAGTAGAGGGTCTTATCCCTCTGCAGGGGACTCTGCATATTCTGATTCCTGTTGATAAAGTTTGTTTTTATTTTGTGTAATGAATTTTTCAGGTTTGGGTCTTTTTGCTTTAATCTTCTTTTTTTATTATTATGCTGAAAAAATATCAAATCTTTAGTCAGGAAGTGTAAGCCTATTTCCTGGAGATCCATCTTTCAGGTAGTACTCCTGGGTATTCCCTAATGCCTGCTGTAATATATTAGAACTTGGTAATTTTTTCATTACACTTACCCTTGCAAATGTGGAATATCATATATATAAAAGACCATGTACTACATTTCATTTTAATAGAGAAAAAAAAAAATTTCAGTGGAGCCTGAGCCTATCAATTTTCAAATAGACTTTACAAATCCCTGTATTGGAGATAGTAAAAAAAATCCCTGTATTGGAGTTATAGTAAAAAAAAAATTTCTTTTATGCAAGAACACTGGACCCATTTCAAATACTGATATTTTCTGTTAGTTGCAATCTTATTAATTACTGGTAACTGGGACACTTGATATTTTACTAAGCTTAGCTTAGTAAGGCACAAAGTCTTGTGCTTGTCTGCTTTGAAAATCAGCATTCAAAATAAACTCAATCATGAGACACTTATGACTGATAAATTTCTACATTCAAGTGTTTAGAGGATGTGACTTGTATTTAGTAGTTTACAAGCAACTCTGTGCATTTTCATTGACGATACTTTCTTAAATGTTTCCCAACCTTATCAGATACTCTATCACAATTTTTAGTAATTTAGTTTTTGAAAATTTTATCCTGAATTTTTAGATGATGTATAGTCAATCATTATAAAAAAGTGCTGAAAAATTCTTGATCTGACCAAGAAGGGTTATAAAATGTATATGTTATTCTACAAAGTCATCTCCAAGTTCAACAGTATCTTGAGTATGACATTAAACTGTACCTGGTGAGGTTCCAGTTCTGTATCTCTGGAGAGTGTGTAGTACCCCTTTATTGCCATTACACCCAGGTCAACTCTGACTTGGAGTGGTTGTACTTGTTAGTCACATTTATAAGTTAAGTAGATTTGTTGAAAGTTATAAGTATTCAATAGAACTGTGCAAAAGAAAAAAAAACTACAAAGAATGTACCACACACACACACACACACACACACACACACACACACTGAAAATATGAATGCAATTCCCTAACTTGTAGACATAAAATAGTCCTAGACAAGTTGGCATGCTGTTAAAATCTAATAATCAATCCAACAAAATCAAATTCAACACATTTGGCAGATTGTTTTTCAAGATTCCCTCCTCCCTCTTTGAGTTCCCTTTTTTGATTTGGTTGAAAACATTTCTATACTGTCTTGTCTTATTAATTTTTGATTAATATTTTTTTTATTTTTATACTGAAACATTTTAGTGGCTCTATTTCTTATCAAAAACTATTCAGGTTACCATTTCCATAATATTGAGAAAGCACATGAATCAGAGACAATAATAAAGGATAAACTTTCCATCAGGCTTGAACTCATATTCCCTTTTGCTAGAGAGAAGCCAGGTTAATTGAATCATTTGCTTTACTAAGTTATGAGACCTATTGGTATTATTGGAACTTAAATTCATCCCAATAATAACAAACAGGGCACCAAAGAGCTCTAGAGACATGGAGTTAGAAGTTTAAATTTTAACTAAGGAATGTTTTTAGACTCGTATCACAAATGTTTTTAAACTATTTGCATTAATTAGATACATGTGTAGACGCTTCTAAATAAACAAGAAAAGTTAAAAAATTAAAAAAAAAATATTCTTAACTACAGTCTTTAATCATGTTTCTTGTAATAAATGACTGCTACCAATGTTATCTCTGTGTGTAGTAATTTACAAAGCTTTTTGCTTAGTTATGGCACAAGGCCATATATGAATGGAGCATCTAATGACTCTAACTCACTTGTGTCGGTTTACTAATCTAGCTTGCTAACCACTACACCACCAGAGGCGCCCTTGTATGTATGTTTATTAAAAATGTAGATACTACTTTGGTAGACCTTTATGATGTTGAACAGGCTCTACTTGTTTACCATCCCTGTGAACACATTCTTAGAATCTTCTACAGGTCGTTTCCAGAATATCAATTCTGTTTTTTTGATAGATATACTAACATTGTGTTGAAATTTTTTGAATCACTCGTGGAAGATTCCAAAAATATGTTAATAGGGATAGTGCACAGCTATAGACTGTTTGCAATCATAATATCATGTGTGTGTGTGTGTCTCTCTCTCTCTCTCTCTAATATATATATTACATATATCTCTAATATATATATATATCATAAAGGTATGCCCATAGGAGTGTTAATACTTTTGTATCTCTCTAAATGTGTGTGTGTGTGTCTCTCTCTCTCTCTCTCTCTCTAATATATATATATATATATATATATATATATATATATATATATATTGTGTGTGTGTTAACAATTACTTCCTGTTCTCTTCTGAGTATGTGTTTACGAATGTCAACAAGCTCTTTCATTTGTGTGAGAGAAAAGTGTCTCATATCAAAATGTTGTTCTAACTGAATCACAGTAATCTCTGATTGTGAACATTGTCTACTGTCCTCATTTTCCCACAGGATCCATTAAACACCCCTACTCACTCCCCTTTTACAACTTTCTCTTCATGTGACATTGCTCTGTAAATTTTGACAAAGTTTATGCATAAGAGATAAACTGTATCATGGAATTTTTTGGATTGTTTTTGATGGCATGTCAACCCATATAGGGTTATTTTATGCCTAGAGGTTAGGAATGGTATTCATATTTTCATTTTTGTGTATTTGTTTCTTAAGAGTTTTCTGCTCACTACTATTGAATACCAATAATTTTTAAACACGTTTGACCTATAGATGGGACTCTAACAGGTACTACCATTCCGGGTAAGAGTAGACCTGGGAGTAATAGCTAGGAATTGAATGTGGTTTAGTGTCATACCCATGATAGCCTCCCCAACCCGCCACTTTTTTTTTTTTTTTTTTTTTTTTTTTTTTTTTGTAAATGAAGGTGTCTTGCCTAGTCCTGCTGATGGAGCTAAGATTTTTTTTGTTTACTGAAAGCAAACGTAATCACTAAAATTTATTTACTTCTCTGCTGCTATATATTCATTTTGAAGACAATTTCTTAATTGATTTTCATTCTGAGAGGATTTCTACAATTTAATTTAAATTTATCTACTACAAATTCTAAACAGTCACTGTTTTTTGTTTTGAGAATTTTTTTCTTAAAATTTCATAGTCCAAAATTAGGTGTGTATGTTATACACAAAAAATTATGGCATATTGTTCTTCTGAGTGAATTCCCCCCAAACCTATAACTAAAGTTACATCAAAGTCAGAGTTTCTGTTGGTTTGAATGATTGCAGATGGAACAGTTTTCAGACTTTGATTTATGGCTAATCAAAAGCAACATTGATTTATTAAATCTAAGTAAAATTACTAATATCTGCTTCTTGGTATTTCCTAAGCCTTATTTCGTCTTTGGCCACAAGCTGCTTACAGTATCTACTCTTACAGAGTGGTTGCCCAGGTGGCTGGGACTGTAGAATACCCCAACTGCTTCTCTGTTGCGGGGTAAGACCCCTCCTAATAAGTATCCTAATTATGATGCTAAACAATCTGATGGTGAGGTTCCAGTAATGTTGGAGCTTTGGGGAATGCAGAGTATCCCTTCATTGGCATCACTCCCAGGTCCACTCTGGCCTGGAGTGATAGCACCTGATAGGGTCTTATCTGTGGGTCAAATAGAACTAAACTGTTTACTAGGGCTGAACTTAATTGCTTAAAATAGAACTGTTTTTGACATTTTAAACTGTGTACTTATGCTCAACAGAATTGTTTGAAATGGAACTGTTTTTGTATGCTAAACTGAACTGTTCAGTTGTATAAAATGTATTTGGCATTAAATAACCTACAAAGGTTGATATGCTATAAAACAAACTTACAAAGTGGTCACCTCTCAAAGCACTAAGCAGGTCCATTGCTGTATAACATTAATGATCTGGTGGGAACTGGTGCTTTCACTAAGACTTCATTGTGATGTCTGCTTTCAGTATTATCAATTTAACAGATTTTTTTTGTTGACTGTTATCTATGAACTTTATCTTAATTAATTCAGAATGTCTTGTTTCTGTTAATTGTTTTAGTTGGTGACCTTAGTAGAGGGTGACCTAAAGGCTCCCTTTTCAATAGCTATCACACAGAGGTGTAGGTGAGGGTGCTACTCCATTCCTTGAATTGCTCCACTTTACCCTTGATCCTTACCTTATAATGCTAAGTGTTAAGCAAAGTGGCATCAAGTACCATTTTTTGAGTCTTTGGTATGACTCGACCTGGGATTGAACCCCAGTCTCCTGGATCGTTGGCGAACACAATGACCTGGTTAATTGCTATCAACATCCATAACTAACCTTGATGGATTTCAATACAATTAAAGAACTCTACAACCAATGTCATTTTCATATTTTTATGAACAGAGCCTGTTGATTGTTTAAGACATTATTTTCTTCTGATAACTCCAAAATTAATAACTCTGTTATTTTTCTAATCCTTAATATTCTTACTGAGATCCAATACATTTCTATAGTAAAATAATTTTTTATGTATTTCTTTTGTAAAATTATTTGTAATGTATTTCTATTGTGCACATAATAGCTTTTGTTTGTCAGTAATAATTGCACTAATTCCTAAACACTGAGCGTCTTTTATCATTCATTTCTATAGTAAAATCATTTACAATACATTTCTATAGTAAATGATTATTTTTTTTGTATATAGTAGCCTCATTCTGTCAGTCATGCTGTATCAGCTTCTACTTATTTTTGCAAACTGTATCAGCTCCTATTTATTTTTGCAAACTTTCTCAGATAAATTTCAGATTATACATGTTTTTTTTTTGTTTTTTTTTTTGTTTCTGCTTACTGACAAAATATTTTGTTAATGCAGAACATGATAAAATCAAAATAGAATAGCTTTGCTTAATTCACATTAAAATACAATCATTGTTTCATATGCACTGTCAGAATTTGCTTTGTCACTATTAATATTATTATGAATTAATTTTTCTGTGTGCATTATCATATTTACCCAACCCCTCCGCTCGGCAGGATATGACACAAGGTCAATTTTTAAGCAGAGTTTAACAGGTTTGAATTCAGTTTTCCTTCTCCTAGACTAGTTGCCTCACCAAGGCTGAAGAACCTAGTCTGCCCTACTATTTACCCATAGCTGGAGGGAAAATATTTCGATTCATACCTTTCCCAAGGGTATTAGTGCTATGTGAAATGCAATCAGTCTCGTCCAAGATTTGAACTCGTGTCGCTGTGTCCATTTCCTATGACGATAACCATTACACCTCGGGCACCTCCTGTGTAGATTATATTCTCTCCCTGGTCTTATAACCCTGCTTGGTTATGAGGGAACATTTCCTGGCTGGGAATCACCTGGGGAAGCCCATCCTTTTCCAGGTTTACCACAAGTTTGATTTCAGCTTTTCTTCTTTTAGACTGGTTCTCTGTGTAACATTCAAAATCCAGTCAAACAACCTCATTCTGGATTTAAACTCCAGCAACTGTTACACAGTGAATGCATTACACTAAAATAGTAAAAATGGCACATTCTTGTCTGCAGAATTGCATCACAATGTTCTTAGAGAGAGGTGAAAGACATGCTCCCATCTAATTTGAATATTATGGACTGTTTGTTCTCATGCTGGTCATTTATTTCTTGGAGGAGATAATTGTTGAATGTTAGTATTTCTCCTTGCTCATCTGTAATTGTAAATTTTATAGATATTATATAACTTGACATTGAACTTAGTGGCTGGCCTTTGAACAAGTGAATTTAAAATGTAAAAATGAGTGTTAAACTTTCTATAAAACCAGTAGATATTTACTAACCTTAGTTTAATAACGAACATTTGGTAAAGATAATTTGAAATAAAACAGTTACCATGGTAGATAACTATTAAATACTAAGGATTGAGTACTTCCTCTTATTGCAATTACTTATCATATAAATTTTATAAATAGGATGTGACTTGACATGGAGCTTAATGTTTGCCAAAGGTGGTCTTTAAGTAAGAATATCTAATCATTTGAATGAATGAAAATTGTATTTGCTCATCCTAGTCAAGATATTGTGGATTACATAAACAGCTACTTGATAAATTTTACTTATTCATCTTTTCAAAGCTTTTTGATTGTAGATAAGTGTTGTTTGATTTGTGAATTAGGTTTAACTTTAAAGATGTTTTTCTTTTGAATTAATATTGAAGACTTTTTCAGTCTTGCATGTCAAATATTATTAATATGATGCGTGTTAGAATAAAGTAAAGTAAAATCTCTGATTTCAAAGATTAAGATAGGTTAGAATCTTCGGTGTTGGAAAGTATATTATATATTTACCAACCCATCTACTATGGGAAGGATGTGAGACAAGGTCAATTTTCAAGTGGAGTACTGCTGTTTTGAATTCAATTTTCCTTCTATTAGATTGGTTGCCTTATCCAAGGCTAAAGAACTTGGTCTGTCCTATTATTTACCCATAGCTAGGTGAAGAGATGGATTCATGCCTTTCTCAAGAGTATCAGTATGAAGCATCATTACAGTGTTAGTTTTCTTTGGGGAGATGATATGTTCGTAGTATTTGCTCCTTATTTCCTCTGTGTATGAAATCAAATGCTTTGGAGAAATCTATGAACTACGCAAAAATGTTACATGGTGTTTTGAACAAATCCTGGAAGCAACATCCCCACCAAACAGCGACTGTATGGCCACCTACCTCCTATCTCATAAACAATCCAAGACAAACAAGACTTGCTGTTAGAGAAATAAGAATAAACTCATATTGACTCCTACACATGGACACACCATTGCTAGCCGACCAGCAAAGACTTACATCAGCTCTGTATGGACACTCGATGCAGTCTAGAGGATCTGCTAAGAGTGATGGATGATAGGGACAGATGGAGAGAGTCAACTTGATAGTGATGTTTAGCATGAAATAAAATGCAAACAGTCTTGGAATATGTTATTGTCAATACCAGTAGCAGGTTATTGACATGAATGAATTTCATTAAAATTTTTAAATGGATTGGGAATATCTGTTGTTATTTTTGATTCATGAGAATTTTTTACTTTCACTTTCACTTAAAGATGAGATTTACAAAAAGCAGTTGCCTTAAACATCTAAATAGACTCCATTGTATTTATTTCCAAATAATTCCATTTGATTTCTAATTGTTGTGTATATATATATATATATATATATATATATATATATATATATATATATATATAAATAAAATAAATTTTGACAGTAAGAAGAAAAGTTGAAAAAATATAAACAAAATAATCCATGATAAATTCAACGAATTTGGGATTATTTTGTTTTTTCAACTTCTCAAGATAAATAAATCTAAGTTAAAAAAACCATTTGAACTTTACTGAAGAGGGGAAATAACTATTAAGACAAGCGGTCAAGGGGGGCAACTATCTTAAGCCTGATCAACATTGTAGGGCACCCAAGAAGAAATGAACTCATCAAAATAGTAATAATCTGGAAGATATGCTTGTGAGGAAATTATGGCAATTAATCTATCAAGAAATATATCATTAACCCTGAATAGTGTAGTTTTTAGCAAAAATGAAATTAATTGTGCTACATATATATATATATATATATATATATATATATATATATATATAGTCATCCACAGACAGATCTGTTTCGTTCTATCAGAACTCATCAGTGTGACTAGACATATTAGCTTCCCGTGGCCGGGATTGAAACCTGGTTGACTCAAACGCCAAGCCAAGCCTCTAACCCTTCAGCCATGAGGAGCCATTAGCTGTGAAGTAAATTTTAAACCGTTATGAATCACAATTACTATTGTTTACATACATCCGTTCAACGGCTGCCGAGACCTCAATTCATATGTATGAAGAGATTTGCAATAAACGCTTATGGCAACACGATTACTTCATTCACCAGAGAACTCAACCCCAAGGTTATGCAAGAGCAAGTATTCCAATCGTATACAAAAGTGTTCACCAATGAATAAATATATATATATTCATTGGTGAACACTTTTGAATGAATATGTATAAATATATATATATATATATATATATATATATTCATTGGTGAACACTTTTGTATACGATTGGAATACTTGCTATACCATAACCTTGCAAGCGAATGATGAGACAATAAAGTGTAATTTAAAAACAAAAAAGCATTAGAATATTGAAAATATAGTTTTGATTACAATAAAATTTTCTGAAATGAATCAAATTTTGGCATTAGAAAACCTTTTGGAGTTGATATGCTATTAAACAAATAAACTAAATCAATTAATCAAATATTTCAATTTAGTCATCTTTCTTTCAGTAACTTCTACAATGAAGGTATTACAGGAAGTTGAATTCGGTGATCTGTCAATCTGTTTTTGCTTCCTTTTAACAATTATTATCCACTTCTGATCTGCTAAACCTGCTGCAGTTGGTTTTGAATTCAGAGTTGCCTTTCTCTTAGATTGGTGGACAACCAATCTATACAACTACTTTACCTATAGCTTGTTGGAGAAGAGACAGATATGCACATTTCCAAAGAGAAATAAACTTTTGCTGTGAAGTAAATCTAAACAGCCTTCTCCAGAATTTGAATTTGGCTCAATAACTTTACTTTCCATGTTGATAACCGTTATGTCACCCAGACTTCTTTTTGTTCTCTAGAATTCCTTTCAGTTTAGTCAGGAGTTTAATCTAAATATTCTGAAGCACTTCACTGTCCTGATGCTTGTAAATTCATAAAACTGACAATCATTTTTGACTGTCTTTTTCTTTAATATTCATATTTCTATTTCGTTTTATTTTTTCAGATGCATCAGTACATTTAATGCCAGCTGGTTCATTGACCCCACCAGATAAGGTCAGTGGCGAGACGGTTCACATGGCAACGTCTCGTCCTCTCAGCATCAGTACTCTCACTAATACAATCAAGACCCCACCAAGTCCAATGCCTACTCCATCCCCTCCCATTAACAGGATTTCAGGGGAGATAGATCACCCTTTTTCTCGCAGGTAAGCTGCCTTTTCTTTTCTTTTTAATTTAATTTTAATTTTTAAAAAAAATCTACTATATATTTTTTATATTATAACTACTGGCTTTATCTTTTTGGGGGCACTTCTTTTTGGTAAAATGCTTGCAGACCATTGTTAGGGAGTTCAATTTTCACTGGTTATTTCATACTTCTGTTCTTGTGCTGTACTGAGCTAAGCTTAGTAAAGTACTTTGGCCTATTTGTTTTTTTTTTAATAGATTTACTTTAGACTCAGTAAATAGCTGCTAACCAGGATTGAAAGATTTCATTTTAAGTATCATATTCATATAGCCTATTATTATTTTTTTTTATTTTGAATTTTATTTTTTAAAATAATCTTTTCCTTTTTTAATAAGCAATTGTTTTATTCATATTTACCAACCCCTCCGCTCGGGCAGGATATGACACAAGGTCAATTTTTAAGCAGAGTCTAAAAGGTTTGAATTCGGAGTTTTCCTTCTCCTAGACTAATTGCCTCACCAAGGCTGAAGAACCCAGTCTTTCCTACTATTTGCCCATAGCTGGAGGGAGAATAATTGGATTCATACCTTTCCCAAGGGCATTAGTGCTATGTGAAATGCAATCAGTCTCACCGTGTCCATTTCCTACGACGATAACCATTACACCACGGGCAAGCAATTGTTTTATTAGTTGCTTTTCTAATTATTCTTAGCTTCTATCCTATTATCAACTCTGTCACTATACAAATTGACAACCAAACTATCCACCTTTTTAAAATGTTTACTAAATTTAAAAAATATATATATATTGTAAACATATTTCCCTTTTGTAGGTTTAAGTATATTTAATGACAAAAGATTGGTTCTTTACCTGACAAAATTTAATCTCTAATTTTTTTTAATACAAATTTTATATTGTAAACCTA
The DNA here is from genome assembly GCA_963585895.1 of Sepioteuthis lessoniana. NCBI lineage: Eukaryota > Metazoa > Mollusca > Cephalopoda > Myopsida > Loliginidae > Sepioteuthis > Sepioteuthis lessoniana. Next base: position 32,652,204 of record OY757909.1, read on the forward strand.
TATTTCAATTATTTTTGTTATTTATCAAATTTTAAAACAGAACAATAATTGATAAAGTTTTTTTTTTATCTTAGAATATTATTTATCGTTTAAATTCATTTAGTTATTTATGCTGCTATTCTGTGGAATTTTTATTAGTACAACTAATTTCTTATAATTGTTTTTATTAATCATTAATGTGATTTTTTTTTTCATTATTAATTTGATTGTTTTCATTTCTAGTTTATTATAATGGTTTTTAGTTTCATGTTTATAAAGCATTGTACATAAACAAGAAAATGAACAAAGTTTTTTTTTGCTAAATTACTTAAATATTGCTACCATTTTTTGATAGCAAGCATAAAACACAACATTACTCTGTGTCACCTTATAAAATGTTGGAAATGTAATCATGTAATAAGTAAAATACTTTTGTTTATCAACATATTCGTGAGTGTCTCATTGTAGAATACTGGTGAATGAGCTAATCATGCAGAACATTACTACTGTTGTGAGTTTAATCCTAATTAAGTGTTGTACAATTATGGCCTTATAAATAAAGCTCCAAACATGAATAGCCTGACCGTCAGGATTAAAATATACTGATTGTATTTGCTGCGGAGAATTAAGATTCCATTCAATCAATGAAAGCTTGTATAAATACAGAAAAAGCTAATATAAAATCTTAAATATAGATATGGCTAAAAAAAGAGAAATTTAAAATACTAAGTCTATAGAAATTATTTTCAAATTACTTGAATTTTATTCTCAGCTTATTTTATTACATTCAATGTAGGAATGTAATTATGCGAAAATAATTTATAAGTGGCTTAATTGAAATTAATGATAAAGAAATTCGAAGTAATTAGCGTTTAGCTATAATGTTACTGCCATAAAGTGGTATGGTTTATGGGAGATAACTCTGAATTATTTTTGAAAGTTAGCGTAATTCTATAGTTATTTCCCTTTAGCCATGAAGATACTTTGATTTACAAAATTCTCATGTTTGTAACCGTAAATCAGAAAACGGCTCATCGTAGCGAGATTTTTATCTGAGCATTACATGTAAAATGTTCTAGTTTCTAGTGCACTTTTCGTGGTGTCTGCAATAGTGTTGAATGCACTTTCTTTTAAAAATGATCTAAATTCTTGATATAAAGATAATTTAAAAATGCTAACTTAAATTCTTCAGTCCTTTTTAAATAGAAGAATTAATCTTACCATTTATATATATATATATATATATATATATAGCGTGTGCATGCTCATGCCGAAAGACTTTATATCTATATAATGCATCATTTGTACAAAATACTAAAGTGGCAGCTTATTCTAAATAAATTCATCCTGGAGAAATCTAAACTCTCTGACATGTATGATATACTCGCCCAACGCTTGCTAAGATGGGATGGCCACTCGAACAGACTTAAGGACAGCAGACTGTGAAAAATCCTGTACTCTCAACTTAGAGAACAATCACATAAAACAAGTAGACCAAAAAGGACTTTATCATTATCAAAAGAAATCTGGAGGTTATAAGCATCTTTTTAGTCAATTGGCTATACATGTTAAAAAAAGAAGAAAAAAACAGCAGGACGTCATCATCAGTTGCGATGGACAGCTGGTTGTGTGTGTGTTGTGTGTAAAAAATCTGACTTCTTTTTCTCATCAGATGAAACTATTTGATATTGCATTCTGATACATGAAAATTTTGGTAATGAAACTATTATAAAAAGAGGTCAGATTTGAATTTCTTTAAGGTTTTATCCTGTCTGCTGGTCTGTACTAGCCCACTTTTTGGTTTACTAAATGTTTTTTAACAATTTGTTTATTATCACTATATATATATATATATATATATATATATATATATAGTGATAATAAACAAATATATTACCATAATTATATATATATATATATATATATATATAATCATGGTAATATATTCGAACTCATAAGTGACATACTCCTGTGGACCCCTTCACATAGACGAGCTAAGGCAGGATGACCAGCTAGAACCTATATACAACAGCTCTGTGCTGATACAGGATGTAGCCTTGAAGACCTCCTGGGAGCAAAGGATGATAGAGAAGGGTGGTGGGAGAGGGTCAGGGAGATCTGTGCTGGTGGCGCAACATGTTGATGATGATCATATATATATATATATATATATATATATATATATATATATGCAAATTTCATTAAACATAATAGACATTTTATGTCTACATATTTTCTTCTGGATCCGTTCGAATTCCCGTATTACTTTTATTGTATTCGGGGGGAATTGATTTAGGTATTGTCCATAGTTGTATGTATCCCTAGTACTTTCTGCCTGACTTTGGGCCATCATCAGGGGAGGATCTATTACAAAAGTGATGTAACTTTTGTTTTAGCATATTACTACTGTGTAAGGGCGTCTTTGCCGTTGAAGATTATGGCGTTTGCTTTTAAATGTAATTCTATAAAGACGCCCTTACACAGTAGTAATATGCTAAAACAAAAGTTACATCACTTTTGTAATAGATCCTCCCCTGATGATGGCCCAAAGTCGGGCAGAAAGTACTAGGGATACATACAACTATGGACAATACATAAATCAATTCCCCCCAAATACGATAAAAGTAATACAGGAATCGAACAGATCCAGAAGAAAATATGTAGACATAAAATGTCTATTATGTTTAATGAAATTTGCATTAACGAAGAAATGCTGTCTAAATATACATATATATTATATATATATATATACACACACACTGAATGTAATAGAGTAATTAAAACTACATGTTATAATTGTCATAATTTCACAATCACCAGGTAATAGTACAATTTGAAGATTGAAATTATTACAAAAGAATAATTGTACATAGAAAGGATGGAATATAAAAATGGAATTGGATTTACATTACAGAATATCAGTCACTCTCTCTGTATTTTCTTTCTTTCTTTTTTTTTTTTTGTGGGTGTGTCTCCTTTGTTGATAAGACTTTGAGTTGTAGATAATGGATGTAACTGCACATTGGGTAATGTGGTCTATTTTCTCACCAGTTACTCTTAAGTTTCAAATGTCTGCAATAGAAAAATATAAGAGCTTCAAATTTTCTATATGAGAATTCAAAAAATATTGAAATATGCAAATCTAGTTGGAATTCTGTAACTACTGTCTTTGTGTCTTAGGCCACAAACTTTTGATCACACTTTTATCTGTAATGTTCCCAGATATTGTAGTGAGTGATAATAAGATTATTGAGTCATGGTAATCTTTCTGCTCTTATCTCACAAACCATCCAAGTAATAATGAACAAGATGTGCTGGGCACTGCTAGAGAAGAATGGAAAGACTCATAATCAATATTCTCTTGTGGACTACATAGCTGACCAGCAAAAGCTTGCGTAGATCAGCTGTACAGACACTGGGTGCCATCTGAAGGACTTTTTAAGAGTGATGGTTCATAGGGATAGATGGTGAGATAGTCAAGGGAATCTGTGCTATCAGCATGATTTAATGATGATGATGATGATGTCTATTGAGATTATTAATTTTTTATTTGCCTTGAATATTGAAAATGGGCTAAGAATCAAAACTTGCTTCTAGGTCATTTTATTACTGTTTATACATAGTTTAGCACAAGAACCTTGGTGTCAAATTTGTTACATATTTTTAACTTTGATTCTCAATACTTGAGAATCAAAATTAAGAATATGTAACGAAAGTAAGATAAGTCAATTAAGACAACTTAATTTTTTTTTTATTTTGTGTTGACAAATCAATAACCCCTTCTCCTGAGCCTAGCCTGTTCTTGACCAAAATGTACAGCTACAAATGTAAATCGCACTAAATTGTATTGTGTTTGGGACTAAGAGTCGCATTGATTTATCAACAATGTAGACAGCCTTGTTTTCTCATGAAATGAGATTAAAAGTATTGATACTGAGTTATTATTTTTTCATTTTAAGATTAAAATATGTGCACAACTTATATAATGAAGTGTCTAAGATGAATTGGTGCCAATTATCAACAGTTTTTGGTGAAACACTATATTGTGCCAGTGAAACATTGTCCTATACTTACCAGACCTTGTTACATATAACCTTTTCTTCATCTCAAGGTTGGTTGGTTTGTTGTTTTAAATACATATCAACCTTCGTGGGTTATTTAATGCCAGATCCATCCTTCTAGAAGAACAGTAGTGGTACTGTTTAACCCATCACTGGGAGGATTAGGGGGTTCATACCTTTCCCAAGGATATTTGTCTGAAAGTGAACATAATAGTGCAACTCAGAGTTTGAACTCACTACGATTCTGCACTCCAGCACTTTAACCATTACACCACAAGGACACCCCACTTCATCTCAAGGGTTAGATTTGAGTTTGTGGACTACAGTAAAAGAAATTCAGTGTTGCAGCTTCGCAGCTGTTCACGAAGTGCTTCAACCAATGAAAAACCTGTTGGATTAAGTGTTTTGAATGCCAAGAGGGTTATCTTGAAAAGTAGCATTTTATTCATCATTTATTTGTTCGGGTTTTATGATATAATGCCAAATCCTGTTAATATGTATGTATGTATCAAATATCATTTATAAACACATTTTGTTGATTATATTTTTAAATGAGCCTGAGCTCATTTTTTGCACATAGTTAAATGGTTTTATGTATTTCTATGATCATTCATTTGATCACAATAAAGCATTGCTATATAACAGTCACAATTAAACATCAGTCATTTGTTTACACACAGTTAAAAGATCAAACATTTCTATTTCCAACAATTAAATTTAGTGTAAGTCATTTGCTTGCACACAGTTTAAATGTCAAATGTTCTATTTGACCATATAAATAGGACCCTATCAGGTGCTACCACTCTGGGTCAGAGTGGACCTGGGAGCAATGACAATGAAGGAGTATTCTATATTCCCTAGAGCTTCAGGCCTAGTGCATCACCATCAGATGGTTTAATGTCATATTGTGGACACATGTTGGAGATTGGGTGGGGGTCTTACTCCTTAGTCGGTGTATTCTACCACCCATGCCAACTGGGCGGGTTTATTTCTTGGTAAATGCAGCTTTAGTCTTGGTATTTTTTGAATACTTAATTTTTAGTCACAAAAACATGTTTTTATCATGTGTGCTATGAATGTCCCCTAACTTTTGCATATGCTAGCTTACAAAAATATTTTAACATCCAATGACAGGTTCAAAACACTTACTTAACCTTTAGAAAACTACTGTAATACAATTAAAAACAATGCAATTACTGTAAATAAACTGTGTTGTCAAGACTTTTATGGAGTCTACTATGTTTTCTTGGATTTTCCAGACATGCTAAAATCCCATCACTGATATACAATAGCATTGATAATATAATAATTGTTAAGGAGAACTTTATTATCTTAACTAATAGCCTTTGTTTAGGTATAGACTCGGCAAGCATACTTTGAATCCAAGTTATGACTAGGTAAGTTTTAAAAACATCTCATGTAATGAACAACTCTCTTTTTGAGGTGAAAAATTGGTCCTAAAGTCATTCATTAGTATATTAGTTTTAATAAACAGTCTTAAAGTCATTCATTTATATATCAGTCTTAATAAACAGTCTTAAAGTCATTCATTTATATATCAGTCTTAATAAACAGTCTTAGAGTCATTCGTTTATATATCAGTCTTAATAAACAGTCTTAAAGTCATTCGTTTATATATCAGTCTTAATAAACAGTCTTAGAATCATTCGTTTATATATCAGTCTTAATAAATAGTCTTAAAGTCATTCATTTATATATCAGTCTTAATAAACAGTCTTAGAGTCATTCATTATACTGAGATAGTTTTATAAACCCTTAGCTAATTATGTCTAACTGCACATTGTTATTGTTTTTACTTGCTTTGTCATGATAATATTTCTTGTGAAGTAGGTACAGTACAGTATTGTCCATAAATAACTACATCACTAACATTTTTTAAAATAAAAAGCTAATTCTAGTTTAATCCAAAAGAGGTTAAGATTTTATAATTTATAGTTGAATATTATACAATCAAAACAGATATGAGTCATTATTTGCTTCTAATATACCAATCAGCTGGGACTGTTGAATAAGTTATCTCTGCAGTGGGGTAAGACCACCTCTCAATGAGGGTCCTGGATATGACATGAAACTGTCTGATGGTGAAACTTTAGTCCAGGAGCTTTGGGGAATGTGGAGTACCCCTTCATTACCATTACTCCCAGGTCTGCTCTGACCTTGAGTGGTAGTAGTTGATGGGGTCTCATCTATGGGTCAACTTGAACTATTTAACTTTGTGTAAACAAATGAGTGATATCAAATTGAATCATTAATGTTACATAGCAATTCATGGAACCACTTAACTGTGTGCAAACAAATTAGCTCTAACTCATTTAAAAACAAAATCGCCTACAAACTATTTTGCACCAAGGCGATACCATAACTAATCAGGATTTTCCAAGGTGTGGTTATTGCTAGTTGAAACCTACAAGCTACTCACTTACAAATTATATACGTATAAACATTATTTAACATTAAACGATGATTAAGGGTTGATATACTATTAAAACAAATAGCCTAAACCTAACCTTGTTTCTAAACTCCCAAGCATTAGAACTCTTAAACTAAAAATATGAATATAGCAGTTCAAAAATAAGTATACTTCTTATGTATATATAATGGAATTCTATTTTGGTTTCAATGCAGTTAGGTAATTGTGCGGCCAATTAACCTGAATGTGTCTTGCAAATTACATCTGTACTCTTTACAGAGGACATGGTCACCTCCAGGGCCTCATCTTCCCAAGAGGATTAGAAATACGCATCCACGTAATTATTATGACCTCAAGGGCAAGGATATTGATCTACAAATGTAGATCTATATCCTACAGTAGTAGTGCTTGTTAACTCATAGCTGGGAATGGGAAGAAGGGAGTTCATGCCTTTCTCAAAGTTATTAGTCCAAAAGCAAATGCAATAGAGTGACTGGAATTTGAATTCACTTACTATGATGTTGCAGTCCAGTTTGTTAGCCATTATGCCAAGGGGATCCCTTAGAGAGGAAGAGTGGGAGTTTAGATAGTGTAGTCTACCTTGTTATTACTCCTGAAAAAAATCAGATATATTTGAATTTGTCTGAATCTTGTCTGGTCGGACAAAAACTAGTCTGACCAGACAAGATTCATTTATACTGGAAACAGAAGTGAGTTCAAGTCTCACTGAGTACCCCATTTAAAAGGCCTTGTGCCACAAATGTTCTGATGAAAGCAACAAGCTGGAAACATACACATATATATAATGTGTATGTAAGAACAAAATAAATAAATTAAAAAAATACAAATCTCGTGGACGTTCCTATTCTAAATAATATATATATATATATATATATATATATATATATATATATATATATATATATATATATTTCCTGACCATCTTGGCAATATTTATGTACAAACAGATGGGGGTATCTGTGGAGTCTGTCCTGGGCCCTATCTTCAGTAATTTCTACATGTCTGACCTTGAAAATAAAATATTTAATAACATTAGAAAACCTTCAATATACCTAAGATATGTTCATGATATACTTATTCTTGCCAATGATATTAATGTAATCAACATACTACAAGACACCTTCCAAAACAATTCAGTTCTTAACTTTACTCATGAACTAAACAAAAACAATGAAATTTCCTTTTTAGATGTTCTCATTGGTACTAACAACAATAATAACTTCACTACCTCTTCTTACAAAAAGTCTCTAATAATAACTCCTGTACCCTCAACTTTAGAAGTGGATGCTCTTTTCGATATAAAAACGCAATTATTAATAACCTAATACCTTGTGCAAAACTAATCTTTTCCTCCAAAACAATGTTTTATAAAGAAATAAAAAACATTAAACAAATTCTCATCAATAATAGCTTCCCTAACTATATCGTTGAACAAATTAAATGTATAATTAAAAATGTTAGCCAACAAAATAAACATGGTAACACTCCACCCAGTAAACAAGCCTTTATCAAACTTTTTTTACCGCAACCAAATGCACTACAATTATAAATTAGATGAAAATATATTAAAAACATTGATTCAAAGAAACATACTCCCCACTGAACCTAATGAAAAAAATAAAACTTATTATATACTATGATAAATTTAAAACCTCCAATTTAGTCATTAATAATAATTCCTCTGCCTCAATTGTAGTTTTGCAAAAAACTAACGTTATATATCAATCTAAATGTCCTTTAGGAGATTGTATCTCTGAAAATAATATATATGTCAGTTTAACCTTAATTACCCTATTGAGAAGACTTGCAATGCAACTTTCTAATACCAGTTCCATAGTATAACATCTAAAAAAAAATATTGATTCCCAACAACTGAATTTCGGAAAATTCTTACTGAAAACGCAACAGTATTAGAACAACAAAACAACAAGCAAAAACTACAGATTTTTGAAGTGCTACATATCAGAAATATACTACCCAAACTTAATAGAATTCATTTTGAAACCTGTGCTAATGTACTTAAATGTCTTTAGCTACTGCCGCTATTTATAGAAACAAATTTGGAAAAAGTAAACACTCATTCTTCCAAAGGAGTAATATACATACAAAAGTTACATCCCTTTTGTGATATATTCTCCCCCGATGATAGCCCAAGGTTGGGCAGAAAGTACTTGGAAAATAACTAATTATGGAAGATTTATCAACCAATTCCCGCCAAATATCATAAGATTAATACGGCAACTTGAAAGGATTAACAAAAAAATATGAGACAAAAAATGTCTATAATGCTCAATCATATATATATATATATATATATATATATATATATATACCACTGACTTTATTATATTTCTGCATATCACTTACTTTAAAATTATGAAAACAATATTGTTTTTAAATTACAGAATAATTATCTTCCTACATCAAATGTTGAAAACCAATTCATCAAGAAAACATTTTCATTGTATGAAACTGAGTTTTAAAAACCCCTACATTTTCTTAAATTTGTTGATTTATAAGCTGAAAACTATGAAACAATAATGGGACATGTTTCCTCTTTTGTCTCCTGATTTTAATAACTTTTTATTTTATTTTATTTACAACATCAATAAAAAAAATCTCTTATCTCCTCATTAAAAAATACAAGATTCCTTTTTGATAACAATTTACATAATACTCTCTGTATTATTATTATTATTTCTGTATTCTTTATTAACATCTTGTTGAATGTCTGTATTTTCTCAAGTAATCACTTAATTTTATTACCATTCTTTGTATTTGATTCCCTTGGTCAATTTTTTTTTTTTTTACAGTAGAAAGTTAAACACTTCTCATGTGGAATTATTTTTTCCAGTGAAAATTTCCTGTTTCTTTCACAATGCCTTTTTTTTAAAACTCTCTGGTATAGAAACACTTTCTATTAATGTTTTATTTTAGTTACAAATAAAATGTAGTAATAAAAAATTTAAAAAAATAACAACACACAATTAGCAAAACCATTAATTTCACTTGTCATGGTTAATTTTATCTTATTTCATTTGAAATGAAAAAAACTAAAAAAAAAATAACAACACACAATTAGCAAAACCATTAATTTCACTTGTCATGGTTAATTTTATCTTATTTAATTTGAAAGGAAAAAAACTATTAAAAAAAAGAAAAGATAACAACACACAATTAGCAAAACCATTAATTTCACTTGTCATGGTTAATTTTATCTTATTTAATTTGAAATGAAAAAACTATTAAAAAAAAACAGTTTAAAATACAGTTGGATTTGAAATGTAGGAAGTGTAAGTCAGTTAGGATTGGTATTGTCAACCTACATTGGTTTGGAGGTATACTTAGTATAATGATTATCATCGTAGGAAATAGAATTGTCAACCCTTGAGAAAGGCATGAATCCATTTCTTTTCATCCAGTTATGGGTAAATAGTAGGGTATTAGCCTTGGTAAGGTAACCAGTCTAGAAGAAGGAAAACTTTGGACTCAAACTGTACTTAAAAATTGACCTTGTGTCACATACTAGTCATGGTGGAGAGGTTTTACTTGGAATAGAAAAAAGAATTGTATTTAAAGTTTTAATTACAATATTCAAATGTTTATGTCTTATGAACTTTGTCTTAGTATTATACACTAATAAGAGCACAGTTTAACTTTAGAATTTGTTTTTATGAACAAAAAAACATAGATAGGAACAACCAGTGTCTGGAATCTATCATTCTTTGATATCAGGAACGTTAATAAGTTATAAATAAAAAATAAAAACTTCCTTGTTTCACACTTGGCAAACAAGTACATTTCACAACTCCACTTCCTGTTCTGTATTATATCAAATAACTTATTGACAAATTGTATTTTCTTTAAATATTGACTTTGTATTGATACTCTTCTTTAAAATGTCTTATATTTTATTGTAATGATTAGATAGGCTTTCAAACACTTTTGTCCAATGAGGAACTCTAGTATTGAGGTTCATAAGAAAGAGTGCTTGAAAAGAGTATACAAAGGGAACACCCAAAGTAATATGTGACTATAACAACAATCAAGATGAGGACACTAGTCAGAGTACATCAGTGAATAATAATTCCTCACTTCAAAAATTTAGACAATGCTAACATTCTGTTTTTTATTACATGACTTATAGACATAAGAGTTTTAGCAATATTGTACCCAAGTTTTGGAATCAATTACTCTTTAATATTCAGAACAAATAAACTATTACAAGTTTTAAATCAAAAATGTCTTATCTTGTGATTGTCATATTTATATTAACACATTGCAATGATTACACAGGTTGAATTTGTCTAGAGGGGACTCTATATATGATCAATATTTAGCTTAGAGTAACACTTTTATTTAGAGAGTGAAGGTAAATTATTAGCAATTTAATAATTATCTCTGGTATATTGAGTTAGATATATTTCATAACTTCAGCTCCAGTCTTGTTTTATAAATTGTTGACAAGCTGTATTTTCTGCCTTATATTTTATTGCAATGGTTACACAGGTTGATTTTGCCTAGTGGGGACTCTATATATGATCAGTATTTAGCTTAGGATGAAATAAGGCTTCAAACATAGGAGACATATTACAGAATCAAACCTACTTAAGATGTAACTAGATGATCTGTGAACTTGTTGAGTTTTATTGTAGTGGTCCATGATTATATTAATGCTTCTATTTAAGAAGTGAACAGCAGTTGATGATTATATTGATGCTTCTGTGACAGAGTGCCACTCTAGTATTAGATAACAGTGGTTACATGCCAGTCCGCAAATGGTGTGAACTGTTAAAATCAAATAATGATTTTAAAAATCTGACTAGGGAATTGGGTGGAAAATTGACCTCCGAGTAGCAACCATTAAATCAGACATGAAATGGGAATAAATTGTGTCTGAAAGTTTAAGGAGTGATTGGCACCGAATTGTTTGATTTAAAAGTTAGATTCAGATAAAAAGTAGGTGGGGCTTCTTGCCTTAGAAGATATAGGCCATTTGATTGGTCCAGGTGGGAGTGGCCTCTGCTGAGTTAAAGTGGACATTGTTGGATCCCTTTTTTCAGTCTGAAGATGAGTTGGCTGGGGTAGAATAAGAAAATGCTCCACATTACTATTACCAAAATTAAATATGGCCAAGGAAGAAATCTGTAAATGGACTCTTCTCTTTTCCTTCTATACAAGAAATAGATAATCAACCTTATTGTCAAATTACTCAGGGGATTTGATTGTTCTTTTGAAGTTGTTCCAATTCTAATCCAACTGTGTAAAGGATGTCGGCATCTGATATATTTGTGTGGAGGCAATAAATTATTCATCACTAAATCTCACTGTTACTTAAAGACTTCAGTGCTTTAATTACTCTAACCAGTTTGCTAGTGAACAAGATTTGATTTCTCAAACAAACAAAACTGTCTTAGAGTAACACTTTTATTTAGAGAGTGAAGGTATATTGTTTGTATTTAATAGTTATCTCTGGTATATTGAGAATTTGAAGGATTAAAAAAATATGTCCAATGTGAATACCAACATCATAGAATTATCGTTCAGATGCAAACTGGACTGGAAATTGCTTTATACTTTAAGACCATTTTAAGTGTATTGTTCTTATAAAAATTTGACTATGAAATGTTTTTTTGTTGGGTTGTGGTTACATATAAGGGCACTTTACATAGTTTAATGGTTAGTAAGCTAAATTAACAGACCAGTGTTAGTTTGATTCTCAATGGTTGCTCCATATTTCTGGCTTTGTGCCACAGCTAAGCTTAGTTATGATCAAATATATACAATGAGAATTTTAGCAATATACTTAACATTTAAAAGTTTGTGGAAATAATAATACTCATTTAGTTTAACTAAACTTATAGCTATCCTCAAAAGGAATTCCTGTAGCAACTAACTTACTATGATTTATTAGTTGGTTGTTTTATGGCATATCAACCCTTTTTGGGTCATTTAATGCCAAATTAAGTCATTTTGATGAAAGTTTCAAACAATTCAGTTTAGTATAAGTACAGACTTTTGTTTACACTCAGTTAAATGTCAAAAAACAGTTCTATTTCTAACAATTCAGTTTAGCATACAAAAACAGTTCTATTTCAAACAATTCAATGTAGCACAAATACACTATCAGGTGCTACTACTCTGGGCCAGAGTGGACCTGGGAGCAATGGCAATGAAGGGTTGGTTCATTGGTTGTTTTGTTTTATGGCATATCAACCCTTTTCAGGTCATTTAACACCAAATTAAACTTCAAACAATTTGGTTTAGTATAAGTATAGTTTTTTTCTTGACAAACAGTTAAATGTCAAAACAGTTCTATTTAGCATAAGTACACCTTTTAGTTCTATTTGATCTATAAATAGGACCCTATCAGCTGCTACCCTTCCGGGCCAGAGTGGACTTGGGAGTAATGAAGGGGTACTCTGCATTTCCTAAAGTTCCAGTATTACTGGAACCTCATCATCAGATTGTTTGGTATCATATCCAGGACATTCATTGGAGTGGGGAGGCTTACCTCTTCTGCAGTGAACTTACTATGATGTTACGTGCTGGACTGTGACATCATAGTAATTAAGATCAAACTCCAGTTTCCCTAATATGTTCACTTTAGTATGTATACCCTTGGGTAAAGTATAATCTTTCTTATTCTTTAAAGTATGATTTAATGATTACCACTACTGTTCTTCTACTGGGCCATTGGTCTAATGAATAGAGTGTTTGCCAATGGTCCGGGAGACTGGGGTTCAATCCTAGGTCGACTCATACCAAAAACTTAAAAATAGTACTTGATGCCGCCTTGCCTAGCACTCGGCATTGTAAGGTGAGGATCAAGTGTAAAGTGGAGCAATCCTGGGAATGGAGTTGTGCCCTCCCTTACATCTCGGTGTAGCAGCTATTGAAAAGGGCACTTTTGGGTCACCCTCGACTAAGGTCGCCAGTTTTACTTACTATTCTTCTAAAAAGGTGGCTTTGGTTATAAAATAACCCATGAAGGCTGATATGCCATTAAAACTTAGAAATCAAACCATACCTATCTTTGGTAGATATGAACAAATAAGGTGCAACTCGCGTTTGAAAATTTTGAATTGCTTGACTGATCTTTTTTTCTTTCAGGATATTTTACTCCTCTTTTAAAAATCACTTCACCAGGAAAGGAAGAATGTAATTTTTTTCACCAATATCTTCTTCTTTTTTTTTTTAAAGGATATTTAGCTTTAGGATAGAGTGAGGAAATGGATTTATGCTTTTTTAAATAAATGTATTTAAAAAAGGCATGAATTCACTTCCTCTCTCTATTCTAAAGCTAGATATCATTGAAAAAAAAATTATTGCATGTTGCTGCCTCTGCTGAAATTTGAACACTTTGCTGATTTTGTTTTCCATGTTGACAATCTTTATGTTACTTTGCTATAATGATCTGCAAGACTGGGGTTCAATCCCACGTTGAGTCATACCAAAGACTCAAAAATAGTACTTGATGCCGCCTTGCTTAACACTCAGCATTATCATATTTACCCAACCCCTCCGCTCGGGCAGGATATGACACAAGGTCAATTTTTTAAACGGAGTTTAACAGGTTTGAATTCAGAGTTTTCCTTCTCCTAGACTAGTTGGCTCACCAAGGCTGAAGAACCTAGTCTGCCCTACTATTTACCCATAGCTAGAGGGAGAATAATTGGATTCATACCTTTCCCAAGGGTATCAGTGTTATGTGAAATGCAATCAGTCTCGTCCAGGATTTGAACTCGTTGTGTCCATTTCTAACGATGATAACCATTACACCACTGGCACCTCCTATATTATGATTGGTTGAACTTGAAACCCTGTAATCGCTTGCAAAAGACTTTTAAAAAAAAAGTCTATGGGAATAAATAACCCAACAAGTGTTGTATACCCACATACATATACAAATATATGCAGAAACATAGTCAACAATAATGACTACTTCAATGAATGAACGAACATGCTTCTTTATAAAAATATCTCTCACACGTTATTCTCAAAAGGGTTGACGTTGGTTGTGTGTGAGAGGTAAGTTGGAGACGGGGACAGACTGCTACATGTTCTTCTGACCATAGCAGCACTTCTTTCTCATCTTGGCTGGGGTTGCTCAACCGTGGGTCACTGAGGGCCCAAAGCCTTCTGTCTGCCGCTGGCTCTCACTTCGGCATCTTGTCCCTAACTGACTCCCATTCCAACTGATTCAAGCCGTCTGTGTCCTGGTTATATTTTTCTTTGACGCCCACCTGCTGGTACATCCCTTGATTGATGGCTCGGTCAAGGGTCAATATGTTTCACAAGGTGTTGACATTAAAAAAACAACATTAAACACCTTGTTGGGTTATTTAATCCCAGTCTTTTTTTTTTTTTTGTCTTTCGCAAGCAATGACAGGGTTTTAAGTAATTAATGATTATCATTTGTAAACAATTATAACTTCTATTGTTTGTTTGGGTTTTATGGCATATCAATCTTTGTAGGTTATTTAATGCCAAATCCATTTTTATCCAAATGAACAGTTCTATTTTAAACAATTCAGTTTAGTTTAAGTACAGTTTAATTGTCAAAAACATTTCTGTTTCAAGCTATTCAGTTTAGGCTAACAGTTTTATTTCAAACAATTCAGTACAAGTATAGTTTTTTGTTTACACACAGTTTCAATGTCAAAACAGTTCCGGGGGTGTCCTTGTGGTGTAATGGTTAAAGCGTTGGACTGCAGAATCGTAGTACGCGAGTTCGTACTCCAGTCGCGCTATTACGTTCACTTTCGGGCAAATACCCTTGGGAAAGGTATGAACCCCCTTATCCTCCCAGCTATGGGTTAAATAGTACCACTACTGTTCTTCTCGGAGAATGGCTTTGGCATTAAATAACCTCAAAAGAGTTGAGATGCCATTAAACAAAGAAACCAACCAATCAAAACAGTTCTATTTCAAACAATTCAGTTAAGTGTAAGTACACTTTCAATGTCAAAAGCAGTTCTGTTTCAAACAATTCAGTTTAGCATACAAAAACAGTTCTATTACAAGCAGTTCAGTTTAGCATAAATACGCAGTTTAAATGTCAAAACAATTCTTTTTAGCATAAGTATGCAGTTTGAATGTCAAAACATTCTATTTCAAACAATTCAGTTCAGCATAAGTACACAGTTCTATTTGACCCATAGATAGGATCCTATCAGGTGCTACCACTCTGGGCCAGAGTGAACCTGAGAGCAATGGCAATAAAGATGTACTCTGCATTCCCCAAAGTTCCACCATTACTGGAACCTCATCATCAAGTTGTTTAGTGTCATAGTTAGGACACTCATTAGGAGGGGTCTTACTCTGCAACAGAGAAGCAGTCAGGGTATTCTACAACCCCAGCTGACTTTGGCAATTATAACTTCTTGTAACTCTTCCTATTTAATAATAATAATTTGTTTACACACTTAAATGGTGTCAGGTATTCCTATCTAATACTTACAATTTGAAAACATACCATGGATGGCATCCTTACAGGTAGTACCACTCCTGGTCAGAGTAAACCAGAGAGTAATAACAATGAATAGGTGACTTTGCACTTCTCAGTGCTCCAGAATTGGAACCTCACCGCTTGATAAAGTTTTGTGTCATGTTCAGGACATATTCCAATGAAATAAACTTACTAATCTTTATATTCTTCTTCTCCAGCTGTTTTGTTAGCGTCCAAAACGGCTGGAGAAGAAGCTAGACGGCAATTACACAAGAATGTTACGAGCAATATTGAATAATTCTTGGCAGCAACACCCCACAAAGCACCAACTATACGGCCACCTGCCTCCCATCACAAAAACCATCCAAGTTAGACGAACCAGACATGCAGGACACTGCTGGAGAAGCAGGGATGAGCTCATAAGTGATGTACTCCTATGGACCCCCACATATGGCTGAGCAAGGGCAGGATGGCCAGCTCGAACATACATACAGCAGCTATGTGAGGATATGGGATGTAGCCCTGAGGACCTACCAGAGGCGATGAATGATAGGGAGAAGTGGCGAGAGAGGGTCAGGGATATCCGTGCTAGCGGCACAACACAATGATGATGAATCCTTATATTATGGTAGGTGTCATATAAAGAAAGAATTTATATAAATTCATACCAGTCTCTGTGTATGTGTGTGGAGTGTTTAAGTGCCTCATCATAAAGATATGCAGTGACATGAGGTCATGTTTAATGTGGGAGGGGACCATGTGAAGGGTAGTAACAAAAATTTGTGTGTGTGTGGGTTTTATTTTTTTTTTATTTTTATTTTATTTTTTTGGTGGGGGCACCTCAAGTCTCAGGAATTACCTCTAACATTATTAGTCCAGGTTAAAAGTGTGGTATGGCTAACCTAAAAACCTTTTTGAACTTATTTTGGCAATGCAGGTATCATTAGGGAACAAGAAAAATTTTGGTAAATGGGCCAGACTTTTTTCATTCCATAATGGTACCTTCATTGAAAAGATAAGTTCTTAAAGACTTTGTCTTTGGGTTACCCATATCACACTTTTAACATGGACTATATCTCTCTTAAATGCAGTGAGAAAGTGTAGCCTAAGAAATCCCCACCCCCTTATGTTCTTATATATTTGTTCCTGATCGTAAATCATAAAGACTAGGCGTGTGTGTATATGTGTGTATATATATATATATATATATATACACAAACATACACATACACACAAAATGGTTTGGTAGATTTAAAATGCTAAAACATAATACCAAAACAAGATCATATTTTACAATGTTGATAAAATTAATGATCACTATTAGTTGTAAATACGAAATATCTATTATTTGTGTGTAAAATGAGAAATTAGGTTAATTCAAAAATTAATAACCTTTTTAGACTTTTAAAACATGAAATGATGACTAAAGATAAATATTAAACATTATTTTGCTTTTAATTAATTTTGGCTAATATTTTTTTCCATTTAAAAAATTCTTAATTATCACAGCACAAATTAAAAAAAAATGGTTTTGTTCCTTTTATAATGAAAATAATATATGACCTCTGTTTCTTCTTGGAGAAATATAGAATTATTGTTAATGCATTCAATTCCAGCTGTGTCTAGTTAATTTCTTCTAAAATTTTTGTCCTAAATATTCAGTGTTATTTTAATGGGTATCAATATGATTTCATTACAAATGAAAAAGAGTTAGGGAGTAATAAAAAAAATCATTCTTCTTAGTTTATTAATATAAGTACAAATCATTTATAATGCATAGTAAATATTTTTTTTAAAGTTTAGAAAATTGTGTGGAGGGGTGACATTGCTTACAGTTTAAAAGATAGATTGATTTTAATGGCATATCAATCTGTCTTGGGTTATTTAAGCCTAGAGATTAGGGAATCACATTTATTGTGCATTCATATTTATATTTTGTTGTTGTTAAGAGTTTTTTTGTTTGCACATATTAATTTTGGCTCATATTTTCTTCCATTTAAAAAATTCTTAGTTGCTCTTTATCACAGCACAAATTTTCAACATGAGAATAATAAAATATGAATAATTTTTAAACAAATCTATTTGACCCTTAGGTGGGACCTTAACAGGTGCTACCACTCCTAGTCAGTGGACCTGAGAGTGATTAGCAGTTAAGGAGTATGCCATGCTCTCCAGATGTCTAGATGCAGTTTGTGTCATACCCAGCAGACCCCTTTTTTTGTTGGTTGTGGAGTCTTAACCTTCTGTAAGGTGTTTAGTATATTCTGAATTTTGTTAATAGAATGGACAATTTGAAAGAGCTTTCTTTTTTATTGTATTTTTTTAATCATCTTTTAGAGTTAACCCTATTATATAAAACCCCACAAAAATCAAAGATGGATTGTTCAAAGTATTGCTGTACATTTCTCTTTCCATTAAGAAAACTGTCAACTATATCAAAAAAGAAATAGTGGTTGGTGATGCCAAACTTACATGAGAAACCTAAACCCTTTGGCCCATTACACCGGTATACCAGTGGTACTTATATTTTCTCCCTACCCAGTTGCACCAGTAAATCTAGCTTCAGGAACTCAAACGGTTAAAAGACCTCTTTGTTATTTTTTTAAAACTTTAGTTTATTATTAATGAGTTGATATTTGTAAAGCTTTGCTTTGTAAAATACAAAAGTCAAATTGGATAAGAATGTGTTATGGCTGACCTGCCTACCTTGAAAATCAGAATCCTAGCTTTTTACTTAGGAGTGAACACTGACCTCTGGCATAAGTGTAACTATTCCAGGCACAAAGCAGGCTACTCTTTTTATTTTATTTTATTTTTTTTATTTTTTAATGTTGTTATCTTCCTCAAGGAGAATATAATCAAAACTTTTAAAATAATTTTATCACATGGGAATATTTTATTTTTTGCACCTGATGACCTTTCAGTCTTAAAGTAAGTTGGAAATTACTTTTCCGCTCGAGTTTGTATCATCTCTTTTTAGTTTACTAAGAAGATATTTCAAGCAAACAGGTTTGTAATTTTTTTTTTTTTTGTAATCTTTATTATTCCAAATCTGAAAGATAGAATTAATTGGGCTGGTCATTGTGGTCATCATTGTCGTCATCAAGAAGAAAAATAATGATAAACATTCATTCGAGTCTCATTGGGTGCCCCTTTCATATGGCTTTGTGCCACATCTAAGCAAAAAGCTTAGTAAATTTCCATTCTTGGATTCATCGGAAGAAGAAGAAAAAAACCTCCAAAGATTTTTGTCTTGATTGAAGTTACAATAGCAAAACTATTTTTTTGTTTTGTTTTTTTTTGTTTTTTCTCACAAAGATAATTTTGTGAAACTAATATATTCACAGGCAATAAAATGGTAATACCTTAAATATGTGTTTCAATACACACAAAATTAAATTTACATGTAAACAGAATTTTTTTGCCTATAAATCAATATGAACACAGGTTTCAAAATACGTATTATTATTTAGGGTGGAGTATAATTTTATTTGTCAGTGTATTTTTGTGTGGGAGGAAAAGATGAAATCTTTTAGTGATAAATAAAATTTTCATTTAAAAACTGACTGATTATTATAAGTGTCATAAGTGGGTGAAAAGTTTTTAGATTTAAACAAAGAAAAAAATTGCTTAGTAATTTGTGCTTAGCTTAGTATAATTAAAAATATCTGAATGAAAATTTTCTTGAAACATTTCTCAACACTTTTAAGGACCTTTATACAGATAAAAATGAAGTTTTTAATACTTTGGAGGGTAATATCGATTTTAACCTAGGTGCAGTATATACATTCCAGGGGTTAATTAATATTCTGATAAAATTTTCAAAGTCTTTAGTTCTTTTGTGACATAGTGAACCTTTATATATATATACATTTAGGCCTGTGTTAACGTCCACTAATGATGATAGACCTTCTGTATTAATACACTTTTTGAGTACTATTGACACACCCCTTATTTAGGAACCTATGCATATATTGATATGTATATATGATTATTATATCATGGGTAAGTTTTATTTTGACTAAATTAAAATATATATTCAAGATATTGTAGTCATAGAGTGTTTGGCATTGGCATGGGAGACTGGTGTTCAATCCCAGATCTAGTCATACCAAAGACTCAAAAAATGATAAGTCAGCATTATAAGGTATGTATTAAGGGTGAAATGGAGCAATCCAGGGAAAGGAGTAGCACCCTCCCTTACATCTCAGTGTAGTAGCTATTGAAAAGGGAGCTTTTGACTACAGTCACCAACTTTACTTTTTTTTTTTTTTTTTAACTTAAAAAGTGTGTGTAGGAGGGTCCTGGGTATGACACTAAGGCTCTAATTCTGGAGATATGAGGAGTTTAGTGTACTTCTTCATTGTTATTACTCCCAGGTCCACCATTATCAGTCCCATCTATGGGTCAAATAGATCTATTTAAAAATTATTCACATTTGAGAGTACTGTGTGCAAAAAAAAAAAAAAAAACCAAACAAACCAACTTGTGAAAAAGCAACTACACGAAAAGTGTTAATATGAATGTAAAATGAATATGATTCTCAAACCTCTAGGCATAAAGTAACCCGAAATAGGTTGACAGTAAAATCAATTAATCAATCATAAGCTTAGCATGGTCCAAGGCCTGAAATATGGGACATCCAGTTAAAATTGAATTCCCTAACAACTAACTAGCCTAGCTTGGTAAACATTACATCAGTTCAGGTGTCCATATTCAAGGTATTGTTGATTTATTTCTAATCATATGATGACATTTGATTCTTGATCTATGTGCATAGGGTCTGGATCTTGTTGATACACACCTTATTTTGGAACCTGAGCACATATTGATTTGTACATATAATCAAGCTATATTACCTGTATATATAATCTTGAGTAAATTGAAATGTATATTTAGTTTGTTGCAATTTTATTTTCTATCAATGTATTCGTCTACATGTGTGTGTGGGTATATATATATATATATATATATATATATATATATATATATATATATATATATATATATATATATAATTTTTTGTTGGTCCAACCAGAGAAAACTAAATATTCTAAAATTAATAGGTCTTCCAATGAATTTGAATTTGGTATTTTAGGTTTTTATTTCATATATTTGTCCTCTACTGAGATAAATTTATACCTACATTAGAGAGAGTCTAACTTTACAAACAAAACAGAATTTTATGCACACACTCACGAACGCAAACATATAAACATGAAGACTGTGGCACATTCAACTCAGAAACAACAATCAGATGTTAGATAATGTACACACACATACACACAGTCTATACTTGTAAATACCTACATACAAAAAAACACAAATCCTGGAATTAAAAAGAATCATATCCCTTATCAAAACAAACTTCACTGTAAAGGCTAGAAGCTGAGACAACACTCTCCTGCATACTACAATGTCCTGAAGAGGACCATGAAGTTCGAAACACATATAGATCATATATATACGAAATAAGAACCTAAAATACCGAATTCAGATTCATTTGCAGACCTATTCATTTTAGTGTGTGTGTGTGTGTGTGTGTGTGTGTGTGTGTGTGTGTAGTTAGGCAGTAGTCATTCATTTAAGCGTGTTTCATTGAATAATAAAGACAAATTTTGTCTGTATAATTTAGGATCCTTTCAAGTTTCTTGATAAGTTTCTAGTTTCAGGTTGGAATTAATAGAAGAATTTCCCAAAATTGTCCCGAGCACTTTTGAACCCTTCATAGGCCATCATTAAGGGTTGCTTGCTTGTGTAAGGTGTGTTACACACACACACACACACACACAACTTGGTAGATGTATAGACTACTTTGACATTCCATCTTCATATCCAGTTAATGGGGGGGTGTCCTTGTGGGTAATGGTTAAAGCGATGAACTGTGGAATCGTAGTACGCGAGTTCGTACTCCAGTCGCGCTATTTTACGTTCACTTTCGGGCAAATACCCTTGGGAAAGGTATGAACCCCCTTATCCTCCCAGCTATGGGTTAAATAGTACCACTACTGTTCTTCTAGGAGAATGGCTTTGGCATTAAATAACCTAAAAAGAGTTGATATGCCATTAAACAAAGAAACCAAACCAGTTAATGGTATTCATTTAGATAAGTTAGAGACAAGATGCAAAAATGCTCAATGAACAGAAGTTCTCTCTTTAATGATTAATCCATATTTACCCAACCCCTCTGCTCGGGTAGGATATGACACAAGGTCAATTTTTAAGCGGAGTTTAACAGGTTTGAATTCAGAGTTTTCCTTCTCCTAGACTAGTTGCCTCACCAAGGCTGAAGAACCTAGTCTGCCCTTCTATTTACCCATAGCTGGAGGGAGAATAATTGGATTCATACCTTTCTCAAGGGTATTAGAGCTATGTGAAATACAATCAGTCTCGTCCAGGATTTGAACTCGTATCGCCATGTCCATTTCCTACGATGATAACCATTACACTACAGGCACTTCCTTTAATGATTAATCAAGTTTTTGGAGTGGGGAGTCCCCATAATGTAGTGGCTAACATGCTGAACTGTGACATTATTTTAAGTTGAAGAGGGGGGGTCCTCATATTATTGTGGCTAATGTGTTGGACTGTGACATTGTAGTAAACTGGAGGAAGAGTCTCCATGACATAGAGGCTAATATACCGAACTGCAAGCAAGTTCAAACTGCAGTCACTCCATTACGTTCCCTTTTGGACTAATGAACCCCTCCTCCCCCAGCTTTATGTTTAATATTACCACTATTGTTATTCTACAAGGAAAGCTTTGGCATTAAATAATCTATATAGATTGATATGCCATTAAACAAAGAAATCCAACCAAATTGTTGGAAAATACACTGTGTGTGTGGAAGCCATATATATATATATATATATATATATATATATATATACTTATCTTACTTTCTTTTTCTTTTTACTTTCTTAATCTTTGTTGTTTTGCTCATCCATGTGTGTTGATAACAACCATGAACTTGTTGTACCCACCCATCCACCCTACGTAAAATGGGGTGTATACTGGGGTAGGAAGGAAGGGAATTTCCATAACAATCTCTTTTTAGAGATTGATCTGCTCACAATTAAAAATGATTGGCTAGTGATGATAGTGGGGCAGGTTTTATCTCCCCACCCCCAATATTGATTATGACGCCATGCATGGGTGATCCTACCCCGCCCCTCTCTTCCTTCCTGTAACTAATACAAGAGACTTCTTTCACACCCTGCCCTTTAGAAGGAAAGTAAAAAAAAAAAAAAAAAAAAAGAAGAAAAAAAGAGAGAGAAGACATAAAAATGGCAATAAAAAATGAATATTATCTTAGACATATAAAATGTAATCAACATCTTTTGAATTATAATAAAAGTCTTTAAAAGAAAAGAAAAAGTTAGAATGTTTTTTCTAAAATACAACACCTTTTGTTTTTTCTTCTCTCTCTCTTTATATTAATTATTAATGAGCTTAACCTTCTTATACTTTTTAATAATATTCTCTCTTACCTGTTTTCTTGTTATTCCACTCTTCCTTCTCTCCCACTCCCACTATCTTCCAGTTATTTCTCACACTTGCTCTTTTTTCCTCCTCTTGTTTTTTTCTTCCTTCATTTTTTTTTACCCCCACCTCCTCCTTCAATGATGCCTTGCTGTGGGCGTTGTTTTTTCCTTTTCTTTTTTTTGTTTTTTTTTTTGTTTCCTCAAATATGTATGAATCAAAGGTTAAAGTTTTGACCAAAATTGTCCATGCTTGCTTGGGCTCCATCCCATTCCAGACCAATCCAGCCATCATAGGTACTTTCTCTCTCTCTCTCCTCCTCTTCTTCCTCCTACTCTTCATATTCTTAAGGGATCCCCCTATAAATCGCTGCAGCAAATTGGGTTTACTCTTCTTTTGCTGCGATTGGGAGAGTCGGGTTGAAAGAACGAATCGTCACAGATGTTATAAGTATCAAGGTGTAACGCCTTTCCATGTGACTTGTGCAGCACAAAGACGAATCATCTCCTAAAAGTCAAGTTAGATGGCTGCCTATTGAGTTCTTAGCACCTTTTAACCATTGTCAACCAAATAAGGCCAGTAGCCATGAGTTGCTGTATGGTTATTTTTGCATACCCAATGACAACTGTTGCATGAGAACAGCGTTATTCATAAGGACTTATATATTATACGAGAAATACTGCTTGTATCAGTCATTGAGGAAGTTTCTTGCCCTCTGACAGTATGACCAGCACGACAGACGCGCTCTCTCATCTACCCTTTCTTTGTAGCATTTACGGATATAATTAGTTTGGCTTTATTCTATTTAATTTTTTTCTTCATTAAAAAAAAAAAAAAACTTTTCTGAGCCAAACTCCAAGGTGAGAAAAATACGACCTGTTCTTTTCCAACAGGAAGGTAACACATCAAGATGACTTGTACATTCCCTGCTGATTTTCAGGGCAGAATTGGCTCTCCGTACCCAGAGCCAAATCTTACCCCACTGCATCCCCACCACCCACAACCTCATCATCCACCACCACCCCCAGGTCCTGTGGGACCACCGCCACCACCCTTAACTGCATGCGGACCTCCACCAATGTCTCCACCACCAAATTACACAACTATGACCCCCTATCAATCCTATCTTGGAGATTTGTACTGTTCTTCCGATATGGGATATTATGATCCCTATTATCCCAAAGGAGCGGAATTGAGTAGCTGTCGTTATGGATGCTCAAATTTTCCAAGGTATATAGATCCTTTGTAGCTTTTATTTATTTTTCTTTTGATTTTAATGTCTTGGTCTATTCAGTTGGAAATAACATTAAGATAGGGTTCCTCAAAATTACAGGTAAGAGTTTTTATATATATATATATATATATATATATATATATACACCCAAACCATCTGACATATAAACACGAATAGGTATACTTTTAGTTTATGATGTACTTGAAGCACAGATGGATATATAAACAAACCAGTGTTGACATACCTAAATACCTTATATATACACAAACATGCACGCGCATGTAAATAGCTATATGCCAGTGTGTGTGTGTGTGTGTGTATATATATATATATATATATATATATATATATATATATATAAAATGGTTTTTGTATTCATATTTCTGTATTTACTTGATCAAGAAAGTATAGCTCATTACTGTTTGTGTCTCTACACACACACACACTCATTATTATCTTTTTTTATTGTTTTTAAGTAATTTTTCCTTTTTAAATAAGAGCACTTAAACACTCTTAAATACCACATCTGTCTCATAATAGTTGTTACATTGAATGTATGAAATATATATATATACATACATGTTACAATTATTCGGTGACAAATTGAGTATAATTTTATATCTTTATTCTATAATAGTTGTTATATTTAATGTATTATAATATATATATATATATATACGATTGTTATGGGATAGTGGTAGTATATAAAATAACTTCAGTCTTTAAATATAAAATATTGGTATTTATGTTGAGATTAAAATTTGTTATATTGTTGCTTTTGTCAGCTGATTTTTGTACCTATTTGAAATAATTTTCTCTCTCTGCTTGTCATCCTGACACAAATGTGTGTAAGTACACCTGTCAGCAATAATTCCAGTTTTAAGGGTTTGTTCAAACAGTCAAGACCTCCTGAACTTTACACATGGCTAACTAATTGTGATTGTTTGAAGTTAGCTTTTGCAGTTTTCAGTCACTGAGCGATGGCCATAAAAGATCCTTCAATAGTAAAGACAACAATAACAGTATCAGATGGTAGAAATAAACAGCATATTTTATATATTTATATATTTTTCCGTAGATGAATACAGGAGATAAAGACTTTCATCAGCTGAAATCATATTTGAATACTTTGTCAGATATTATAGCCTCATAGTTTTGTTTAAAAATGTATTTTAAAAAATCAACATTTGTTTATATATAAAATCTATTGGTAGCCATCTCTTTTAAAGAAAGTTTTGTTTAAATCCACATACAAGGTGTGATTAATAGGATTTTTGTTTTACTAATATTCTTTTTTGAATAAATTTGAACTAGATATTTATAATCATGTATTCAGATGGAAGAAAATTGGTAAAGAAAAAAAAACCCTGCTAAAATAAACCTCATCTATGATTTTTATCTATCTATAGTTTACTAGAATTATCAATTTGGATGTTATAACGCAACAAACATGGCACATCATAGTAAGATTTTTATTAGAACGATACATTTTCAGAATAGGTATATTTTGTGGTCTATTATTTCCAGTCTAACTCAACAAATCTTAGTTCTACTATTTCCAATCAAATTTGCAATTGAATAATAGTTTTGTGAGCCCAGTGTCATTTTTTTTAATCACCAAAATTCTGATTATAAAGATAGAATCTGTCACTACTTCCTTAACAGAAACATTACCATCATGAACTGTTGTTATAATGGGAACCCATTGGATTCTTGGTTAGTCTTATGTGTGTATGTGTGTGTGTATATACATATATAAAAGGCCTTGTGCCACACATGTTCTCTGACGAAAGCAACAAGCTGGAAACATACATACATATATATAACACGTATGTAACAACAAAATAAATAAATTAAAAAAATACAAATCTCTTCGTGGATCTTCCTATTTTAAAATATATCTTTATTCTTTCTTTGGATCTATAACAACCATCTTTAAACATATATATATATATATATATATATATATATATATATATATAAATTTCAGAACAAAAATAACAATCACTGGAAAATGTTGGTCCTTACAAATTTGACAGACAAGCAAGATCAAGTGTACAATTTTCTTTGTAAATCTGATTTAATTTACTAACAAGTGGGAATCAGACAAAAACTTTGATTTTCTTGGTTTGCTCAATTAAAAATATGAAAATAAGGTTTGTGATTTATCAAGTAGACTTCCATTGGTATGTTTAGAAAAGTTAAGAAAAAATGTGTAATGACATTTCTAATAAAGTACATCTTGATAAATTTTATTTCTGATAAAAAATCAATATAATGTAGGCTTAATTTTGATAAAAAAACAAACTCTTTCTGTATCTTCAATACATAGAAACTTGTAGTGAATTAACTTTAAAAGTAGTAAATGCTTGACTCATCGCCTTTCAGAATAAATGAATATTATATATGTACTCAGCAATCCATTTTTAAAACTTATATTTACAGATTGCTTGGTTTCTGCAAAAACATACTATTAAATTCATTCAGTTTTTAAAGTGAATAACTTAAAAGCAAGATCATAGTATTAGCATGCACTTTATACATTTATAATAAACATCTCAGTGTGAGATTTCTTTTTTGTTTTAATGATGTTTTATATTATTTTGATCCAATACAAAAAAAGAAAGCCATTAAGTTTTAGTTAAAATAGATGTTAGGTTTTAACTTTGAATTATATTTGGTTTATTTTTTAATTTATTTTTATTTTAAATTCATTGTTCCACTCATATGTCCAGAATTATTTTTTGTTGAAAAACTGAAATGCAAAATTCACGCTGTCAATAAGTGAAACTGACAAATTGTTTGTCCAATATTTAAGTATATAAAAAAAAAGTTTTTGTATGCTGGTACATTAGATACATCTAGACAATAAGATTTAAATTGAAATTATATTTTGTCACAATTTTACTCAAAATATTCCTCTGTTTATGTAGCCTATATACAATAGAATAGATAAGTATTCATTTTAACAACATAGTTATTGTGAGTTATTAAAAAGCAATTGTAGATCTGTGATATCGCATATATATATATATATATATATATATATATATATATATAATAATGATAATAAATAAATATATATTATATATATATTTAATTCATGGAAAATATTTTTCTGCAACCTAAGGTTTCTTAAGTTTATAACAACATTTTCAGGCAGTTAAAAAATGTAATGAAATTGAAAATCAAAAATGCGACAAAAATACAGACAAAATCAAAAATATGGCAAAAAGCAGACAAAAGCCGTTAAGATCTCGTTTATGTGTGGTTGTAAGTATGTGTGTATATATGGGTGAGGGTGTATATGTGTGTGTGTGTGTGTGTGTGTGTATATATATATACATATATATATATATATATATATATATATATATATATATAGAGCAGACAAAAGCCGTTAAGATCTTGTTTATGTGTGTTTGTATGTATGTATATATAGGTGAGGGTGTGTGTGTGTATATATATATATATATATATATATATATATATATATATATATATATATATATATATAACATGTTTATTGGAATTAATGTAAAGTTTCTCAAAATAGATTTTTGGGATTTTTTTTTTTGTTTTTCTAGGACTTTAGAAAATAATGATGTTTATATTGACAGTTTTATACTTTGAGTAAATCAAAATACTTTTATAAATATTTTTTGTTGTAAAAGTACAAGCAAAAACTTATGATCAATAAAACAATTTGGCTTAAAATAAATGTTTAACAACATTAAAATTTAAAGCAATGCTAATTTGTTTTATCTAAAAATTAATTTTTTTTAGCTTAGTAGTGTAATGCATTTGATGATTATCATTGTTTTTGATAATGAATAGTAGTCAATATTTTTCTTGTAAATATGAGATTTTGCAAGTTTCAAATTGTTAACCTGTCTTAAATATAATCTGAAATTAGTCTTTGGTAATTCCTTCAAGATATTTTTGGGCTATTCAAACTTGGAACTTTAGTTCCTCTTCTCTTCCCATGATTAGATTCATTGTTCAAAAACGAAAATGATAAAACGTGAGTGAAATATTTCAGTTTTAATGTTTTCCAAAATTTTCTTTTCTCTCTTAATATAAAGATTATTAGTTTGTTTATTTTGATTTTGATTTTCTTTAAAAGTTTAATATCAAGATTTTGTGGAATATCTTATGTATAGATTAAAAAATAATTCATATAAAATGATTCTAATTGGCATTTCATAGTTATATTGTGCATTTTGATCATTAAAAAATGACAGTGTAAATCAAACATTGGGTTGTAAATTTCTTTAGCCATACTCTAAAAAGCTCTAACTTGTAGTTAAAGCTTTTTAGAGTATGACTCTAATAAAGTTTTTACTGTTATGTCACACACACACATATATATATATATATATACTCACACACAAGCAAACATTTTAATGATATATAGATAAGTAACAGTATATAAATCTTTTTTTGTTATATGTATCTTATAATTGTGAGAATTAAGTATGAACAGTGTTATGCTTTTTTGTTTATTTTTATTATTAATCTAAACTTATAAAACCTGTAACTTTTCAAAGATGTTGAATACAAAATTGTAGAGAAAAAAATATGAAAAGCACTTGGATATCTACAATTATAACATTGGTGTGTCAAAAAGAATATTTAAAAAAAAAAAAAGAATTTTTTTTTTTTTTTTTTTAAATCTTAGTATTACATTTTTCACTCTAAAACTAGTTGTCTTTTTATTGTCTTTGGATGTTTAAGCCTGATCAAGAATCTTGAAAACATAGCATTTACTTTTTTCTGATTTCTTTTATGAGAGACTTAATTCGCAATATTTTTCTTATGGTAAGAAAATAAAGATGATTGAATTGAGAGAATGTTAACTAATGTCATAATAACAGGGGTAGGGATAAGTTTTTTTTTTCCCCCTTAGAATTTACTTGATAAGTCAACTTTTTTTTTTTTTTATTGGTTCGTATCATTCACAGAACAAATCTCAGAAAGGCTCTTTTTTTTTTTTAAATTACATTTTTATGTTTTTTCAATATGTAGAATTTAATTACCAAATAAATAACTATATTTCCCTACTAAATGTAATCCTTTTTAGATTTGCTTGTTTGAACTTTTTAATAGATTTCTATAGAAAAAGAACTATTTAGTATTTTTTGCCCCAATATAATGTCTTGAAAATTATCTATAAACATTAACAACAATTACATAATTAATAGGATCATAATACTAAAAAACATATATATTTCATTTATCTGTATCTGTTACATTTATAAGTTAATAATTATCAATCATTTTATAAGATTTTTACCCTCATTAGACATTATTCTGTTTTATAGATATTTTTGTCTTTATACTTTCAAACTTTTTGTTTCAATTTGTCCGTATTTTTGTTAAAATTTGAGTTACTATTGTAACAATTGTCCATGATTATACTGATGCTTTTATTTTGGAAGAAACTTAGGATTCTAATTAGCATTTCATAATTATTTCCATTATATTGGAAATTTGGATAGTTAAAAAATGATTTGGATCATGAAAATTATCATTCAGTTTGAAATTATCTGGAAATTGTTGTATTCTTTAAGTTACAGCATTTCAAGTGTATTGCTATACTAAAAATCTTATTGTGATATGCTATTTTTATTAAGTTATGTGTGTGTGTATATATATATATATATATATATATATATACACACACACACACACACACACACACACACACACACACACACACACACAAAAAAAGAATTTTAGGGGCTTATAGAAGATATATCTCTGTATTATAACTCTTATATTTAGTTATTTTCATAGAATTATAAAAGTTTAATATCAAATTGTGTTTATTCATGAAATAATTTAAGGAAATTACTTCAAGGCAAAACTTTGATTGGTTAGCGTTATCTTTAGTGGTTTTTTTTGTTTTTGTTTTTGTTTTTTTTGTTTCTAAATAAAAAGATTTAATTTAGGATCTGAGCCATTTGTGTTTGTGAAAAAATAGTAACATTTTTTAAGATTATTTATTGCTAAAATTTTCATGTTTGTGCGTAACTGTTAGATAACAAACTTTACATCATAGCAATGTTTTTCTGAAAGCATTTTAAGAGAAAACAACAATTTGATAATTCTGTGGGGTCTGTGTAACATACTTGATGTCAATTCACTTTCTGCAAAATTTAAAAAGTTTGCATCAGCCCCGTAAAAATTTTGAAGAAGGTAAAATTTGGTGAATTATTTAAAATTGTATATAATGCTGTTGTTACTACTACTACTACTACTATTGAGAAGGTGATCAGAATTTGAATAGTATTAATCCTGCAGTTTTATCTACAAGTTAACTATACAGAGAAGGAAGTGATGTATTAAAAAGCAAAAATTAATCATTCAAATTCTCAGTATATAACTATAAAATGCTAACTTTCACTTTTTCCTATACATAATATTATCATGGACTGCCATTACAATGAGGACCTAATAGATTTATAGGTTATCTAGTTAAATATAAAAGTAAATCATTTCCAGTTCATTGGAAATTTAAAACTTAATGCATTAAATTCAGTTTATAATTTAGTAAATAGTTATTTTCATCTTAGATGGGCATGATGATATTAATAGGATGGAGATAAAATCCTTCACTCCTCCCTAAATAGAAACATTGATATCATCATGGACTACTGTTTACTCATGTATTATTAAAGTTTTCACTTCGTTTATGGATGTTAAGATATTGTTTATTGTGGAGTAAACAAGTTTTTCACTCTTAAAAAGAATGAGATCCCAATGAATATAACAAATCCTGTCTCTAAAAGTTATGTTTTTTATTTCAATTTTATTGTTGTCACCATCAGCTTTTGAAAACTTAGATAAAAGAATGAGTTGGATTAGTTTAAGATCTTTTGGGTTTTTTTTTTGTTTTATTTTGTTTTTATTTTTCTTCTTATAGAGCTGCTATTTTCCAAAATTATAATATTGTAGAGCATTATTTATCCATTTTTATCATCACCTGTAAAGACTTTGTGGAAGTTAGCAAATAAATTAGGAAGTGGAAAATTTAAAAAAATCATTTTGTTAAAATCAACAATAAAAAATTTGGATGCATTACCTGTGTGTGTGTGTGTGTGTATGTATATATATATATATATATATAATGTTTACTGTTATACTAAAAGGTATACTAAATGTATATTTGGATGCATTACCTGTGTGTGTGTGTATGTGTGTGTGTATATATATATATATATATATATATATATATATAATGTTTACTGTTATACTAAAAGGATTTACAAGGAAATCATAAATTCAACTGCTTGACTCTGTTTGGAAATTACATGATAAATTGTGATGACAAATAAGAAAATTAAGAATTTGAACAAATATGAGTGATACGGTATTAGATGCTCAAATAAAATTATCTTTTTTACATTTTAGTGAATTCCTAAATATAGGTTTTGTTTTAAGAAAATTAGTCAGGGTTCTATTATGTTTAATTCTTTTTTCCTGATTATATTTTGAAAAGGAATTAACATTTTTGTCAAGTTAAAACTTATAAAAAATTTTTCTTATTCAAAAAGAAATTATCAAATCTTTATTTTTAGTTCAAGTTAAAAGTTTGGCTTTGGGTTTCCCTTACCATGTTTTTAATCTCATGTCTTAAGTTTTCAGCATTAGCAAAGCATTCAATATTATCTTTGTAAATGCATAAGTAAAGTTGGCGACCATAGTCATAGGTGACCTGAAGGCTCCCTTTTCAATAACTACTACGCCGAGGTGTAGGGGAGGGTGCTACTCCATTTCCTGGATTGCTCCACTTTACCCTTGATCCTTACCTTATAATGCTGAGTGCTAAACAAGGCAGCATCAAGTAACATTTTTTTGAGTCTTTGGTATGACTTGACTTAGGTTTGAACCCCAGTCTCCTGGACCATTGGTGAACACTATACTTATTAGGCCAATGGCCTGGTTTGTAAATGCATAATGTTGTGTAACTAAATTGTTTCTTTTTTCTTTATTGCAGTCAGTATCAAGACCAAAGATTAACAAGGTAAGACCAAATAATCTATGATTTTGCTTTTCTCTTTATTCAAAGAAATATTTGGATAATTGAATTCATTGTTTTTAGTATTCACATAGAAAACAGCAGGTTGGAAAATGTGTACAAAAGTAAAGAGGATTTCAATTGTCTAAATAATTCTTTGAATGTTAATAACTGTTCTCAAAAGTTTCAATAGTATTTTTATTTTATTCTCTAAAATAATTCTTTATGGCAATACAAAATTAGTTGAGTCAGAGGTTTAAAGAAATATTACCACTTTCTATATAAAATCAATGTGAAACTCAGTCAGGAAAGACAAGTTTTTGAATATATATATATATATATATATATATATATATATATATATATATAGCCACTATTTTTGAATAACTGAATCATCTGATGATCATAAGACTTTTTGTAATACTAATTTAAAATAATTTTTTTTCTTATTTAGTAGTTCTATCAATTGATATTGAATGCTTTTTTATTATTTTGTCCTTTTTCTATATCAATATCTTTTCTTCATTGACAATGATTGTAAATAATCAATATATATAAGAATATGGATTTGTTAGCTAAAGCTTTATAATTTGTCAAGTAGCAGGTATAATCTAAAAAATTATTAATGCCTAACAAAAAGGAAAAAAAAAAAAAAAAAAGAAAGGAACATTTTGGTCTTGTGTGTCTTATCCAGTACAATAGATAATTTTGAATGAATATCCACTGATTTTTTGATTGATTACCCCAGTCACAATTTATTCTCTCTTAAAGTGAATTGATTTTTCTTTATGAAATTAACTTTTTCTCTTAAAAAGTGGGGGAACAAAAAGTTCACTTTTTTTCTTAACTTTGTTTTGTATGTAAGTTTAAAGGAAACAATATATGAAAGTTATATTTATGACAGTTGTATTTTATCTTACTGAACAAAATTTGATATAGCTAAGAAGTGATCAGAATTGGCATGTATAAGTTTTCTAAATCTAATTAACAATGACAATAATCATATTAATAATAAAAAGTTGTAATTCAGATTATTGAACTCATTCTTCTTTCTTTTTGTTGTTACTACATATGTTTGAACTGATCAATGCTGCTGCTGTTTCCTTAGAAATTATGCACTTCAAGAAGACTGTGGAATAGATTAGTCCAAACATTGTTATAAAAAAGAATGAATTTTGTAGCTTAAACAACTATTGCTTTTGATAATGAGTATTGTTCAAAATCATAGACAGCTAACTTATAATAACAGAGACTATTATTAATATTTATGTCATATATATTAGAGTAAGTTTATAAGTCTATTTTAACAAATTTATTCAATGTTCTCATACAGTAACTATGAAAGAAGAAATTATTTCCTAAATTAAATCAGTGTTTATGGCACTGATGAAGATAGATAAATCTTCTTTTTCCTATTAATAAGATGTTGTATTGTTTGACTTTATAAGTATTTTTGGCAGTTTTCAAATCTTTAAAAAATTGTCAGCATGTTGAGGAAGAAATACTCAGTCTGAATTAATTTCTTGTTAAATAGATTGCTGTAAAAAATATATGTATAAATTTGAAGTAAAACAAATTACAAAATTCTCATTTTATATATATATATATATATATATATATATATATATATATATATATATATATATACACACACATACACAAAATGATTTAAATCTCACCTTTGTTTTATTTTGATATTAATAGTTTCATATGTTTTCTATAAAATTAAAAAAAATTCATTGGATGAAACATTTTTGAAAGTTTTCTCTGAGAATTTCATTTAGTAATGAAGCAAAACTAAAAAAAGGTGAGATTTAAATTTCTGGTGAGCATTTAAACACTTTTGAATGATTGATTGCTTTTCTCTGCATATGTATGTATATGTATATATATATATATATATACACACACACACTGCACATTATAGCAACTTTTTTTTCCTATACACTTAAAGAGTAAAACGATTCCCAATCTAATTTGTATTTGATAATTTTCTGAAGTTTGCACTTGGGCTGAACATTATCTTTTAATCATACAAGTTTTTCATATAATGGAGATGATAATTAAAGCTTAAAGGAAGTCTTCACCTTTTCCTTAATAGAAGCATCAATATCATCATGGACCACTTTTACAATTTGAATCCAATCAGTTCACAGTTCTGCTAAATTTGAAATAAACTGTGCAAGCTAAAAGATAATACATGTATATAATAGTGACTACTATTCTTTGTAAAATCTTTTAATACAAGAAGACACACTATAATACATAAAAAATTAGTAATGTTATTATAAGTGATCTATCAAACTTGAACTTTTCTTAACTGTGTCTCATAACATTTTAAAGCTTTATTTATATTCTTTATTTAACTATTCATTTCGAATCATTTGTGGCATAATGGTTATTGTCTTGGGAAATGGACTCTACAAGCTGATTTGGTCTTTAGTCTTAGTAAGACAACCAACCTAGCAGAAGAATAGCTATGAATTCAAACCAGCTGTATGCTGCTTTAAAAAAATTGTCCTTATGTCATCCTGGTCATTGCAGAGTGGTTGGATAAATACATATATCCATTCTTTAATTATTAACTAAATTTTTCATTGGTTTGGTTTCTTTCTTTAATGGCATATCAACCTTCATGGGTTATTTAAAGCCAAAGCCATTCTTGTACAAGAACAGCAGTGATACTATTTGACCTATAGCTGAGAGGGATAAAAGGGTTCATGCCTTTCCCATCATTATTTGAAAGTGAATGTAATAGTGTAACTGGAGTTTGAACTTGCTTATTTTGAGGCTACAGTTCAGCATCTCCACAGGGACTCCTTATTCCTCCAAAATTTTTTCATTGAATTATTTATTTTTATATATTTTCTGAATTAATGTATTGCAAAAAAACTTTATTCTTAAAGTGCGTTACAAATACAAAAAAATATTAGAAATTTTTGTCTTAGACATTACAAAAAAAAGTAAAGTTGGCGATTGTAGTCAAGGGCGACCAGAAGGCTCCCTTTTCAATAGCTACTACACTGAGGTATAAGGGAGGGCACAACTCCTTTCCCTGGATTGCTCCACTTTACCCTTGATATGTACCTTATATTGCTGAGTGCTAAGCAAGGAGGTATCAAGTACCATTTTTAAAGTCTCTGGTATGACAACCTGGGATTGAACCCAGGTCTCCCAGACCATTGGCGAACACTCTACCCACTAGGCCAATAAAATGTTCTATAAACTCAGAGGATTAAACTACTAAATTAAGCTTTCAAGATATGTCTACAAATCTGATGATTAAAAAAAAAAAAGAAAGGTAAATGAATAACTTTTTTATTCAATCAGAACTTTTCACTCTGTGAGTTGAGACATTTTAATGTATTGGTGATAATCTTTGTATTCTTTCTTTGCTAATATCCTTTTTTTTTCATGAGTTTTATTGAATTATCTATTTTAATACACATTTTAAATTAATATATTTGATTTGAATTAACAAAACTTAAGTAATGTGTTACCAAAAAAAGAAGAAAAAAAATTAAAATGTGTTATCAGAGAAAAAAAGTTTGGGAGCTCTATGTTAAATTTATACAGATCCTTTTGAGAATTAAAAGTTAACCACAAATATTTTTAGAAGGGAAAAATTTGATAAAGGAAACATTAAGAGTTTAAATATTTTATTCCTTAAAAGTATTTTTTTGGTCCTGTGCTTTTTTTTTTGTTTTGTTTTGTCTTTTTTTTTAATGCAAATCTTTGTTAATTTGAACTTTTCTACCTGATTTGTCTCACAACAACTCAACACCTAAAAAAAAAATGGGTAGATTTGTCTGAATAAGAAATAAAATAATATGTCTATGCAATTACTTAACAAAAATTAATACACATCTGACTGACTCACTTGTTTGTTATAAGAGAGATATTGATCTTCATCATTGGCTACATTATCAGGTGCAGAGACCCAAGTTTTTTCATTTTTTTTTCTGAGATGGGGGAGGGGATTATAATAGCCTTTAGAATAATTTTGTGATTGAACTACAATCAGCAGAGGATGGATATTTTTGGCCATTTCTGAAGTAAAAATAAACTTTGTTGTAACAAAGATATATATTTTTAGGGACTTTCCAAAGTATCGTAATTTTGAAAATATATTAATTTCTACAAGCAAATATTGTCAATACCTGAATGTTTTATATAATTAACAGAAAACTCTGTGTGTGTGTGTATATATATATATATATGTGTGTGTGTGTGTGTCAAATATAAAGAATATATATAAAAAGTAAAATGTAAGGCCAGATAAAAACTCATGACTCAGTTTTTTGGTTGTGATCATGAAGTGAGCATAGTATACTACACATCTATGTATGAGTGAGAATAAATATTTATATATTTCTGTGTATATATATATATATATATATATATATATATATTCACTTAAGAAAAATTAAATTCAACTCCTCACTCCCCATAAACACTGATTGACAAATGCAGACACATAACTAACATGAATTATCTTAGATTTAATAATAAATTTTATAAACAGAAATTTGGTCTCTCTATGGGGAAACCCACTTAGTGGTGTTTAGTTTGTTAATTTTTAGAATCCAGTCCTTTTAAATATAGATTACCCATTAATGCTGCATAATTCAGATACTTTAATGACATACTCATTTTTCTACCTCAAAACATAAAAATCGAAAATATTGCAGAGAAATTAAACAATGTTAAACCTTCCATTAATTTTACTTATGAAAAAGAATCAAACAATACCATACATTTCTTAGTATACTAATTAAATCCCAAAATAATTTAACTTTTAAAGTCTACTGCAAACCCATCAACAAAAAGGATTATATACATTATTACTCCCATCACAACAACAAAATTAAGACAGGCCTCATGATTGGTTTTTATTTACATGCACTTAGAATATATAGTCCTCAATACCTAGATGATGAATTTAAATATATTGAACATTTCCTTAATAGCTTAAAGTACCCTAGATATTTTTATACTAAATGCTAAAAAAAACACTCCTGCTATTCCTATTAACCACAAACCAATCTCTCTACCCACTAACATACACAAGAAACCTTTCTATGATAAATTAACTAAATGAGGTATACCGATTATATAAACCACATCATAAACCATTAAAAATCTCACTTGCATCTCTAAACGCATAATCTTTTCTCATGCAGGCGTTTACTCTATTCCATATAATAATTGTGACAACCCATTAGTAAAACCCAATGCAATTTAGACAAAAGGATTTACAAATATAACTGATCAATTAAATTAAATTAAATGATGACTGAAATGCCCTTTTTCTCTCACATGTTTGATTTCAAACATACTTTTGATTTTTCTCAGGTCACTTTAAATAAACTTATCCATTGCAGAAAATCTCGTTGACTGTTAGAATCTACAATCATCTCTCATCTTAAATAATGCTCTGGCTTTTTTCATATTTCACCCAACTTAGCAGACATTATTTTACACAAGAATAATATTGAAATCGAAAATAGATAGGAATAAATTTGATAATATGAAAGAAAATGTTAAAAAACCAAGACATTTATTTCTCTACCACACTTCTATACTTTTGCCTGTTTTTTCATTTAGATATTCTGTTTCTGGTAGCTATGTCTTGATGAAATTTGATACGCTTGACACAAGCTGTAGCACCCCCTCCTGTTTGCTTATCCATTGCCCAGATGTTTTCAAAAATTAATCTTAGTCATAGCCAATTGTCCCTGCTGTCAACTCTCTGATTTGTTTTTCTATCTTTCCCTATATATATATATATATATATATATATATATATATATATCATAGAGAGAGAGAGAGAGGAAAGATTAGAATAATTTTTTGAGAGCAAGCATATAATTTTCTCTTACACTTACATGAAATAATTTTATAAAATTTTCCATGTCATGGATGAAAAGAACTTTAAAAAACATGTCTATTGGAAATCAATATTTTATTAACAAAGAAGTATAATTGATTTTGTTAAAATTTTGATGTTTAAACTTTTGCAAATAATATTAACTACATTTTTAGTTTGTCAATCACATTGATTTTCTTCAACTGCGAACACACATTTTGCAACATAAGTTTAGTAGGGCAAAATATAATGTTTATTATATAACTTATTTAAGATCAATTGTTAGATCATCTTAATCATTTGATTCTATTATGAATGTTATCATTTTAGAACTAAAAAGTCATGACAGATTTTACTGTATAAAACTTTATATATAAAATTAGTTCAGAGTGAATTACAAAGAATTAATTTTTTCCTTTCCAAGTCAAAAAAAAAAAAAGAAGAAAAAACGACTGTAAGTGAACAAACCTTTGTTGTAAATACAAGGTCAATCCAACTTAGTTACAAGGCCACATTGCTATATATTAATCTGTCCTTGATAAACCATATTTTGTGGTATTTCTATAAAAAATAATTGTATATTTCTACTTGTATCCTTTTATTTTATATTTGAGTTGATTTATATTGAATAATACAAATATTTTCTCTTTCTATTAGTGGAATAATTGAATTCTACAATATCAATATTTAAAATTGTTATAAAAATGCTCTTAAACAAATGTTTTTGCATCCATATTATAATGATCTAATTTATACAGCAAAAATTGCAAATCCTAGCAAGATTTTTGTTGGGGAATTTTAGAGAATAAAGCAATTTCCAATCCATTTTGTAACTTAACCTTAGTGTGAGTGCTTGCATTTGTATTCACCCTGATCATTATAATTTTTCAAGGTAACTATTAAATGGTTATTATAGTTCTATTTAATTGAAATTAATATTAATAAAATTAATATATTAATAAAATTTCTTTTATTTTTATGTTTGTATAAATTAGATTTATCAGCTATTTCATTTGTGGAATATCATTCAATAATATGTTCAAAGTAATTTCTAAGAGTTGAAATTGATTTTAAAGAAATTTCTTTTTTTATCTTTTTAATTTTTTTATTCAAAAGTCATTTATTTATTTTTTTTTTTTAATGGTGACTTTTTCTACACATCTCTTACACATGCACACACGCACACACCCACTCTCTCTGTCTCTTTCTCTTGCCTGGGTTCAATCTCAGGTTGAGTCATACCAAAGACTTTAAGAATGGTACTTGATGCCTCCTTGCTTAACACTCAGCACTATAAGGTACGGATCAAGGGTAAAGTGGAGAAATCCTGGGAAAGGAGTAGTGCCCATCCCTAC
Organism: Sepioteuthis lessoniana; assembly: GCA_963585895.1. NCBI lineage: Eukaryota > Metazoa > Mollusca > Cephalopoda > Myopsida > Loliginidae > Sepioteuthis > Sepioteuthis lessoniana. The sequence continues at coordinate 32,692,111 of OY757909.1, forward strand.
ACCTTGATGGAGTAGCTATCGAAAAGGGAGCTTTCGGGTCACCCTTGACTATGGTTGCCAACTTTACTTTATATATATATATATATATATATATATATATATATATATAAACTGGATCAAAGTGAAAAAAAGCCTAACTTAATGAAATTTTATTAGACCAGTATACTTAGAGAATAAAACAGTTTTTAGTCCAATGTAGATCTGAATAATTTTGTGGAGTCTTCAATTGCACTGACCATTTTTTTAATCATCTAAATTCTTGATATTTTGGTAGTTATCAAATACTGATTAGAATGCTTCCCTCTTCCTAAATAGAAGCATTAGTATCATTATGGATCACTGTCATAAAAGGACCAGAAGTTCATAGGCTGTCTAGCATTCTATAAATAAGATGTGTCAATTGGATTCAGATATCTTTCACTCAAGAATGAAATTAGAAAAATTTCACACCAGCTTATCCAACTGACTATAAAATTTACATAGCATATTTCCTATTAACAGCCTGTAAGATGGCAACATTTTATAGGCAATAGTGATGTAGAAATAGGTATTTCTTGGCTGAAATTCAGGGAACCTAGTTATATGTACTTCTAAGTAGTGGCACAAATACTGACTGTTTAGGTTCTATGGATTAATCATCTGCTTACTCATTGTTGGTAGTGCTTTTTAAAAAAAAATGTTTTTTTTTGTGTGATTTCTGTTATCCCCCACCCCATCTTCTCATGGTAACTTTTGGTTTGTGAATAATTATCTGTCCAACAAACACATGCAACTTGAATTTAGAAAATATCTGTGTTGTGTAAAATAAAAAGCACAAAATTTTTAAAATAATTATTATTAGAAAGATTATGATGACTTGTAGTAGTAATTTACTAAGCTTTTTGTTTAGATGTGGCACAAGGCTGTATGAATGGGGCACCCATGAGAATTGAACTCACTTGTGAAGGTTTACTAGTTTAGCTTGTTAACCATTACACCACCTGAGGTGCCCAATGATGACTTATAGTAGTTGTCTTATTTGTATGTAAATTTTTTATAAAATTACATTAAGTCTAAATAAATGTTATGAGACATAGAATTATTTGTATTTGCTTTTTATTCTTTGTTGTGAAAAAAATTAATATAGCTTGAAAAAAGTTATTTTTATTTCATCATGACATCTTTGCTGCTATATGATCTTCAAAGTAATATCTTTGGTATTATTAAAGATTTTAGTGATATTTCATCGGGAAATGCTGCAAGATTTTGATTATTCTCTTTCCAATGTCCATCATTAGCAAAAAGTTTTTTTTTTTATTTTTCATTTATTTATTATCATAATGATGAAAACTTATCAAAAATATTTGTAAGTGGGTTTTCTTTTGGTAATTTATAAGTTTTCATCATTATAAAAACAACAGTCCATTCAGCTGGGGCTGTAGAATATGCCGAATTCATCTCTGCAGAATGGTAAGACTACCCCTACCCCACCCAATGAGTGTCCTGGATATGAAACTAAGCCATCTGATGATGAGACTCCTGTCCTGGAGCTTTGAGGATTATGAAGTACTCCTTCATTGCCATTACTCCCAGGTTTACTCTGACCCAAAGTGGTAGTACCTTATAAAATGTTGACATCTTACAGGCTGTTAATAGGAAATATGCTGGTAGTACCTTATAAAATGTTGACATTTTACAGGCTGTTAATAGGAAATATGCTATGTAAATTTTATAGTCTGTTAGGCAAGCTGGTGTGAAATTTTTCTAATTTCATTCTTGAGTGAAAGATATCTAAATCTAGTTGACACATCTTATTTATAGAATGCTAGACAGCCTATGAACTTCTGGTCCTTTTATAACAGTTAATGGGTCAAATAGTTTTATTTGACCTATGACTCTTTAACTGTTTACAAACAAATAACTGATGCTAAATTGAATTGTTAATGATGCATAGCAATACTTGAAACCATTTAATTGTGTGCCAACAAATGAGCTTTGGATCCTTTAAGAATCTTTTGTACAAACTATGTGTTTACAAATTATATAGGGATATGTATAAAAATGATTCCAACAAATAATATTGAGAATCATTTGTATTAGCAGTACTTAAACTGGACCATTGGCCTAATGAGTAGAGTGTTCACCAATGGTTCAGGAAACCGGGGTTCAATCCCAGGTTGAGTAATACCAAAGACTCAAAAAATGGTACTTGATGCCACCTTGCTTAACACTCAGCATTATAAGGTAAGGATCAAGGGTAAAATGGAGCAGTCCAGGAAATGGGGTAGCACCCTCCCCTACACCTCAGTGTAGTAGCTATTGAAAAGGGAGCCTTTGGGTCACCCTGAACTAAGGTCGCTAACTTTATTTACTTACTTTACTTGAAGCTATTTAACTGTGTGTAAAGAAATGAGCTTTGATTCATTTAAAAATGTCACCTTGAAACTAGGATTTGACATTAAATAACATACATGAGTTGATATGTCATAAAAACCCAATCAACTATTATAAAAATACTGTTATTCTTGTGTTTGTGTCTTTTATCTCATTAAAAAAAACTGCAAAAAGACTTAACAAAAATGCCATGCGAAATTTCACTGATCAACAAACAAATTTACAGGAAACATCTATCAAACTAGCAAATTTACAGAAAACATCTAGCAAACTAGCAAATTTACAGAAAACATCTAGCAAACTAGCAAATTTACAGAAAACATCTAGCAAACTAGCAAATTTACAGAAAACATCTAGCAAACTAGCAAATTTACAGAAAACGTCTAGCAAACTAGCAAATTTACAGAAAACATCTAGCAAACTAAGTAGCTAAATCCCAAACTAATTTAGAATCTCCTTTAAGTATAAAATATGTGTTAAATATAAATGTTATTTATAAATACAATTCAGAATTAAGTCTTTCACTTGTTTAGTCAAGAATTTGGAACAGGGTTTTTTCCTAGTGACTGAACTAGTGAAACCCAAAGTTAGGTGTGTGTGTCTGTGTGTGTATATATATATATATATATATATATATATATATATACACACACAGTCACACAGCATATGCTAATGTTGGGCAGAAGAGAACAATTTCTTAAACTATTTTCTCCTTTTATCTTCCTCAAGAGTTTTTTCTGAAAGGAATTGCATATATATAATTTTTTCTGCAGTATAGAGACAATTTGTAGTTAAAAAACTAAAATGGTATTAAAATATTATCAATAATAAAAGATAAAATTATCGAAAATAGTAAAAACCTATTTGTTACATGATGATAATATTGTTTTTATATCTCAATCACAGCAGTGAGATGTATATGTACATTTACAATAAATATAGATTAAAAAAAAATGTCTCCAAATATATAATCTTTTCCTTTTATTTCATCTTTATCTTTCTTTTTTTTTATTCTGTAACTGACTTTTTTTTTTTTTTTTTATACACAAGCCGGCATCACTATCATTGCTAGATTATTTTGTTTATTTTTATTCTTGACTCTTCACAATTTTTTTTTCTTTCTTTCTTTCTTCTTGGACCCATTTATCTCTACCAATAGTGACATTTGGGCCCGGCTTTTGTCAATGGGTACTTTTTCTGGTCTCTTTCATCAGAGTTTTTCAACTGAACACAAATGCACTGTGATGTGGTACAACTTCAAAGTTAGCAAAAGTGCTTCATCTTTTTTTTCTTTTTCTCTCATTTATTCTTTATCTGTGACAATTTTACTGCCAAAAGCACATAAGCTTTTCCTTGTGTGTTTCTTCCTACCAAATTCTTTGCGGATAACAAAAGTTCAGCATTTTCCTGTTATTGGGCTTTGCTTCATATGTGTATGAAGGTATTTTTGATAAGGGTGGACATGAACAGAAAATACAGAGAGAAAAACAAGCAACAAAGATTTGGTTTTTGACTGTATATTCTGAAGTTCCCACCCTTTTAATAACATTACTGCTTTGATAAATCTCTTATGATAGATAAGATAGATTGTTCATACTTATCTAAACAATACTTCTCCCACATTAAATTATTTGTATTTCAATAGTTTCTTACTTTAGTTATATTATATATATTTTTTTTAGCTTTTCTATGATCTTCAGTCGGCGTTTTAAGCAACCCAGGAAGTCAATTCATATAATCAAAAACTATGTAATATTATCTTACAATTATCAATGATATTCTGATTGTTTGTTGAATTTAAGTAGGTATTTTTTTTTGTATTCTATATCAAAAGTGCTCTTTTTTTTCTTTTTTTTTTTTCTTTTTTTTAATAGTTTCTAATATTTTAACCTTTGTTAGTAAAACTTAAATAGAATAGATGGAATAGTCAAATGAATATCTGCTTTAAAACTTTTGTTTGTTTCTTTGTTTAATGGTATATCAACCTTTGTAGGTTATTTAATGCCAAAGCCATTCTCCTTGAAGAACAGTATTAAAACTTTAGTACAACTTGATTTTTAAGTAAGTAAAATAAGCAGGCATATTTATTAAAAAGAATTTAGTTGTTTAGGATAGAGAAATTGTTTTTGTGTGAAAACAACATTGATATATATGAATTTAAGATGGTATTTGTTAAAATTGATTGGAGAGCAATTTGAGTTAATATATGCTTTAAATCTATATATTACTAAAATTCTCACTATGTGTGTGTGTGTGTATATATATATATATATATATATATATATATATATATATATATATATATAAGTACAATTTGATGGAGACTCAAACTCGGTTAAGTTGTCATAATAAATTTATTGAGCACTCTCATAGATTTATATGATTTTCCTCATATATTCTATATAAAGAATAATCCGCACCTACTGTCCTTGGACACTGACTGGATATTTTAAAAATATATATATATATATTTACAAATTAAAACTTTGAGAAGCTAAAAATGAAACAAAAATCTAAACAGTAAAAATTTTTTACAACTATGAAATTCTTGATTTTACAAATTTTCTTTTAGTATGAAAAATAATTATAAATAATAAACAAACAAAAATATTCCTGAATTTCTAAATCCTAATGGTGACTTTTAAGGCACCCAGCAAATTATCCCATAACTTCATTATTTCAGTTGATGATATTTTAGTATCATTTAAACAAACTTATAAATTTATTAGATAAATAAGAACATAAATATTTGATATGTTTATTGTCTACTTTTATTTATATTGATTAAATCTATGATCAAATATAAAAGGAATTGGGTTAAGATCATTCGAAAGAAAAAAAAGTTGATTTTTTGAAAATTATCTAAATAAAAATGTTCTTAATAATAACTTTCTTTGATTTTTAAGTAAAACTATTTTACATTGTTTTAGTATATGATGTTATCTTTTTATTTATAGATTTTTATCAGCTTTCATTTTTTTGTTTATTTCTATTTCTTGAGACACTGCATTTTATAGATATTTGATTTATCACATTGTTATCTTTATTGCTGAATACATATTTATTGATTTAATTTGTTTTCTCTTGAGATTTTATATATATATATATATATATATGTGTGTGTGTGTGTGTATCCTAGTTTGATTATAGGAGTGTGCTCATGTCAACTTGGTGCATATAACATTTTTAAAAATCTTGATATTCTATGCTTTTATCTCTCTCTCTCTCACACACACACAATTTTTTTTTTTCCAATACATTTTTGTACAATTTTAAGATTGCTGTAAAAACATTAAGCTGTATTTTCAATATAAAACACTGCACTAAATGGTCATTTAATTTACCAAATGTTTACATATTTACTTAAAATTATCACTGATAATCATGAAATATATATTTTTTATCACTCTCACTCTCACACACACACACACACACACACACACTTTAGTTTATTGAAATATACACAATTATTACGCCACTAAATAATTTTTAGGTTACTGGAGTTGGAGTAAATAAAATTCTAATTAAATAAAAATGCAGTAGAATATATCAATGTAAATTTTATGTTTTAAATTGCAATTAATTCTAATAGAATTTTTAAAAAATTCATTGCTAAAAATTATATTATTTTTATTTAATTTAGGGAAATATTTCAAAGTCAAAATTACACATGTTCATAATTTTTTATTTTTTCCAGAGAAGCAATGAGGAAATACCTTCAGGATCGAGGTGACCAAGTGTTAGTTATTCTACATGCCAAAGTAGCTCAAAAATCATATGGAAATGAAAAGAGGTAAGTAAAATTAATCTATTCTGGTTTTCTATTTCTATTACGATTTTCTTCAATCAGACTTTTTATTTGAGTATTAGTTTTTTGCTCACAGATGGTATCAAGTATTCTTATCTAATACTAATAATTTATACTATATTGTGTGGTTTAAAGTAACTATTCCTATGTAGTAGTGTATACACACAGTTATATGTTTACAAGTAGACCTATCTAACACTAATAATTTGCATACAATTATATGGTTTCAAATAACTATTCATGCAAATAATTTGCATACAGTAATATGGTATCAAATACTCCTTTCCCATGCAAATAAGTTTTAAACAAATCTATTTGATCCATAGATGTAGCCCTAATAAATACTACTCTTCTATGTTAGAGTAAACCTGAGAGTAATTGCAATAAAGGTGTATTTCACACTCCCCAGAGATCCAGAAGTAGAGCCTCATCACAGGATGGAATTTCGTGCCATACCCAGGACACCTTTTTTGCGCCTGGGTGTGTGTGTGTGTGTGTTATTCTTCTGCTGAGGATGCAGTTGGTATATTCTATGTTCTGCTGACATATCTGCTATCTGGCTGGGATATATAGAGACAATGTGGAAGATAGGCAAGCAGGGAAGGAACGATGCAAATGTGATATATACAAAATATTTTTAGGGACACACAAAGGAAAAAGAATGATAAAAAAAGAGGAAATAATAACATAGAAATAAGAAATACACAAGATAGTTTCATATATGAAAAAGTATTTATGTTTATATAACATTTAGAGAAGACAAGAGTCCTGAGATGATGTTAATATCGATAAAATTTCCATAGATTCAACTAGTTTTATTCTTCTTAAGCTTTAACCCTTAATCAAATGATAAACAATGAATATTATATATGATATAATAAGTAATTGCAAAAAATATTCCTGTCTTGTCACCTTTGTCCATTTTATTATTTTAAGTGTATATATATATATATATATATACTTTCATTAAGAAAAAACACAAACTGGTCACATTTTTTTCTTAATGAAATTATTGCTCTGCAATGTTGTTACATTGAGCTTTTTACCAGGAAAATTTAAATGTTCACTCTTGAATAGTTTTCTTGTCCTGATGGAATTACTCCCAACTCCGGTTTAACTGGACCAAATAATACTTATATATCTTAACCTCAATGAAATTGATTTTGAGGAAATTTGTATTTTCTATTTATAGAACTAAATTTAAAAAAACAAATGCTACAACATAACACCAGTATAAGCACTTAACACGTAATTCTTACAAAGTTGTAATGTACTTAGAAAAGTTGTATTGCTTTTACAATGTATATACTCCCTGATGATGGCCCAAGATGGGTCTGAAAGTACAAGGGAACCACTTAATCATGGAAAATTTATCAGCCAATTTCAGCTGGATGTTATCACCTTCATATGGCAACTTGAAAGGATCAAAACAAAAATATGTTGGCAAAAGATGTCTATACTGTTTAATCAAATATATATATATATATAACACATTTCATTTGGTGATTGTATTTTATCACTACATGAAACTTTTAGTAATGAAGCCAACATGAGGTGAGAGGACAGCTTCTTTTAGGTTTTAACTTGCTCTACTTTGAGCAATTAATTTAAGAAAAACATTTTTAATATGATTGTTCATATATATATCACAAAAGTGATAACATTGATTGGAATATTTCTTTGTAGTTGTTTATTTTTTGATTTCTCTCAGCTAGATTGGGCCTTAGGTCATGATCTGAAGAAAATTTTTTATATGCTGTAAAAAAAGTGACAAAAAAAAATTAATTGGTTATGTAGCATATCAATCCATTGAATGAATTTTTTTTTCTCTTATATACCTTCCCAGCTATGGGTTAAATAGTACCACTACTGTTCTTCAAGGAGAATAGCTTGGGCATTAAATAACCTACAAAGGTTGATATGCCATTAAACAAAGAAACCAAACCAATCTTATATACCTATATATGTGTGTGTGTTCACAGACAACAAATTCAATTTTAGACCTGTTCTGTTAAATATGACAGATGAGGATTATTTATTCATTTAAAAAAAAAAAATGAATTGTCACTGTGAGTGAAAAAAAAAACAAAAAACACTTGAGTACTTTTGATCCATATTAATCATTTTTATATACATCTTAAAATGATTGATAACGTATAGTATTAAGACATACAAATTTTTCTTTGTTAACAGTAATACTTTTTCAAACTTCTAATATTGAGTGTGTTTTTTTATGTTAAAGTTTAAATCTTGCTGCAAAATTAAGTGTTAAAATGTATCTATGTCTCTATTAAGGAATCACACTGAGAATTGTTTTTATTGTTCTTAGAACTAATCTAAAAAAAAAAAAAAATTGATTGGATAGAGAAGATTTAGCATAAGTTGGTTACAAAGAGATCAAAATATAGCTTTGTTTTTTTGTTTTTTTTTTAAACTAAATATGACCCAATTACAAAATAGATGTTTTTTAAGCTGTCAGGTTGTCTAATTGCCTTTATGGTATTTCTCTGGGAAATGAGGGTTTGCTTTCTTGTGCCTATTACTTCAAATAATATGTGACAAGTTGTACTGGTTTACATGGTACCAGCAACAAAGAATACTCTCTAACCTGACCTAATAATCAGAGGTGTAAAATCAGTCAGAAGTAATTTTTATGTTACTGTAATCAAAGTCAGTCAGTAAAAATATATTAACACTGATTTGTAATCAATTTTGATTGTAAAAATTTCCTATTTCATTGAAAACTATTTGATTAACCTTTTTTTCTGGTTATATTTGCTGGATATGTTTTAATTCAAGTTATTTCTAAATTTCATAGTATAAAATTTTATGGTAATTTATAAATTATTGAAAGTCCCCTTCCCTTGAATTGATAATAAAATATGAGGGCAGGCTAAAACATTTATATGTTGATATCATATCTGCTATTGATAACTTTTTGGGATCTAAACACTTCAACACCAATAAGTATGTGGTCTTCAAGGAGGAGTATGTTGAAAAATAAACCTCATTTGGTCACAATCTATGCGATTATCTTGGTCAGCCATTGAACTTTTCAGCTGATCCACACGTGTGAAGGTGCTAAAAAAATTCTCTATCTGACCTCTTGGTTCTTAAAGATTTTCTTTCCTTGTAGTGATGTTTTTGTTATTGTCATAATAATACTTGTTGCTGTACAACTGTGTGTGTGTGTGTATAATTTCTTTTTGGCCAGTCAACTGGAGCAGTAGAATACACTGGCTACTTTCTGGATATGACACTAAACAATCTGATGGTAAGGTTCTAGGAATGCGGAGTATCCCTCCATTGCCACCGCTCCCGGGTCCATATAATCCTCCTGCATATCAAAAACTTTGTTCATCATTTCTTAGGTTTCTTTTTAACCTTTCTAAAAATAAATAAAATGAATAAAAAAAAGGAGAGAATTCATTCTTTTCTTGGTTGGACTAAAAACTTTTCAGTATCCCATTGGACAAATTTTAATTTCTCGGAATGTTATAGATTAAATTGGTGCAATTATTATGTATGTATTCTGTGGAATTTTCACTGGTACAAGTTAGTATATTGTGTGTGTGTGTGTGTGTGTGTGTAAGAGAGAAAGAGGCCAGTGAATGAAGTCTATATATGCAAAGAATATATCTAAAGTTACACAGATGTCAATTGTTGGAACAATTTCATTATCATAATCACTTAAACCAGTGAATAACTCCAGAAGCTAAGAAATAAATAAAAAATAGTAATAAAATAAAAACTTTAGTAAAACACTTCAGAAATGTTTGCAATTCTTAGTTTTGATATAGCACATTCCTTTTTCAGTTCAATAATTTCTCCCTTGATTATATTCACCTGTGAATGATACACCTAATTGGAGTTTGACTGATGACAAGTGAAAGAGAGTAAAGAGTTGATAAAGGTTACAGTAGTACTCTGCCAATATAGATGTACTGATGGTACACAGATAAGAGCAGAGAGTGGATTTGATGTCAGGGAGTTAAAGAAATATTTATTTATGTTTGCTTGTTTGTGTTTTATGGCATATCAACCTTTGTTGGTTATTTAATGCCAAATCCATTTTATACAAATAAACAGTTCTATTTCAAACAATTCAGGTTAGCATAAGTACACAGTTTAATTGTTAAAAACATTTCTATTTCAAGCTATTCAGTTAAGTCAAAGAGTTTTATTTCAAACAATTCAGTGTAGTATAAGTATAGTTTTGTGTTCTATTCCAAACAATTCAGTTTAGCATTATCAGTTTAGTTCTGTTTGACCCATAGATAGGACCCTATCAGGTGCTACTACTCCAGGCCAGAGTGGACTTGGGAGTAATGGCAATGAAGGGATACTCCGCATCTTGGAACCTTACCATCAGATTGTTTAGTCTCATGTCCAGAACACTCGTGGGAGGAGTTCCCCCTCTGCAGAGAAGCAGTCAGTGTATTCTACTGCCCCACCCAACTCGTCAAAAAGAAATTATATATACGCACACACAGTTATACAGCAACAAGTATTATCAGGACAATAACAAAAACATGGCTACAAGGAAAGAAAATCTTTAAGAATCAAACTATATAAGAAATGGTCCAATACCTTTTTCCTCTGAAAATACCTTTGATCTCTGTCATGATAAAATGGATGACTTAAGTAATTTCTTTCTTCTGGCCTAGCTTTTGTCTCATTCTTTCAGCTTTTACCTGTTCCATCCTTCTTTCAAATCTCAAGTTAGTTGATTGGTTTTATGACATACCAAACCTTATTAAGTTATTTAATGCCAAAGTCAGCTTTTTTTTTTCTTTCTGTATGCAATTCTATGGTTTCAAGTAACAAATGATGAAAATCATTTTTAAAAACTTATAGCTTTAGTAACTATTTTTGATACTTATAATTTACACTTATCGTGTTTCAAGTGTTTCTATCTAATGTTAATAATTTGCACACTGTTCTAGTTGATCCATTAAAAAAAGATAAAGTTACTTAATATGCTGGGTATTGTATTAATGAATTACACTAGCAGCTCATTCTCTGCTATTGAATTTGTTTCTCACTGGGTTTCCTTTACTTCTAGTATTGTGTCAAACTAGACGCAGCTTTATGAATGATTACCGATGCCATTATTCAGTCAGTTCCCTTAATTTTCTTCTCTATATTCTCTTCTTTTTGTCACTATTTAAGTTATTTACTAAGCTTTGACTTAATGGATAATCATATATATATATATATATATATATATATATATATATATATAGTGTCTGATCTCCATCCTTTTCCTGATATTTCCTATATTGGAAAACTCTCGAGTTACTTTGATCTCTGTCATGATAAAATGGATGACTTAAGTAATTTCTTTCTTCTGGCCTAGCTTTTGTCTCATTCTTTCAGCTTTTACCTGTTCCATCCTTCTTTCAAATCTCAACTTCTTTGTTTCCTTCTTCTTCTTTGTCATCTTCTGCCCATCTCCCATAATTCTCGGCATAAAAAAAAACCTTTTCTTTTAATATCAATCACATAATAAAATAGGAGTTTGAATAAACATCTGCACAATGTGTACTGAAATGGATGAAAGCTTCACTGATTTACTTTCCATTTTAAGTGTTTGTAATTTCTCAGTCTCTTTTGTTGTAACAGCATCTTCATGATACGCTATTCAAAGTGTGAAAACTGGCTTTACAGGTAATGCTTTGCTATAAAACTTTTTAATGAAAACATTAAAAGAAAAGGAAGAACTCTACTGGGAAATTCAATTTCTGCTTTAATTTTTATGTATAATTAGTGAGAAATCAACAGTTGAACAAAAACTGATTTTCTTTTCTTTCTATCTATATATTACTAAAATTATAATTATGTTAGTATATATGTATATTACTGTCACCCAGAAAAAAACGGCACATCATAGGGAGATCATTATTAGAGCAATACACTTAGAATGTTTTAACTTAAAAATTAAAGCAATTCCCAACTTAATGATAATATTGTGAGGTCTTTGCTGGAGCTAAACTTAATTTTTTAAAAAAATCATAACGTAATATAACAGAAATTATAACAGAAATCATAACAATAATATAACAGAAATCATAACAATAATATAACAGAAATTATAAACAGAAAATAATATAACAGAAATTATAACAGAAAACAGAAAATATAACAGAAATCATAATAATATAACAGAAATCATAATAATATAACAGAAATAATATAACAGAAATCATAATAATATAACAGAAATTATAACAGAAATCATAATAATATAACAGAAATTATGATAAAGTGCAAATGAAAATCCTTCAATCCTTCCTAAGTAGAAGCATTTTTATCCTCATGGATTGATGTTACAAGAACCCAATGAATTCATGGGTTGTTTAATACTTGTTTATTTGAACAATTGTTGTATTGAGTTATTGGCGTGGAGCATTACTTGATTTGTGGGGGGTTAATTGTCTCAAAAAATCATTTCAACATGGAAATATTGCATCATAATTTTTTTTAATGAATTTAATGCTAAAAATAAATCTGGTGTAATGGTTATTGTCATAGGAAATGGACACGATGACACGAGTTCAAATCCTGGATGAGACTGATAGCATTTCACATAGCACTAATACCCTTGGGAAAGGTATGAATCCAATTATTCTCCCTCCAGCTATGGGTAAATAGTAGGGCAGACTGAGTTCTTCAGCCTTGGTGAGGCAACTAGTCTAAGAGAAGGAAAACTCTGAATTCAAACCTGTTAAACTCTGCTTAAAAATTGACCTTGTGTCATATCTTGCCTGAGCGGAGGGGTTGGTACATATGAAAATAAATCTCTTGATATTAAACCAAAGTATTTTGTTTTTAGTAATATATTTTTTCAAATTGCAAGACACTTAAACAAATGCCATTATTTCCAGTTCCACTCTGACCTGGAGTGGCAGTATCTGTTAGGGTCCTAACAATGGGCTAAATATGTCTGTTTGAAAATTATTACTATTGGGAATACTTAAAACCATACAAATGTGTGCAAATTATTTGTATTAATAGTTACTTGACGGTATTAATAGTTACTTGACGGTTTACAAATTATTATTATTAGTTAATAGAAACCATATCACTGTTTGCAAACAAAAGATTATTATTCAATAGAAATAGTTACTTGAAACTATATAATTATTAGCATTAGTTAGGAATACTTCAAACCATATGATTGAATGCAAATCATTTGTATTTGATTGGAATACTTTATATCATAATTGTGTGAACATTATTTATATCAAATTTCAGCATTAAATAACCTAACCCTTTGACTAACCTATGTGTATGGATATATAAAAATATTATTAAAAAGAAAAATGAAAAAAATCACTCAAACCTAGCTGGGAAAATGGAATCAGTTTCACAATTTCTGAATTTGAAATTAGATTCTGTTTCTTTCTCTAGCTATATAAAATGCATTAAAAGTGTTCTATGCTACTTTGGCAGAGCAGGTCTAACACTTAAAATATACACATTATGTACTCTTAAAGTGGCGCAGTGGATAGAGGTGTTGAGTCTCTACGGTTTTAGGTGAGCATTGTCAGATGATAGCGGTTTCAATTCCTACCCAAGCCGGCTAGAGGTTTACTTGGTCAAAAATGTGGTGCGATAGACAACTACTATGAAAGGCAGTGATTACTAGGGATACAGTTACAAGACTCAGCATTCCTATCCGAGGTCATGGTTAATCACCTGAAGAAGGCCAGAGGTGAAATTTGGCCGAAACGTAGTGAGAAGAAACAACAACAAAAAAAAAAACTACCAAGATGAGGACAAAAAGTCTGCAATAAATAAAAAAAAAAAAAAAAATCAATTCTCAAATTAGGAAGCCTCATCTCAAAAGGATTTCCAATAAAGACACACATTATGTACTCTTGAAGTCTATTGCTCAAAGTTTCATGTAGATAGCAATCATCTGACAGATATAAGAGAAAGAGAAAGAAATAGTATAATAGTTACCAAAATCACATATTGTAACTAAGTTTCCCATTTTCAAGATCATACAATACATTTTGAAGAATTTTTTAAGTTGTACAAGAACTTCTTATAAGATTCTTCAGAATGTAGTATTGTTTGATGATCATGAAAATGTGAAACTGTTAGTTGTAAGGTATGATTATACTAACTAAATATGCTCTATCTCAGATATCGAGCACTCTCTCTTTCTGTAGATACTGTAACCTTATAAACACAGTAATGATCTGCTGGTTTCTGTCGTACTCCCTACATAATGGACTCGCCCTCCTCCATAAATTCACATCAATGGAGTGTCAGAGGAGTTAACCAGACCCACGTAACATGATCACATGTGATACCACTTGCATAGTGGATGGATAGTCACTCTCAGCTTCCTATTAACTAACTACTGTTTAACCAGGTTCACTTGTATCTTGTTTCTGTTACTTGAATATATATGTTTTTCTATGAACCTTTTTGTATTCCTCGTGTCTTTCTTTTGCCAGCATCACAACAGCTTCGTTTATTGTAAAGTATGGCAATACCAATTTAAAAAATTATTACTTTTCATTGCCATAATGACTATATTCCTTTAGATCATTTTGTCTTTAGTTATCTAATTTTACTATTACCTTTTTCATCTTCTGTCACAGCTTCAGAACATGTTACTTTATGACTTATTAAAAACCAGTGTTGTTGGTATAGTACTCAGTAACATTGAGTTGGCTTTATAGTCAAATCAATTTGTGCACTTGCTTTCAATGAGGCAATAATATATCGGCCATAGTGGTAACAGCAGTATGCATACTAGTCTAAGTTGGGTACATTAGAAAGATATGTGGATAAATGAGGTGTCATACTTAAAAGAAAAGTTACTTGTAGCATAAAAAGAAATAGACTCAACTAGCAGAGTTCATATCCTGGACTATTTACATTTCACAACAGGCAACGGTATGAATTTAGCTATTCTTTCTCTACCTACTGGTAAATAGTAAGGCAGAAAAGGTTCTTTAACCTTGATATGGTAATCAGTCTTGAAGAAGAGAAACTCTCATTTCAAATTGGTTGTTATCCACCTAAAAAAAATTATGTCATGTTGCATCTTGCTCATTGCAGAGAGTTCAAGTAATCCTGTAAATTATCTTGAATATACATTGAAACCGGACATTGGCTTAGTGGATAGAGTGTTCACCAATGGCCTGGGAGACCTGGGTTCAATCCCAGGTCGAGTCATACCAAAGACTCAAAAAAATGGTACTTGATTCCTCCTTGCTTAACACTCAGCATTATAAGATACGGATCAAGGGTAAAGTGGAGCAATCCAGGGAAAGGAGTAGCACCCTCCCTACACCTTGGTGTAGTAGCTATCGAAAAAGGAGCCTGCGGGTCACCCTCGACTATGGTCACCAACTTTACTTTTACTTACTTATATATTGAATAAAACCTTGATTGGTATTTAAGCCAAGTTAATTTCCTGAATAAATTAAGTTAAAATATATATAATTAATGTTTTCATTAAGTAGCTTAGAAAGTTTTGTATGTTCTGATGATTTTATTTGTGTGTTGGTGGCGTAAAAATTATTAGTTTGGTAAATGGAATCAGTAAAACAAGTTGGTGTACACTTCCCACCAATATATTTAAGAAAGATATGAGTTCATCTCTGTTTTATAACTCTCAGTAAAACAGAACAAGCTGGGTTTTCTAGCCCTGGTGAAGCAACCAGAAGCACAATGAATTTAAACCCCTAACCAATGAGCCTGTGTTGAAGAGTCCATTTTTTTCTTTTACTCTATCCTGTTGCTAAATATCTTGACATGAAATATTTCATCACTGATATTTCACAATGGTTGGATAAGCACGTGGGAAAAATCACGTTTCCATAACTTACATTCCTAGGCAATAGCAGTAAAAAGCTGTTACTTATCATCCATCTTAACAGACTTATCAAACAGTGATTATATTTCTATAATCCCAAAATGATATTTTTGAGTTAATTTTTTTTATGATACAAATTCATATGTTCATATTTTTTTTGTTTCCAGAGTAAAAAAAGGGGTTAAAAAAATTAGCGTATTATAATGACATCTTATTTCACAAATTCAAACATTCATTTTAACTTCTATTTTTTTCTTCCAGATTTTTTTGTCCACCTCCTTGTATATATTTGTTTAATAATGGTTGGAAACGGAAAAAGGACCAGTTGGAACGAGATGGAGCCACAGAACAAGAATCACTGGTGTGTGCATTTATGGGTATAGGGAACTCTGACCAGGACATGGTCCAGTTGAATTTAGAAGGAAAGGTCAGTGAAGTTTTGTTTTTCTGATTTTAACACATTGCACCTGAGAAGCACTTTATGGTCATTAATTTTCAGGGCAAATTGTTTTGGTGATTAAAACCAAAAAAGTAATTCAATTATATTAGAACATGTTGCAAAACTTAGATTATAGTCATTTTATGATTCAGATTATACCGACCCATTGGCATAATGGTTAGTGTTTGCTAATGGTCTGGGAAACCAGGGTTCAATCCCAGGTCGAGTCATACCAAAGACTCAAAAATTGGTACTTTGTGCCTCCCTGCTTAACACTCCATAAGGTATGGATCAAGGGTAAGTGGAGCAATCCAAGAAAAGGAGTAGTACCCTCCTCTACACCTTGGTGTAGTAGTTATTGGAAAGGGAGCTTTAGGGTCACCCTCGACTATGCTCGGCTAACTTACTTATGATTCAGATTATAGCTGTGAAAGAATTAAATGATAAATCTTAAGGTATGTACAGTATCACCCATAAATATGTACACTACAAAACAATTTTTATAACAAGTTAATTTTCTTCTAAATCAAAGATGGCAGGATTTTGTTATTTCTCGTGAAACATAATACAACCAAAATGGATTTCTTTTCTAATATTTTAGGGAGTGTTAACTATGGATGTTAATCAATAAATCTGTTTCATAATCATGAAAAATACATTTAATTTACACCACAGATATTTAGTTTACAACATAATCTCCTCCTTTATTAATGCACATGCTTCTATGTAGGTCATGTAAGTCAGATATTTCACAGTGAAATTTTCAGATCAAAATTCGATAATATAATCTGATATAATCAAATTCTATACATGCATTTAATATTACCTGTTTTTTTTTTTTTGTTTTTTTTTGTCTTTTTTTAAATCCCTACATTTCTTTCTCTTGCAGAATTATTGTGCTGCCAAAACCTTGTATATATCTGATTCCGATAAGAGAAAACATTTCATGTTGTCTGTAAAAATGTTCTATGGAAATGGTCAGGACATTGGTGTGTTTAACAGCAAACGGATAAAAGTGATATCAAAACCTTCCAAAAAGAAACAGTCTCTCAAGAATGCTGACTGTAAGTTTCTTGCCTTTTTTTTTTTTAAATATTAACTCTTAGAATCCTGAGCTTTCCCTGCCTATAACCTCAACTCTAATCTGGTTGAGACATTGCTAAAAATTCAAATATTATAATCTCTTATTTAATAGTTTTTAAAGGTTATTAACAGATTAAAACTTTTTAGATGCAATTTAAAAGATAACAAAAGGAAAAAAAAACTAACCAAAATTATATATGAAATATATTACAAAATTTTATAAAAAGATTCCCTCACCAGAATTTAGGCTGGCTGTGTGTGTGTGTGTGTGTGTGTGTGTGTATATATATATATATATATATATATATAGCAGTGACATAAAAGAAGAATTTACCAAATCATGGAAAAGATATTTAGATGATTGCTTCATATTCCGGGAATGCCCATGGGGAGACATTAACGAATTACACAATGCTAACCACCCCCAAATAAAATTTATTATGGAACACAGCTCAAAAGAACTACTATTTTTAGATATCCTTATAAAAATGTAAATGGCCAAATCATCACAGATATCTACCACAAACCAACGGATATCCAACAATACCTCCACTTCAAAAGCAACCACTCCAAAAACTGTATAAAATCCAACCCTTACACTCTAGCATATAGAATACACACAATAATCACTGATAAAAACGTGAAGAAAATTGCCTTAAAGAACTACACACAACCCTAAACCAGAGAGGATACCCAACAATCCTAATAAATAAGGGATTTGAATTAGCAGAAAATATACCACAAACAGAATTCATCATCATCATCATGTCGCGCTTTCAGTACAAAGAATCCGAAAAATACAATGAGAAACCCCTAGCATACATCGCAACCTACAACAAAAACAAGCCAGAACTATTCACAGAAATAATAAAAAATCTAGAAGAACTTAAAAACAATGAGAAAATCAAATACATACGAGACACAAGAAAAATCATTGAAAGCCAAAGACAATACAAAAATCTTAAAAGAATACTCACCTCTTCTACATTTGGAGAAAACACAACACAAGGGGTTCCCAAATGCAATAATAAACAATGTAAAATATGAGATATAATTATAGAAGGGAAATCTTATACCTTTAAAAAACATTCTCTAAGAAAAAGAGAGGAATGACCTTCATAAAAACCCATAACCAACTGAAAACCATTCAAACTGCAAATATGAGTGAGTTCAAGTCTCATTGAATACCCCATTAACAAGGCCTTGTGCCATACATGTTCTCTGATGAAAGCATCAAACTGGAAACATACCTGTATGTAAGAACAAAATAAATAAATAAATACTAAAAAACTACAAATCTCTTTGTGGACCTACTCATTTTAAAATATTTCTTTTTCTCTTTGGACCTACAACAAAACATTTTTTATATATATAATAATTATATATATATATATATATATATATATATTTTTTTTTTTTAATTTTCATCATACAACGTGTGAAAGCACGTGTGATACCCTGCCCTCATCAGCCGCCAACTAGGGTGATAACACAGTTTTGGTAGCTCAAGGCTAAAACATTTTATATATATATATATATATATATATATATATATATATATTAATCATATATATAATTATACATATATGAGGGGCTGCGAGAATAATGTGTCAGAAATTGCTGGATAACCAATGTATTTCCTATTGAGGTTGGATGCTGAGGTTTCATTACCAACTCAACCTCTATATTCTTGACTAATCTTAGACTTTTTCCATCAGACAAGAGGAAATACATAAAAAAGATCCAAGATAAGGCTCTAACTGCATCAGTGTGGATATGGCAATCCCATAGAGTGATGTCAATCCAACAAAGTTGGCACTGGGGTGCTCTGGGTTAGTGTTTGTGATGCTTCGGCCCCGAAACCATGCCTGAACCCAGAGTTGTCATCTGATGAAGGCTTTGTTGAAAGCAATGCTGCAATATAAACATCAGTCATTTTATGATACCTATATAATTATATATATATATATATATATATATATATAATATAGTATATATTTGCTTTTGATATTAATACTAATACTACTTCATAGAAATAAATGGTGGTGGGCATGATATCTAAGCAATGAAACTGTCTACATTAGCAATGTATATTGAATTATGTATACAAAAGACATTTGAATATTTGGGTAAAAAAAAGTAGATTCACTTTTATGGTGATTGTGTACAAAAGGGAATTGACAACCGAACTTCAAATTCTGGATAAAGCTGTTTGCCTTTTACTTTGCTCTAATGTGTTTTGGAAAGACATAACTCCTTTTCTTCTCCCATCAGCTATGGGTAGGACAGACTGGGTTCATAATCTTGGCAAGGTAACCAATCTGGGAGTAGGAAAACTTTAAATTTAAACCAACTGTTCTCTGCTTAAAAATTGACCTTGTTGATTGATGCTAACTTGAGTTCATTTTCAATGGTACTTCCCCTAAAATGAAGCTCAGAAGCACCTGTGATGGTTAGCAAAAATACACATCCTTGTAAATGATTTTTAAAAGTTAAAAATTTTTTTTTTTTTTTCATTTTTAGTGTGTATTGCATCTGGCACCAAAGTGGCTCTCTTTAACCGTCTTCGATCACAAACAGTCAGTACCCGTTATTTACATGTTGAAGATGGAAATTTCCATGCCAGTTCAACTCAATGGGGAGCATTTACTATCCATCTTTGTAAGTACAACTTGTTTTAACACTTACCTGCTGTTGATTATTAAATTATCTTCTTTAATTGAAGAGCTTCACTTCACTGACACTACAATCTTCTGTATATATTTATTTTCAGTGGATGATAATGAAAGTGAATCTGAAGAATTTACTGTAAGAGATGGTTACATACATTATGGTTCCACAATAAAATTAGTGTGTTCTGTAACAGGAATGGCTCTTCCGAGATTGGTAAGTTATTTTGATCTTTTTTTTTTCTTTGAGAGGGTATATAACTTTTTTAATACAAGAAATGTTTAGATAATTTTTTTGTTTGTTTACTAAACTTCACTTTTTTTTTTTTTTTTCATATTTACACTTTTGCTTCATTTTTAAAATTTGATTCTGATTGTTTCTATAATTTGATTAATTCAGTGGTGTGTATTCCTAAAAATTGCTTATCCAATAAAAATTCTTCTCTAGAAAATTAGAAATATCTTTATTAAAAAATATAAAGCATACAGAAACAATGGAAAAGTTAGAGTAATGTATTATGATTGATTTTAGAATTCTGATAAACAGGCCTTTTCTCATTTTTAGGTAGTGTGTGTGTGTGTGTGTGTGTGTGTGTGTGTGTGTGTGTGTGTGTGTAGGCACTCCTGGCATAACATTTGGCTATTAGAGTTCAAATCCTTGATGTAGCTGTTTGCATTTCAGATAGTGTTAATACCCATGTGAAAGGTATGTCTCCAGCTGTGGGTTAATAGTAGGGAAAACTGATCTTTTAACCTTGATATGGCAACTGATTAAGGAAAAGGAAGCTCATTCAAACTAGTTGTAGACTTGGAGAGGGATGGGCTCTGCCCAAGACATGCTACAGGAGTAGTGCCTCATGACCGAACCTAGTTAGGGGACCAATGAAGAAGATATATAAAGCTTATGTCTGAAAAGCCTTTCTGACTAAGTCAGAAAACAAGTAAACTGTCTATAAGATAAGGTTGAGAAATATACAAGAAATTATTTTCATACAAATTATTGTAAAAAGTAGGAAAAAAATCTCCCTTGAAAATCAGCATTTATATGAATACAACACTACATTAACTAAAGACCTACACTCAACTGACTTGCAAATCATCTCTCTACAGTTTTTCCTCTCTTTTTCGATTTATGCTATAATAATATTGAACTTTGTAATTTCATGTATTAGCTTATTTGGAAAATAATGACTAATTTTACTAATCATTTAAATGTAAAATTGGCCTGTATTTTTGAAACGGTTTAATACATGTTTAGGCACACATATTTTGTAAACCTGGCATATTTTTTGTTTTTGTAGATAATTCGCAAAGTTGATAAGCAAACGTCCCTACTTGATGCTGACGACCCTGTTTCCCAACTGCATAAATGTGCTTTCTACATGAAAGATACAGAGAGAATGTATCTTTGTCTGTCTCAGGAGAGAATTATTCAGTTTCAGGTAAGTTCTGATTTATCTTATATGATTTTCCTTTTTATGAATGTCTAAGTGACATTTTTCTTTTAAATTATGGTCAAATTATTTGGTAATTTTTTTTTAAATTTTGAAGTAAATGAATCCAGGAATTTAAAACCTGTAGAAAACTAGCAGTTCACATTGAAATTTAGTGGAATACATGAATAATGATTTAATAAATATAAACTATGAATAACAGAAATAAATCAATGTTAATTTTTATTTCTACTCTATTTTCTTTAAAAAAAAAAAAAATAATAATACCACCACCACCTAACGAAATAATCTAATAATAATAATTATAATAATATAATCTTACAATAACAAAAAAATGTCATTGGAAAAATTGAAGATAAATTTTGTGAAATAGCTAGCTCACTTTTGTAGGAAGATATACTTATTTTTTAGAAAAAAAAATTAGTTAACGTTTTAGACAAGTGTATCAATTTTTGGTAAGTTTGCAAGAAGGTTAAGGCTGATAAAACTAATAATTATAAAAACTATTAAAAAACAATTGCTTATCAAAAAGAGGGGAAAAAAAAGGCTGAAAATAAAAAAAAATATAGTTATTTATTTTAAATGTTATTTTTTAAAGCATGATATACAAATTAGCATTTTATGGGGCTATTGTCTAATGAGTAGAATGTTTGCCAATGGTCTGGGAGACCGGGGTTCAATCCCAGGTCGAGTCATACCAAAGACTCAAAAAATGGTACTTGATGCCACCTTGCTTAACACTCAGCATTATAAGGTGAGGATCAAGGGTAAAGTGGAGCAATCCAGGGAATAGAATAGTGCCCTATAGCTAGTGAAAAGGGAGCCTTCGGGTCACCCTTGACTGCAGTTGCCAACTTTACTTACTTGACAAGTTGTTGCTGTGGATGCAAAATTTCTTTAAGAATCCAGACATGGACTGACTGACAGAAACTTTGTGTATATATGTATTTCAGGATTCTAAATTTAAACTTGATACATTTACTAATTTTCCCAATATTTAGTCTAAATGCTTGCTGTCATTTGATAATTTTATTCAAATAAAATCATTTCCTTATTTATTTACATGGAGATATTCTGATTAATACTATCTATATATATCATGTGACATAGTACATAACATTGTTTAATAAGACATGCTGGTCAAGTAAGGATGAACTCATCAATGACATTTTCTTATGGAGTCTTACTCATGGACATACCAGTATTGGCTGACTTGTAAAAACTTACATTCACTAACTTTATGCAGACACTAGCTGCCGTCTAGAAGACTTGCCAAGAGTGATAACCAACAAGGATGAATAGCAAGAGAGTCAAAGAAATCTTGTCTTGCCATGATGATGGTGTACCTCATGATTTTCTGCTGGTGTTGCACAGTTTTGAGCTTAATTCAGTGTCTAAAGTCATTGACTTGATACTAAGTATTTTTCTCAAAATATGTGCACTTCTAAGGATTGTGCCAGTATCATATACCATAATGATATTGAGCTTTGAATAATATTGATCTCTGCTATAATAATATTGAACTTTTTAATTTCATGTATTAGCTTATTTGGAAAATAATGACTAATTTTACTCATCATTTAAATGTAAAATTGTCCAGTATTTTTGAAACTGTTTAATACATGTTCAGGTACACATATTTTGTAAAACTGATAACTGTTCTAAAAATATCTTGTCTTGCCCAATTCACTATTGTTGCTGAGGATTCCCATTCATGATAATTCAACCTTTAGTTTGTTAGTATTCCAATTTCTAATATTAGTGTGATATTTTGTTCCAAACAGGCCACCCCTTGTCCAAAAGAACCCAATAAGGAAATGATAAATGATGGTGCATCTTGGACAATCATAAGCACAGACAAAGCTGAATACACATTTTTTGAAGGAATGGGTCCTGTGAAGTCACCGGTAACTCCTGTACCAGTAGTTAGTAGTTTACATGTAAGTATATCAAATGCAGTAATAATCTTTTTCTTGCTTCTTTGTTCATAAAGTTTAAAAAAAAAAATTTAAAAAATTTAGTGCTTTGTAAAATGGTTCATAAGCTTGTTTTGCGGATTATTTGTGTTTTAGTAAATGTTTTTCTTACCAAGTATGTCATGTTTATTATCTATTTAAATTCTTACAATTTTTAAAACCAGTTCTTCTTTTGTAATGTCTAGGTGGTTTTATTTAATTAGAAGATCTGTAAATTTTAACACCAGTCCATGATGATATTGATATTTCTATTTAGGAAGAAGAGAAGGGTTCTAATTAACATTTCATAGTTATATAAAAAATTTGGGTGATTTTTTTAAAAAAAAATGGTGTTCTATGTGAATACAGACCCTGTAAAAATCATCATTCAGTTGTAAATTGGATTAGAAATTGAATGCTGTAATGTATCTTTCTATAATGTGTTGTTTTTGCTGAGTTACAATTACATATAAGAACAGTGAAACTCTTATAATTCACTAAATATTTGTCTATCTACAAAGTTAAGGCTCTGCCATTTTTGGTTCAATTTCAACCAAACTTTTTAGAAATTGTTAGATTGATGCCTGGGAAAATTTTAAAATACAGAAGATTGTGCTCAAACTGTTTATTTTATTTATTCTATTTTTTTTTTAAAGGCAGGATTTGTCTCTTATCCTCTATATCTTACTGTCCCTCTCTCTGTAAAAGAGTGTCTGTCTCATAACATTTACCCACTCTCTTGGTAATTGCTAGATGTACTTAGACACTGTATCAACCAGGTTTTCTCAGGTTAAAAAAATGTTTAGAAATTTAATTTAATCCAATACTATCCCTTTAAGTCTGGAAAATAATATAATCTGAGTAAGCTGTGTAAGTTTTAATGATAGATAGTTTGTTTTATTTATATAACGTTTTAAATATTAACTTGGGGAAGTCTCTATAGCATAGAGTCTAGCATGCTGGACTTTGAACTCTTGTTCCTTTTGGACTAATATCCCTGGAAAAGGTATAAACACTTTTATCCCCACACCCCAGCTATCAGTTAAATAGTACCACTGCTGTTCTTCTACAAGGATGGCTTTGACATCAAATAACCCACAAATGTTCATATGCCATTAAACAAAGAAATATATTATTTAATGCCTAATTTATACAGTAAAGACAGATTGATATTAATATAATATTCCATAATGCCCATGGTGTAATGGTTATCGTCGTAGGAAATGGACACGGCGACACGGGTTCAAATCCTGGACAAGACTGATTGCATTTCACATAGCATTAATACCCTTGGGAAAGGTATGAATCCGATTATTCTCCCTCCAGCTATGTGAAAATAGTAGGGCAGACTAGGCTCTTCAGCCTTGGTGAGGCAACTAGTCTAGGAGAAGGAAAACTCTGAATTCTAAACCTGTTAAACTCCACTTAAAATTGACCTTGTGTCATATCCTGCCTGAGCGGATGGGTTGGTAAATGTGATAATATTCTGTTATTTTGTCCTTTTCATGAGCCACTTTTGTTGAAGAATTTTATTTTTATTTTTTAAAATCTTTTGTCTGCGAATAAATTGTGCATTTAGCCTTTCATTTTTATTATCCTCATTTGGAATTATTATCTTTTATCCTCAAATATATTCCAGTTGCTATGATATTTAAAAGTTTGTGTTTTATTTATTCAATTCTGTTTTTAGTTGAATGGTGGTGGGGATGTGGCAATGCTGGAGTTGACTGGTGAGAATTTCACTCCAACTTTAAAGGTGTGGTTTGGTGACGTTGAAGCAGAAACGATGTACAGGTGAGGTTTCTCAGTTTCCCTCCTCTTCCACATATCTTTCTCTTTACTTGTACAATATGATACTATCATATAATTTATACAATAAAAGACCACATGAAGTGCATTTGTTTTATAAAACATAGATGTTTAAGTCTTGTACTTCCCTACCAGTGGGGTTTAGAATACACTGACTATATCTCCTACTCACTGTTTATTTTGAAAACTTGTCATTGTTGCTAAATTAGCTGTTTCTCCACATCCCAACAAATTGGCTTAGAATTCAAAGAACATTTAAAGAATTTTATTTGTAAGTGTCTTGTGTGAACATTTTTAAATTGCTGATCTTTGCAAGATGTCAATTCCTTAAAACTTTTTTTTTTTTTTTTTCAGATGTGAAGAAAGTATGTTGTGTGTTGTGCCCGATATTTCTGCATTCCGTGCAGGTTGGAAATGGGTTCGTCAACCATTACAGGTAAGAGTATTGTTTTCTTTTTTTTTTTTTTGCTGTTTTTGTGGTGGTGGGGGTGATGTATTGGTATGATGGATTGGAGGTTGAACACTGAAATATATATAAGTAAAAAGTAAAGTTGGTGACCTTAGTCAATGGTGACCCAAAGGCTCCCTTTTCAATAGCTACTACACTGAAATGTAGTGGAGGGTGCTACTCCTTTCCCTGGATTGCTCCACTTTACCCTTGATCCCTACCTTATAATGCTGAGTGTTAAGCAAGGTGGAATCAAGTACCATTTTTTGAGTCTTTGGTATGACTCGACCTGGGATTGAACCCTGGTCTCCTGGACCACTGGCGAACATTCTACTCATTAGGCCAAGAGCCTGGTCTGCAAATATATATAAACTAGGAAAATTATAAGTAGTCTTTTACAATTGTGTAGTAACAGGTGTTTCATGCCAAAGGCAATCATTATACCTAGAGGCAAGGTGAAAATAATGGTCACTTATTCCCCACCCCAGTTATGTGTTCAATAGAACCACTACTGTTCTACAAGGATGGCTTAGACATTAAATAACCCATAAAGGTTGATATGCCATTAAACAAAGAAACTAAGAAAATGATGGTAACTAAACAGGCATTCCAAGAAACACTTTGGAGTACAAAATACAGAAGTAGGCAAAAAAAGAAATCTTTAAAAAAGTGTGAGATGGAAAGCCAATGGAATGAGAGGAAGATCTGAGAAAGGAAAGATGGAAGGTTGGAAAAAAACCCTGAAAGAACAAGTTGAAGAAAATAACTGCATAAATACTTAGAAAGGAGAGAATGAAGAAACAGAACTATTGACACAAAACTCGACTTTACTTTTGCAAGTGATTGCTTATAATTTTCTTATATTTTTAACTTCACCTTTTTTCATTTGTATTTATATGTATATTTTATCATGAATACTCGAAGTCTATTAATGGAAGTTTCATGTGGTGTGCATAATCATCAAAAAGATGTCTGATGATTGTGAAAACCACATGAAACAGACTATTAGTATTCATGATTATATTTTTTATATTTATACCTGCTTTGCTATAATAGTATCAAACATTTTTTATGCAAGAACTTTTATTATAAAATATATATATATATATATATATATATATAAAAGAATGATGCTATATCTGTTGTTGATGGATTTTTGAGATCCAAGCACTGCAATAACAATGGAAGGGATGATATTGAAAAATAAGCCTCATTTGGTTACTTTCCATGAGTTTCTTAGTCAGCCTATGAACTTTTCTGAAGACCATTTCATATATATATATATATATATATATATATGTGTGTGTGTGTATTTGGAAAATTTTGTTTTTCATAAAGATATTCTGATCCTGAACCATTGAATTGTATTAAAATACCTTAAAAGTTTATTAAAGAATTTGATTTATATAAGAAGGTCACTTAGGTTTGATTTAAGTAATAAGAAAAAAAGAGCTTTAAAAAAAATAGATATGTTTCAATAAATATTTAAACAAATGTTAAACAATTCAAGTTTGGAAAATAAAGATTAATTTCAGAAACTCAAACTTAACAGAATTCCCTACATCATGCCATTATTTTGGCATATGTCAGTTTCACAAAACTCTGAATTTGTACCCAGATTTCAGCACAAGCCTTGACTGGTAGACCAGTAGTTAGCCATACTCCAGGTTTCTTCTCTTTGAGTTGCTACAAGAATTACCTCAACAAGGCTAGACTCATCCTAGTTTAGCTGTTCTCTTTCTCATTCTTATATATTTTGATATTGTTTCCTAGTATTATATATATTCTTTTTTTATTATCAAATAAAGTCGAGAGATCAATAAAAAAAATCTTGCTTGGGAACTATTACTTAAATCTTTGATGCTAATTGAATATTGAGTAAAAAGCATTACTATTTGATTTTAGACATTTTATTTTGATCCAGGTGGGAATTTGAAGATAATAATATTTATAATAACTGGCAAATTCAATGAACCATCAAGAGACTGTGAGAAACTGAAAAATCTGAGTCTTATAGAGTTGAAGTTGCATAACAAGTAAAAGATCTGCTGTCTGTTTCTGTTGGCAGAGATAGAAACTCAATTCTACTTGGTGTCTATTTGATAGATTGTAACAGTTGTGTTGTTATAATATTAAAGTTAATTGTAAATCAATTTGTATTGCATATTTCTCTCTCTGCAACAGATTGAGAACAGCTGATGTAGAGGATTGCTTTTAAAAATATGATCACCAACAATAACACGTTTTTTTTTTTTTTATGACATGCATTTTGTGGGTAGAGGACTTATAATCATCAGATAAGTTATATATATTTATTGTTAAAAAGAAAATGAATTTTTCTATGCAAATAATGAAACACGTTTTGCATGGTGTTTTATTGATTAGCTCATTAACCAATGCATCTTGACAAGGAGCTATATATATATATATATATATATATATATATATATATATAACCACCTGTAGATATTTTCTAAAAATATTCTTTTTGTCTTTCAACAGGTTCCAGTTACACTTGTAAGAAATGATGGTATCATATATGCAACTGGGCTAACGTTCACGTATACACCTGAACCAGGGCCCCGTCAACATTGTAGTGCTGTTGAACGAGTCTTACGTGCTAACCCTGATCCTATCCCAGGTGTACCCTATACCAGCCCAATGTAACAAGATGTATCACCCCCTACTTTGAGGAAGGAGTATCCAGAAAGAAAGGGACAGTTTTTATCCATACCAAGGATAATTCAGGGTACACTATATGGAACTTTTGTTCACCTCCTTCCTATATGACCAGAAAGCTGAATACTGTGGCTGCTACTACTACTATTACTACTACTACTACTGCTGCTCTAACGAATGCAAAGTACCAGCTGCTGAAAAAGGTGTGGTCAGTAGGCTTTGTATCCTGATTCCTTGGTCAGAACTGCTGCCATGACCACTACAGCCCACATCACAACTATTATCTACACATTCAATGTTTACCAAAAAGGGATTCTTACATCCCAAACAGGATTTTGAGAGAGAGAGAAAGAGAGAGAGAATTTTGAAATAAAAGATATCTTTTTATATATATGATTATTATAATTATTATTAAAAAAAAGTCTCTGGAGAGGGGAAAAAAATTTTTTTTTTTTTTTAAAGATATTTTTTCCTTAAAACTCTTGGACTCTCAATATGAGCAAGAATGGAAAATAAAACATAACAAAACAAACAAGAATTACAGAAAAGTATATATATATATATATATATATATATATATATATATATATATTATATAAAAGAAAAGTTTTTCCAAAGTTAAAACCTGACTGCAAACAATACAGAATATATATATATATATATATATATATATTTATATATATATATATGTGTGTGTGTGTGTGTGTATGTATAAAATTTGAACTGATGTTTTTATATGAAAAACTAATGAACAGAAAAAAAAAACTTTCAAATTTAAAGAAAAAATTATGGAGGGTGGGGGAGAAATGAAAAACATTTTAAGTAGAAATGAAAGAAAGAAAAAAAAAACAAAGCTCAGATGTGATTTAGCATATTCACAAAAATATTTGGTGGCCATTATTGAAGCAAATAATTCAACACAGACTACCCCCATACCAAAATACCCATAGCATTTCTTGAGGGCCAGCAGACTAGTGTGAGTAAGAGGAGGGGGAAGAGCCCAAAAAATGGCCCCTTCTCTAACCACTCCCAATTTTATACACAAGTTTCAAGTATTTGCCCTTACCAACTATATTTCTCATCTATCATAGCAACTCAAAATTAGCCAATCCAAGGTTTTAAAAAATAAAAAAAAAAATTAAAAAATTAGCCAATCACAAATCACATTGAAAAGTGCCTTTTATGTCCAGATTAACAGACAGTAGTGTCTTCATCAAATTAAAAAAAAAATTTTACTGCTGTTTTTTAAAGTTAGATGAGTGGCATAACTCGAAAGTCATGAAGCCTTCACTTCATTTGTAATGAAGAAAAAATGCAGGGTTGGCTAGTCTTTTGTACATTTAATACAGTTATTCCATTTGTTAACTTAAATGATGAAGGCTCTGGATAAAAAAAAAAAAAAATAGTGGTGTCTGTAGTTATGAATCCTCACGATGATGGACAAGGGCTTATAAAAGATGTTGGTTAAAGGGGCAGGTCTAAAGGCTCTTAATTGTGTTAATTGCTTTTTGGTTCACTCCTATTACTAGAAAAAGATCAGCCGGCCATCGCACAAACAAATAACTGACTTTTTTTTCTTTTTTGGTTATTGTCTGGTAAAGAAAAAGAAAACTGACAAAAAAAAAAAAAGAAGAAAAAAAAACTATTTCGTCACTGCCAATGATCCTTCCATGCAGCTGACGTCTCAACACATTAAAAAGAAAAAATAACGATGACCAGCAAAACAAACACACCCACACAGATATATGTAATGGAAAGAAAACTGACAGTAACACTTCCATACCTTGAAACTATTCCATAGTTTTAACATTTTTATTTTAATTTTTTCATTTTTATTCCAACCCAACAGGCAGAATTTTCAAGTTTTGTTTTTTTTTTAATTTTTTTTTTTTTTAGTATAGACGAAAAAAAATGAAGCAATAAATTTGACAAGCTGTGAGCTTTTATTCTTAGTATTGTTAATTATTATTATTATTATTATCACCACTGTTTTAATCCCTTATTAAGTGTGAAATGCATGCCCCCACCCATTAACACAAAAAAACCCCACAGGTGTGCAGGCTTACATGCCAGAACCTTAGAAATCACAATATACATCAAATTAGGAATAATGCAAAGGTCATTTCACTAAAATAATATTTTTAAAAATCATGATTATTTCTCCTCATTTTATTTTGTATTCCTTTCTTAAAGGATAAAGACCAAGTCAATCCCACTTGATCAGTTTTAAGAACCTTTTTTTTGCATCCCTCCCTCCCCAAGGGAATTTCCTGTATTTTGGGAGGATAAGGGTTTGCTTTTTTTTTAAATGTGATATTAGTTTTCAAATGTATTTACTGCAGTAAAAGCTAGATACTTATCTTGGTTATTTATTTATTTTTTTATTGACCTCATATCTGTTAGATTTTTTTTTTTAAAGCTTATCAAAATGAAAAAAGCAAGAGTAAGAAACTAGGTGAAAAGCTTGTTTCTTTACTGAATGGCCCTCAGCAACATGGTCACATTTGCTAAGATAGCAGACCATTGAATTTTATTCTCACTGGGTGCTTCATATTTATGGCCTTTTGTCAAGCTAAGCTTTGTAAATTATAACAACTGTCATGTATATTATTATTTTATATTTTTAATTTGTATTCAACTAAAAAGGAAAAAAAACTGTTGTAAGTTTTTTTTTTTAATTTAATGTTTCCATGTAATATGCGACAAGGTAAAGTACACATTTTGCACTGCAATTTTTGCTAGGACAAAAAGAGAGAAACCCCCTCCCTCACAAACCAATAGAATATCTACTAGCTCTGTCCTGTAATGATTGTTCCATTTATTTATAAATTTTATACACTGGATGTAACAACTTATGGGACAGAGTAAATTTTTCCTTTTAAATCTATTTTTAAAACTTAAGGAAAGACAACAAAATTTCTTACTTTAAGAAAATTGAAATGGATTAATAAAAGTTAATTAAAATAAATAAATAAATGGAAACCAAGACTTAAAAAGCATTTTTGAGGTACATGTTTCTTGCATTTCACATTTGAGGTACATGTTTCTTGCATTTCACATTTGAGGTACATGTTTCTTGCATTTCACATTTGAGGTACATGTTTCTTGCATTTCACATTTGTCTTTGAGAAAATTCAACTTTTATTTTGCTTTTACATGTATTTTTACTCTTTGTGACCAATAAGGAACATGCATGGTAAAAAAAAAAAATAGGGCCATCCACATTTACCTCCCTTGAAGACAAACAAAAATAAAGAAAAAAAAAAGTCAAAAAGTAGTTTTTAATTTCTTCCATTTTTTATGGAAAATCATTTTTCAATTTCAAAGCTATGCTTTATTGTCAATGACAACAGCTTTACTTCAGGTGAATTTTGTTAACTTCAAAATATTCTCATGTTCTGTTTGTAGGTCGATTTATATCATTAATGGATAGATTCAATTAATCAGAAATGACAAATGTAATAACAGTCTGTAGCTTACATTTATAGTTAGGACAAGCGTTAACAGCAAATAAATTCACTATCTGAAAGAGGCTGGTGAATGTATGCACGAAAACAAAAGGTTGTGAATATTCACTAGATCTCTTTTCAGACAAATGTAAGTTCTGTTTTGTTTGGTAAATCTATTCATTATTGGTTCTTATTTTGAAGATCACTAGTTGAAAATGGTGAATTGAATTTATTTCATGTAGAGCTCTGCTCAGCAGTTTCACAGACATTAATTTAAGCCATAGTACAGATCTGAGATTTGTCAACCAAAAACTGAATGTAACATTCCAAATAAACTTTGGGGAGGGGGGAATCTGAAAAAAGAAAAGGAAAAAAAAAGCTTTCTCTTCATGGTAGATTTTATTAAATCTTTTTCTTATTTCTTCTTATGATTAGTTGTATCTATGTTATTAGAAAACTTTGGTTTTAATTTTTTAAGTGGATGACCCATGAACCCATTGTAATAGCAGTCCATGATGATATTGATGCTTTTATTTAGGAAGGTGTGGAAAATTGTAATGAACACTTGAAATTTGTAAGCAGACATTTGCCTTTAAAAATCTGTACCTCTAATATTCAAAATTCAATTTGCAGTAATCTCTTTCCACAATAAAATTATGACTTTTCAAGATGAAAGATGGAGTGAATTTGTGACTCGTGTCAAAATTTGGGAAGGCAAAGTAAATAGCTGCTGGATGCTAAGAATGTTTTGATATTTTTGCCAGAAGTGTGTGTGTGTGTGTGTAAATATATATATATATATGTGTGTGTGTGTAAATATATATGTGTGAATATATATATGTGTGTGTGTGTGTGAATTCAAATTAAAGCTGTGTGTGTGTGTATATATATATATATATATATATATATATATATATATATATATATATATATATATATATATATATACATATACACACACATACAGTTTTAATTTGAATTCATTAATTATTATCAGATTTTTTAAAAGATGATATTAACATAGATAATTCAATGAATCAAATAGAAATTATAATTTTATGGTATATTTATTAAATTTAAGTTTTGTTTTGAAAGTTACTCAGATATTAGTTCTAAACAGATATACTTGAAAAAAATCTTTGATCCCACCTGATCATAACTGTTTTATTTGTTTACTCTTGCATATTTTTCAAGACACACCACTAATTACTTATTGCTTTACTTATGAAAAGTCAAAGTGGTTGCCTTTTTCTTATGATTATAATAATAGATTACATAACTACAGACACAGAATCAAATTTATTTTTTTACAGTAAACTAATAATTGTTCAACATTTTTGTTTTAAACGATTGCATTTTAAATAGAGATGCAAAGTTCACCATCATAAAAAGAATTGCAAAAAAAAAGTTAATAACATTGAGACACTAGAAGTATACAAAGATAAATGGATAAAACATCCCCAAACACTGACTCCAAATGGTTTTAACACCAAACTAAATCATCCTCAAAACACTGCTTGGAAAATAGGATGAACAGATGTTGATTGACATATAAACACTTAAATAAACAAATGCCTAAGTTAAACATCCAACAAAAATGGTTATGGCTAATTTAAATATATCTCAGCCAATTCAAAAAACTTTGATTACCAAAAATCATTTTTATTCAATGAATAAATATGTTACATTACCAGTTTATTTTTTCATTGCTTTTCTTTTGTGTGGCTTTTCACCACTTAAAAACTTTCTTAAAAAAAACGAACTTTTTTCCTGACAATGACCTAAGGTCGAAATTAGTTGAGAACAAAAAGTAAAGAAATATTCCTATTTGTCTTTTTGCTTATATTCTAGATTTGAAGTTAAAGATTACTATTTTTGGAGAACTCTGTGTAATTATATGTCTTCAGATTCTGTGGTCAGATTCTGATGTCATATAACGGCATGTCAACTCATCTGGGGTTATTTTATGCGGAGAGATTTGGGAATTGCGTTCATATTTACATTTTTTAGTTGTTAAAGAGTTTTTTTCGTTCAATCTTATTGAATACAAATAGTTTTTTTAAAAAATTCCATTTGACTCGTATATGGGACTCTAACAGGTCATACCATTCTGGGTCCGAGTGGACATGGGAGTAATGGCAATGAAGGGGTTCTCCAGGACTACAGCCTCACTATCGGATGCAGTTTAGTGTCATATACAGTGCAGCTTTTTTTTTCACTCCTCCGCAGAGAAAACAGCGAATTCTATGCCCCGGTGATTAGGAGGGTAAGAACCATTGATTTCATTGTCAGCAGTTGAAGGTTCTAGTAATTAATGTTTAAAAATGTTGTAGTATTCCTATCAGAAAAGATTTCATGCCTGTATAGGCAGTGGGTATATTGGATAAAATTCCACCTTCCTCTCTTAAAGTATTTATTTATTTATTTTATATGACTATTAAAGATTCCCCAAAGAAATAAGCAATATTCAAAACTTCTTCCATTGACTTTATTTTGAATGCTTTCTCACGATTGTGTAGTGTAGAATGATAGCAAGCTTGTCTTGTGAACTCATTCACAACTCTAGTGAACCGTGTGCCAGACTAAACGCTCCACCTTTTCCTCTCACTGTTTGTTTGTTTGTGTGTGTGTGTATATATATATATATATATATACGCACACACAAAATGCGCTTATAGTAATGGTTATTGTAAGAAATGGAATTGACACTCTGAGTTCAAATATTGAACAAAGATTTTTGTATTTGACTTCACGCTAATGCTCTTAGGAAAGACATGCATCCATATATTCTCTCCCTTACAAAAAGTAAATAGTAGGGCAGATAGGGTTTTGTTGCCTTGGTAAGGCAATCTGCCAATGAGAAGGGAAACTGTCAAAATTTTTTCTCTACTTAAACAAATGCACTTTATGCCATGTTCTACTTGTACTAGAAAGTTTGGGTAATTATACATACACACACAGAGGATGCGTAGATGGTATAGGTTATTGCTTTGGAAAATGGAATCGACAAATTTCGTTCGAGTTCTGGCTTAGGCTGTTTGTTTTCTTCATGCGGATGTTCTCCCAAAAGGCATGAAACCACATCTTTTTTCCCTCCGGTTATGTGAAAAATCCTATCTAGGAGAAGGACAAATCTAAAGGAAACCTCAACCCTCTAACATACCATAGGTAGACATGGAAAAATAAGGCCCATTACTCTTCATGTTTTTTTAAATCATAGAGAAAGTTTGAATTGTACATAATCTTTTTCGTTTTACACCTCCCCCCCAAAAGAAAAAGATTATGTAAATATGAACATGATCCCCAAACCACTAGGCATAGAACAATCCTAGACTAGTTGACATGCTGTTAGGATCAATCAGTTATATGAGGGTTGAGCAAACTGCGGCCCGCGGGAGTCTCTAGAAAAATAAACACTTGCGCTTGAATCGAAGCTCAATTCTTTTGATTTTAAAAGATGCGGCCCTTTAATTATTCATAATCCATTGATGGGCCCCTCCCACCAAAAGGTTTACTCACCCCTGAGTTATATAGTTCCGACGACAGAATCTTAAGAAGACACCTTACATATCGTTCTCCAAAAATACGAAAAGTATATATATACAGGGTGACCCCAAAAACAGAACCCATTTATCTTTGTAGAAGTAATATGGGTTCTATTTTTTTTTGGGGGGGGTCACCCTGTATATATATATATATATATATATATATATATATGTGTGTGTGTGAGCAATATTTGGTTACAGAGTTTCAATGTTGTAGTGTTTGGTAGGAAATAATACATAGAAATATGTTATATTAGAAATAATAAAAGCCGGTTGTTTAGAAATTAACTTTTTCTATAAATTGTCAAGTGTATACTTATTTATAGTCTGTGGGTCTGTGAGAGAAAGAGAGGGTTACTTTAAGGATTCTCAACCGAAGGGGATTTTCAAAAGCTTCCGGTGAGAATTGAGATCACAGATAAGCTGCTAATCGGTCTGTTCACAATAATCTCCTGACTTGAGTTTAAGTTAGTCTATGAGAATTCTCTATTGCCATTTAAATTTATCAAACTAAGCTATAAAAATAACCCAAGCAAATTTTTATGTGCTAATATAGAAAAAATTTAAAGGTTTTAAACAGTAAATTTTTAGTATTTTGAAAGACTCTTTTCAGTCTGACAAAAGGAGTTTTTCAAATCCCAAGTATTAGACGATAATGACATTCTGACACAGTGAAAAAAGGTTGCATTCATTTCTCCTTTTCAAGTTTATTTCCACCGTTTGATAATTTATCTTTTTGAAAAGACTTGTTTTCCATGAGAATCTTTTAGCAATCAATAATTGGAAGCTAATTTATTTATTGGAGGTGCCCGTGGTGTAATGTTTATCGTCGCAGGAATTGGACACGGCGACACGAGTTCAAATCCTGGACTGATTGCATTTCACATAGCACTAATACCCTTGGGAAAGGTATGAATCCAATTATTCTCCCTCCAGCTATGGGTAAATAGTAGGGCAGACTAGGTTCTTCAGCCTTGGTGAGGCAACTAGTCTAGGAGAAGGAAAACTCTGAATTCAAACCTGTTAAACTCTGCTTAAAAAATGACCTTGTGTCATATCCTACTCGAGCGGAGGGGTTGGGTAAATATGATAATTGGAAGCTAATTTAGTAATTTCTCATAGATCAGATTATTATAACTTTAGTGTCTTCAGTTGATATTAATTGGCCAATTTAGTTTAATATAAAGCATATGGATTTTATATATTAATGTTGATAGTTCTTTTGTTTTAGGATGGAGCCCATAGTAGCTGTTTTAAGTTAACTTAAAGTTTTGAACAGCCATTGACTATCAAATTCACAAGCATTAAGTAACATGTTTCAGGATCTCCGGAAAAAAAGTGGGGTTTAAAGAATCAGTAGACTGGGTTTTATGGAGATAAATCTTACACAACATTGCTGACTGCTTTGTATATCATTGTTGAGTGATCAATAAAGGCGGAATGTATTTCCTTACGTCAACTTAGTTGGCTATGGAATTTTTTTATTATCCGTAGTTGTTAAAAATCTTACTTTCCTGTCCCAAGGCTCGAACCAGGCCTGTTTACTTAAAAAAATCAATGTCATTATTTAAATTCTACATCTGAGCCTTTTGTATATATTTGGTCATTTTGTGAACAGAGATATATTATTGTACTTAGCCTCTCATTGGGTGCCCCATTCAATCGGCCTTGAGCAAAGAGCTTCGTAAATTACATTATTGTACTTAGCTTCGTCTAGAGCACCTCGGGTGATGTGATGGTTAGCAAGCTAGACCAGCAAACCTTCATGTGTGAGTTCGATTCTCATTGAGTGCTCCATTCATACGTCCTTGTGCCACATCAAAGAAAAACTTATTAAATTACTACTACTTTGCTTCGTTTGGTTCGGAGGCCTTAGGTTGCTTACGGTATCTAATGTTTCTTAGTGGTCACCTATCTTAGAACAGGACAGGATCATCGCTGTTTCACTTGAGGGATCTGACGGCAACTGGTGCTTTCAGTGTGACTTTAATCGACAAAATAATTTTTTAGAAGTTTCTGGTTTGGTTTCTTTGTTTAATGGCATATCAATCTTCTTGGAGTATTTAATACCAAAGCCATCATCGTAGAAAAACAACAGTGGTGCTATTTAACCCATTGCTGGGGGAATAAGAGAGTTCATATTTTTTCCTAACGTAATAGCGCGACTGGAGTTCGAACTAGTTTACTAAGATGTCGCAGTCCAGTTCGTTAGCCACTACGCCACGTGAATTCAACTTAGTCTTCTAAGCAATTTGCAGTTCGATTTCGAATTGAATGGTGACTTTGTGGGGTCTGCATTCGCGCTGAACGTCATTGTTTTCGCTCTCAAAGTTCTCGATATAACGGAGGTAACCATGAAATGCTAATTAGAATATTTCACTCCTTCCTAAATAAAAGTGCCAATACCATGATGGACCGCAATTACAGCATGAACCCATCTAATTAAACTAAAATTTGTGCAGTCTAAAGCCAAATAGAGGAAACTGATGGGAAGATTGACAAAGTAACCAATATTCTAAATGAAGGAAAACTTTCATATTTGCCTTGAAAATCAGCATTCATTATTCTTGGAAAGTACAAGTCACCCAACCAGCAAACCATACTTATGTATATCTGTTTACGTCAAATTCGATAGATATATCCTATTTGCTATATATATATATATATATATATATATATATATATATATATATATATATATATATATATATATATAAAAAATCAGTAAGAGTATATATTGAGTCAACGGCGCTTGGTGACTGTTACTTTCTCTTCTATTATACGATCATCTTACGAAGAGCTCTTGCTCTGATGATTCGCTATCCTAACTTATATATATATATATATACATACACACACACACACACACACATATATATATATATATATATATATATATATATATATATATACTTTAAGAAAAACAACGAAATCGGTCACATAGGATTATAAATTTATTTCCATCCTGTTATGCATTTTTGAAATTTCCAAAAACACGAAAAAAAATTAACAGGGCTTTTTCAGATCTTTTTGATCAAAAAGATCTGAAAAAGCCCTGTTAATTTTTTTTCGTGTTTTTGGAAATTTCAAAAATGCATAACAGGATGGAAATAAATTTATAATCCTATGTGACCGGTTTCGTTGTTTTTCTTAAAGAATTTATTGGTCTGTATTATTGTTACATTGAGCTCTTTACCAGGAAAATTTAAATATTCATTCATGAATAATTTCTTGTCCTGATGGAATTACTGCCAACTCCGGTTTAACTGGACCAAAGAATACTTATATATATATATATATATATATATATATATACATTTACCAACCACTTGTCTAACCAAGGCTAAAGAGCATAGTTTGTCCCTACTTGATATTAACAGTATGTGAAATGTAAACTGCCTCGTCTAGGATGTGAACTCAGGTCGCTGTGTCCATTTCCTACGACGATACCCATAACACCACGAATGTTGTTTTTGCTTATGGGGGTTGAGCACTCTGGCGAAGGAATTGTCGACCGCCGCTCGCATAATGCAAAGCTCTTCGAAAGAACTGAACACTCTGATTGCCGATAGGATATAAAAATGTAAACAAACGGCTGCTGCTGCTGTTGCTACATAAATACCTTAAGAATTCCCTTAGCCAACGTGGTACTCTTGTTGGCCGAACGGTCTGAGACTTAGTCTAACGTAAAGTTGGATGGGTTTCGATCCCGGCTTCGAGCGTCTTTCGTGTCTAGCCACACTGAAGAGTTCTGATAGAACGGAACAGTCTGTCTGAGGATGACAATATATATATATATATATATATATATATATATATATAACTGTATTTCAGCACAAAATGTTAATCTAACCGAGGTTTTTTCCTATTAGAACAGTGTGTTTAAAGTATTCTCAGAGAATAAAGCAATTTTCAATACAATTTGCAACTGAATAAAGATTTTGTGGGGTCTGTTTTGATGCTGAATGTCAGTTTTTAACCATCTAAATTCTTGATAAAACAAAAGATAACTAATAAAAAGTAAAGTTGGCAACCGTTGTCGAGGGTGATCCGAAGGCTCCCTTTTCAATAGCTACTACACCAAGGTGTAGGGGAGGGCGCTAACTATGGAATGCTAATTAGAATGTCCTCCTTTTACCTAAATAGTAGCATCAATATCATCATGGACTTCTGTTACAACGAGAGCACACAGTTCTTTTGGCAATGGAAAAATCAGTATTTTGCCGAATATGAGAACATAGTGATATGTGGCTGGATTTGACAAACCCAACAGTTTATACAACAAATTAAATCACTACCCAGATCCGCCAAGATTTAAAGAAAGCTAAGACGGTCGAATATATCTAATAAACGACCTTGAATCAGGTAACAGAAATCTGAGATATACCTGGAGCCAATTGGTAAAAAAAAGCATCTTTTGTCAACGGCCTGTACACCAAGTAGAGTGGAAAATCTTAAAGAAACCTTGTATTGCTTGGTAAATATTGAAAATACGGGTCATTGTCATATAGGACATGAAAATGACAATGAAAAAAAAAATTTTTTTCGGAATCTATTGTTAAGATATTCCTCTCTGTAATAACCAAAGTCTTTTTTTTTGGTTGTTAGTTCATTGTCTTCAGTGGAAATTAGTTTTTCAATATTTTTTCCTATACAAAATGTGTATTACTATTATTTACTTGTTTGAGTGAGAGTCATGGTAATCTTCCTATAGATCTAATGAAAGAAAATGGCTTTACATTAAAACAGACAAGAAGCTGACGATACCTCGTATAAAGTATTACGGACGCAGATACACTTACCCAAGCCGAATCCCTGCTGCATAGCCTAAAGCAGGCAGCAGGTGGCATTGGCCTCCATGTGAATGCAGACTAAACGAAGTACATGTGTTTTAATTAAAAAGGAGAATCTCTACTCTAAAGGGTGGGTCTCTGAAATAAGTGGACAATTTCACGGACCTCGGTAGCAGCGTCTCATCTACTGAAAATGACATCATTATGCGACTAGCGAAGGTACGGAGTGCTATCGATTGGTTATAGATCATATGGAAGTCTGATCTATCCGATAAAATAAAACGTAATTACTTCCAAGCAGCGGTCGTGTCAATTCTACTCGATGGATGCACCACATGGACGTTGACTAAGTGTGTAGAGAAAAAGTTAGACGGGAACTGCACAAGAATACTACAAGCTATACTGAACAAATATTGGAAGCAACATCTCACAAAACTGCAGCTGTATCTCTCATCTCTAAACCCATCCAAATTAGACGAACAAGACATGCGCGACTTTGTTGGAGAATTAAGGACGAAATCATAAGTGACGTTCTCCTATGGACCCTTCACACGGATGTGCAAGATTTGGCCGATTAAGAACTTATCTATATCAGCTCTGTACGGACACAGGGTGTAGTCTAAAAGACCTGTCGGAAGCGATGAAGGAGAGAGAGAGAGAGAGAGAGAGAGTCGGGGAAGTCTGTGCCAGCAGCACGACACGATGATTATTTACTCTACCTACTATTTCTACAAGGTCACCAATATCAGAAGTGAACAGGCTCATCGCTGTTTGTCTTTGGTGATCTGACTGGGACTGTTGATTTCGATATGATTTGATCGTAAGTCGAAATCAAAAATTGGTGTTGGTCACATTTGAGAGGGAAAAATCCTATTTATGTCTAAAACAGTGATTCTCAAATGGGAGTCACTTGGCTTCTAGGAGATATTTTTAAACTGATTCATTTCTCGAGAACTCAAGAACTTAGTCTGCTCTACTATCAACTAATTATTGAAGTGATAGTTTCATGCATTTTATAAAGACATTAGCGTGAAATGAAACAAACAGCTTCGCCCAAGATTTAAAGTCGGTGTAACGTTACCAAGCTGAAAGTTGTGACAACACAATACAAAACGATGCGAAATTTCATTGTTGGTCGAAATTCTAGCTGTAGGCTAAAAGAGAGCGATAAATAAGGAAATTCGCCAGCTCGTTTAAATAGAAAGATACTTAGTCATTTCACTGCTGATCGGTCGCTTGTACATGCGTGACTTTCTGTCTTCGTCTCGGGGCCTACTGGTCTGTGGACTCTGCTCCCTTCGAATCTGTTTTTTTTTTTATATATCTTCCTAGAGTTATTCCCTATGCATACGTTAAATCACACGTAATAACTAAGGTCCTTAGTATACGTCATCGTTGAATCTTTATTACACGTCATTGCTAAATATCAGCTGATATTTACCTTATTGTTTATCTTAGAAATTCAGCTGATTCTCAAACAAACTGTCAAAGTTCTTATAATTTGTTTATTATGAAATGAGTTGACATGTCAATGAAACAAAGGCCTTACTCGAGCCTTGACCTTTACAGAATGACCCCCTTCCATGTTCAATTCCAACTTTGACAAGAAAGGATTTGATATTAAAAGAATTAACTAAAATCCCTAATTATTTTACATCGGGTCGCCGATTCCATTTTCCACATCAATAACCATTACTCTAAACGGTGTTCCTATTTAAATTATAAGTGTCATGTTGAAAAATAATTGCAATATTGAAATAAATCAATGATTGTCAAACGAGAATCACTTGGTTCCCTTGAGAGGAATTTCAACCAAATGTCTTAGTCATAAGTAAAACTGAAGGTAATTATTTAATGGAATTCAAAATTGGATCGCAAAGGGAGAAATGTGACCGGATGCTCTAAGAACTGTTGGTCGAGATGACACTTTAATTAAACTATTTGGTAAGCTAATATTTATGACAGAATTTCTCAATCATAGTCTATTATTCCAGTTAGTCTTGAAAAGGATGATTGATTTTCTGAAATATGGTGTAAAGAGGGCATGAGTTAAAAATATGTTAAGAATCACTGGTCTCTTACAGTGGTAATTTACTAAGCTTTTTGCTTAGATGTGGCACAAAGATGGGGCACCCAATGAGACTCGAACTCACTCGTGTAGCGTTTGCTAGTCTAGCTTGCTAACCATTACGCTACCTGAGGCGCCCCACTGGTCTCTTACAGTGGATGAAGCAGTTGCTCGAATCGGGCCTGTCTACTGACAAAAAT
This sequence comes from Sepioteuthis lessoniana, assembly GCA_963585895.1. NCBI lineage: Eukaryota > Metazoa > Mollusca > Cephalopoda > Myopsida > Loliginidae > Sepioteuthis > Sepioteuthis lessoniana. The sequence goes on from OY757909.1 coordinate 32,734,724, forward strand.
CAATGTCTTTATTGAAATTCTACATTCGAGCGAATATATTTGAGTATTGTGTCCGCGTATGCAATTATATTGCAGTGACTTAGAGCATCACACGTTGTGTAATGGTTAGCAAGTAAGATTAACAGACCTTTGTTAGTGACTTTGATTCTCACTGGGTGCTCCATAATTCTGGCTTTTGGCCACAACTGAGGTAAGCTTAGTAAATAACTCTTATTGTGATTTCAGCTCAGTTTAGCACGAAAATCGTGGGGTATGGTGTACCCAGTGAGAAATGAACCTACTAACAATGGTCTGTTAGTCTAACTTCTCAATCACTAAAAACAAATACTCTGAGTAATTTGCGTAGATGATCTCTAATTAATAAAAGGTTATTATTTACCGACTTGAGCCGAGTTTGACACAAGGCCTGAAATATGGAGCACTCAGTGAGAACTGAACCACTCACAATGGTCTGCTAGTCTAACTTGTTGACCATTATTACACCACTAGGTATTAAGGTTCGTTCAACTAAAATATGAGTGACCGCTGTTAGTTCTTACAACGAAATACCAACATTCAGTTGTAAAAACGGAGAGTCTGAAATATTTCTGAAGATAGAAAATAAAATGGCTATTTGATATTCATTCGGTTATTTACCATAGATGAGCTGATAGATAGATCGATAGATATGAAAAGATAAGCAGATGAATCTGAAGAGATAAGTAGCCATGGCCCATATTCTGATCGATATAAGACATGTAGGTTCGGTTAGGTTATTTGGTTTGATCGCACATCAACCCTTGTTTAGGCGGACATGATTTGTTCGCGAATTGTTTGTGGGTAACTTGATTTTTAAACGATTTGTTAGAAGTCATTTATTAGCATGCAATTAGATAATTTCAAGTATTGTTATTTAACATTAGTAATTCTATTTATCAAGTATTCCAATCTAAATTAATACTAATTATTTGTTTGCACACAGTTAAATGGTTTCAAGTACTGCTATTTAACATTAGTAATTCTATTTATCAAGTATTCCAATCTAAATTAATACTAATTATTTGTTTGCACACAGTTAAATGGTTTCAAGTACTGCTATTTAACATTAGTAATTCTATTTATCAAGTATTCTAATTTAAATTAATACTAATTATTTGTTTGCACACAGTTAAATGGTTTCAAGTACTGCTATTTAACATTAGTAATTCTATTTATCAAGTATTCCAATCTAAATTAGTACTAATTATTTGTTTGCACACAGTTAAATGGTTTCAAGTACTGCTATTTAACATTAGTAATTCTATTCCTCAAGCATTCTTATTTAATACAAACAATATGCACACAGCATTCTTCTCCTCCTCGGCGTAAATACACGACGTTTTCTACCCCACCCCATTTTTTGCCCGTTAAAAAAAAGATCAACTAGCTATTGTTGCAAAAATCGAGGAAATGATTGAGCAGTTCTATTTAACCGATAGATGGAACTCTAAAAGGTACTTTCACACCAAACTAGAGTGGACCTGGAAGTAATGGCTATGAAGGTGCATTCCACATTCCTTAAAGCTCTTCATCATCAGATACAGTTTAACCGTTAACACCCAGGACACTCATTGGAGGAGTTCTACCCTTCTGCTGAAGTACAGTTGGCATATTCAAGAGCCCCAGTCGATAAGGCGGATGCGACAAGTAATCATTACCTAAATTTTGATGTGCCGATAAATAGATAAATATGAAGAAACTTTGATATTGGATATGTTTATGTATCATATTGTACATTTCTGTTTGTTGTTCTTATTGTTATTTGCGCAGTAGCCAATAGCAAATTCAATTAAACACTTTTTCTGTGCTTCAACTTTCTTCAAATAACAATGGCGCCGACATTTACTTTGTTATATCTCAATGGTTAGATCAGTGACCCAGTAAGTGAAAAGGATGCATATTCTGTTAACGTGTCGTTTTTTTTTTGTTTTTTTTTTTTTTAAATAATTGTTGCCACAAACTCATTCAGGAGAAGAAATTTTTGTTTCTTTAAATGAGGAAGAACAAACAAACAGGTCTGATTTACTCTATTTTGAACTTGCTTTGATAGTTCAAGGAACAGTCACATTTAATCATATACCGATGCACACGATTGTTTTGCTAATATACATATACATGCATTATTAAACATCTTTGCCTTTTTTTATCTTACATATATACACACAAACACACCTTTTTTTTTTTCATGCACAGCGTTTTTTAACAAGATGCCTATTAAAGGTAATGGTAATCTGTTTCATTGATTGATTTTAACGGCATGTCTACTCGTCTTGTGTTATTTTATGCCCAGAGGTTAGGGAATCATGTTCATTGTTGATCAATTATTACATTTCTTGTGTAATTATTTCTTAAGAGTGTTTTGCATTGTTATATAACTTACCCCTATATAATTCTAATAATTTGCGTAGTGTAATGATTAAAACGCTGGACTGCGGAATCGTAGTAAGCGAGTTCGAATTCCAGTCGTGCTATTACGTTCACTTTCGGACAAATACTCTTGGGAAAGGCATAAACCCCTTATCCTTCCAGCTATGGGTTAAATAGTACCACTACTGCTCTTCTAGAAGGATGGATTTGGCATTAAATAAACCAAGAAGGTTGATATGCCATTAATAATCTTATAATTTACACACACTTGTATGGTTTGAAGTATTAATATCTAATACTAATGATTATGTTGGTGCAAGTAATTATTTCTATTTGATTAACCGGTTCATTGGTCTAGTGAGTAGAGTGTTCGCTAATGATCCGGAAGACCTGGGTTCAATCCCAGGTCTCGTCATACCAAAGACTTTAAAAATGGTACTTGATACCTCTTTGCTTAACACTTATCAATATAAGGTACGTATCAAGGGTAAAGTGGAGCAATCCAGGGAAAGGAGTAGCGCCCTCCCAACACCTTGGTGTAGTAGCTATTGAAAAAGGAGCCTTCGGATCACCGTCGACTAAGGTCGGTAACTTTACGTAGTTATAAGTGTTCGCCAATGGCCCAGGTCGAGTCATACTAAAGATTCAAAAAATGGTACTTGATGCCGCCTTGCTTAACACTAGATGTTACAGATCAAGAGTAAAGTGGAGCAGCACCCTTCTCTACACCTCGATGAAGTAGCTATTGAAAAAGCTATTGAAAATGGAGAAATCCAGGGAAAGGAGTAGCGCCCTCCGCTACACCTCGGTGTTGTAGCTATTGAAAAGGGAGCCTTCTGGTCGCCCTCGTCTAAGATCTCCAACTTTAGTTTTTACTTATTAGTACACTGTTATATAGTTTCAAGTAACTAATAATAATTCCTTCGTAAACAAGCATTCCTATCGAATAGAAATGATTTTAAAACAGGTCTTTTTGACTTTTAGATGGGACCGGAGTAAAGTAAAGTAAAGTTAGCGACCTTTGTCGAGGGTGACTCGAAGGCTCCCTTTTCAATGGATTGCCACACTTTACCCTTGATCCTTATCTTATAAACAAGGCAGAATCAAATACCATTTTTAAGTCTTTGGTATGATTCGGCCTTGGATTGAACCTTGGTCTCCCGGACCATTGTCGCAATGGGACCGTAATAGGCACAAACACTCTAGATAAGAGTGGAACAGCGAGTTATAGCAATGAATGAGTACTCCAGACTCCCCAGATCTCTGATTTAGTATCATACCCAGTGCAATCCTTTTTTGGAAGAAGGGGGGGGTCTTGCAGGGTATTCTAAGATCCTGAGCATGAAGCTGTTTAAGAAATGGATATTTGTATCACATACCCTTTACTTTTGCGAATTCATTACCAACAATTCTTGACCATGGACAGAGAGGTGGGTGAACCCCTTGTTCCCGAAAAAAACCCAAAAAACAACAAAAAACACTCATCTCTTTGCTTAATGGTATTTTCATTGAAAAACAGCCGTGATAGTATTCAACCCATAGTTGGGGATGGGGATAAGGGGGTTCAATACCTTTTCCCAAGGGTATTAGTCCAAATGTGAACGTAATTCTACGAGTGGAGTTCGACTCTCTTATTTCGATGTCGCAATCCAGCATGTAAGTCATGATGCCACGAGAATTTCACTTTCTCCTAGAGTGAATTTGCTAGAATTAAAGTACTTTAGAAAATAATACCCTCGTCTACTGACTTCTGATCGTACTAGAGCCGAAGATCTCTGTTTACTACGGACACTTAAAAACTAACCCTTTCATCCGCATCAAAAAATCCTTCTCTTTCCATAAAAAAATCTGAGCTCCCTAACTTGTTTAATCATACTCTTGACACTACTATACACACAGAGAGTCATTTACATACATATCATATTTACCAACCCCTCCGCTCGGGTAGGATGTGACACAAGGTCAATTTTTAAGCGAAGTTTAACAGGTTTGAATTCAGAGTTTTCCTTCTCCTAGACTAGTTGCCTTACCAAAGCTGAAGAGCCTAGTCTGCCCTACTATTTAACCATAGCTGGAGGGAGAATAATTGGATTCATACCTTTCCCAAGGGTATCAGTACTATGTGAAATGCAATTAGTCTCGTCCAGGATTTGAACTCGTGTCACCGTGTCCATTTCCTAGGACGGTAACCATTACACCATTTACATACATATAAGCTACCAATGACCACACACACCTGTACTAATACACTGACTCCCAGATGTGTTCATATACGCATACATACAGTTAACTCGTTCCCGATTATATGTCGTTTGTCCGAAAAATATATGGAAAAATAAAAATCAAGTTTAAGCCATTTTATTCGACTTTACGTCTTTCCACCACGAATATTAAAGTCGTAATATCACAAGAAAAGCGTCAAAAGCTCATTAGATCATCATCATCATCATCATCATGTCATGCTGGTAGCACGGATATCCCGGACCCTCTCTCGCCACTCCTCCCTATAGTTCATCGCCCTAGGCAGGTCTTCAGGACAACATCCCGTATCCTCACATAGCTGCTGAATGTATGTTCGTGCTGGTCGTCCTGCTTTTGCACGGCTATGTGTGGGGGTCCATAAGAGTACATCGCTTATGAGTTCGTCCCTGCTTCTCCAGCAGTGTCCTGCATGTCTGGTTCGTCTAACTTGAATAGTTTTCGTGATAGGAGGCAGGTGGCCGTACAGTTGGTGTCTTGTGGGGTGTTGGTGCCAGGACTTGTTCAAGATTGCTCGCAGCATTTTTGTGTAATTGCCGTCCAGCTTCTTCTCCAGCCGTTTTGTTAGCGTCCATGTAGTGCACCCATACTGTACAATAAAGAAGAATAAAAATATATAAAATCTCGACGATCCACAGTCATCTACGTCCGCGATGTAAATAAACAAATGAAATGTAAATATTGGTAAATTTAACTAAAATTACTTTATTTTCTACTATCACAAAATAATTTGAATAACTGTATTTGTTATTTAACCTAACAAAATTATTTTATTCTATAATGTCTTAGAGCCAACCACATTCACAAATAAAGAATTCACTATGTACTGTAAAGATCGCCAAATTGTAAACATCTACATTTACGAGTATGTACGTACATGTATTCATGAATGTCGATTACTTTTTTCTATACTATATTAAAAACTAAAATTTATTTGCTTGTAAGCTTAAAATAGATTCTAATTGACAATATATTACAAGAAATGCATTTATAAATGATGTAGACCCAGGTTGGGACCACGAAAAGACAACTCGGAACACGGTATAAGTTTAAAGATATATTGAAGTAACAAGATACAGAGAAAAGTGGTGGCGTAAGCTAGGCTTACTTGTCAGTCGAACCTCGGTAGAATATCCAATATTTTCGAGAGTTGTTGTTTAGTCTGGAGACAAGTAAATTCGACTTGAGTCGCCTCTTCAGGAACGAGTTACCAACGTAAGGTGAGGTTAATCGGCCTTCGGGCTTTTGACATTGTGTCAAGTCCTGTCTGGTGGGAGGCTGCGACAAATACTTACCAAAGTAAGGTGAGGTATTCTTGTATTCATATTGACATGCTTGCTCTTTCACGCGTATGCATTACTGCCCCTGAATAAATGCACCCAGAAACAAAAGAGCTTGTAGTGTCACGACAGTGATTAAACGAGGGTAGTGGAATTTAGTTTATGGTAATGTTGGAATTTTGTGACTAACTTAATCCTTTAATGTTTTATGGTTAATTTGTAGCTGGTAATGAATATTGTTAAACAAACTTAAGGATGAACTAGGGTTGCATTAGAGGGTTACGGAAACCGGACAGTTTTTATTCTTGTTTATGCATGGACACTCCCTACACCAAAATGACACGATGTCACATTCTCTCCACGCGGAGAAAAATGGTTAAATACAAGTTATGTTGTTGTATACTCACACGTCTATATGAATACTCAATACTCGATTTTTGCAGCAATGGCTAGTTGATCTTTTTTTTTAACGGGCAAAAAAAATGGGGTGGGGGTAGAAAACGTTGTGTATTTACGCCTAGGAGGAGAAGAATGCTGAATTTTGCAGTTGAATAGTTGACAGGACCCACACCAGTTGTGTTCAGGTCGGTTAGTACGATTGAGATAGAGACAGCAAAAAAAAAAAAAAAAAAAGGTTGAAAGAGTACAAACGGCCGTACGTCACTTCAGCGACTTGGGGAAAGAAAAAAATTAAAAATTAGAAAAAAAAAAAAAAAAAAAAATATATATATATATATATATATATATATAGCGAATAATGTTGCACTTCAAGGCCAGTGAACAGTGGGTCTTTTGCAAAATAATAAATGCACATATTCGAGAGAAATGGTATGTAGGTAAAGCCAAGTGCGTGCGTGCGTGCGTTTTATCAATGTTATCATTTTTTACCTTCTAAATGTCGAACAAGGCGGGGGGGGGCTTGCATAACTGTTACTGATGCGGAAAGCGACATCGGCAAACCGAGTGTGAACCGAGTCCGTTTGCGTTCTATCAGCACTTTCCCTTGGAAAAAGCATGAAACCAATTCTCCCATCAGCTATGGTAAGGATAGTTCAATTAAGAGAAAACTAACCCCTTCCCATTTTCTTATGGATGAGGACTGAATCATTTTAAGGTCATGTCAACCCGTCTAGACTTATTTTATGCCTAGTGGGTTAGGGAAACGCGTTCATAGTGTAACTATTTATCTTGAAGTTGTTTATTTTTGCTCTAACATATGATCTCAAGTATTCATATCTAATACCAATAATTTGCACACCATTGTATAGTTTCAAGTATTCCTTTCTAATACTAATAATTTCATGGCTTCAAGTAATTATTTCTATCTAATTCTAGGCATTTGATTACAGGCAGTTATATGTTTTCAAGTAACTGGTAATCATCCATAATAAAAAAAATACAAAGGTAATTTCCATGAGGTGGTGACTAATGTGCTGAACTTGGACTATCAGTCCAGATTTGGATGGACCTAAGCAACAACATTTTTTTGATATTTTGTTTTATTGAATTTATTTGTTTAACGGCATATCAACTGCTTATGGGTTATTTCATGCCAGAATTTGATTCATTAGTAAATGATTAATTGTAATCATGATTATACTTTCAATTTTCCCCAGAATGTTTTTTAATTGCTCATTTTGTCTATAATTCTGCATTAACATGGTTATATAATATCAAGTATTCCTATCTAATACAAATAATTTGCCCCCAGTTATATAATATCAAGTATTCCTATCTAATACAAATAATTTGCCCACTGTTGTATGATATCAAGTATTCTTATCTTGTACAAATAATTTGACCATAGTTATATAATATCAAGTATTCTTATCTAACACAAATAATTTGCCCTCGGTTACATAATATCAAGTATTCCTATCTAATACAAACAATTTGCTCACTGTTGCATGATATCAAGTATTCTTATCTAATAATAATTCTAAATAAACAATTCCAACTTCAAGTGTTATATTTTGACCTTCGACCCGGCCCCAAAATACTATTCCAAGTGTGAAGGAAGTGACACATTCCAACGGCCAGTAATCGAAAGAGATCACGTGGGCGGATTAAGGCTTATGATATGGGAAAAGGTGAAGGTCCCATTGTGCCATTACAGTCATGCACCGGAAGAGAGTAACCTCTGAACTGCATGACAGTTATTTCCGCTTGATGACGATTAAACATTCGATTTCAAAGATCCAGTAGGCGATCGTGTGGGCGTTGAGTTATTATTTAACTCAGTTGAGTTTGGGTCCCAGAGCAGTTGCCAGCAGACTCCCAGAGGGTTAGAGACGAGATGTGGTAGGGAAGGCTACACCCGACCGAGGGGGACCTTGGAAACCCCCGATGCAGTTGCCAGCAGACTTCCAGACAGTAGAGACCAGATGTGGTAGGGAAGGCCACACCCGACCGAGGGGGACCTCGGAAACCCCCGATGCAGTTGCCAGCAGACTTCCAGACAGTAGAGACCAGATGTGGTAGGGAAGGCCACACCCGACCGAGGGGGCCCTCGGAAAAGCCCCGATGGAGTGGACCCCAAGACCTCTGGTTGAGCATCTAAGAGAACAAGAAAGACACAACGTGACGGTCATAGCAGTGGGGTCAAAATATGAAGTTTATGTTCGGTCTCCAGCATCCTCTCACATGCAAACCCTTAAACAACCCTTTCAAACCCTTGCAATAAAGTGAGAGGTGAATATTTTTCTAAAGAAGTCTTCTTGTGTCTTCCTTCCTGCGTCTTTATCGTTGTGTCGCTGTGGATGACTATATAACACAAGTAACTATTCTAAATACAAACAGTTTACACACAATTTTATGGTCTCAAATATTCTTATAAATTATAGATAATTTGTAAACAGGTTTATGTGACTATAGATGGGATCCTGACAGACACTACCACTCCGGGGTGGAGGAGAAGGGTGTTTACAAACCCAGTAGTGATAAAAATAAAGAAGACCTATCAAAAGTCAACTGAATTCACAGTCAACAGCCGACAAACCAGAGAAGGTGTTTCAATTAAAGCACCGTGGAGATCATCATCATCATCATCATGTCGTGCCGCCAGCACGGATATCCCTGGCCCTCTCTCGTCATTTCTCCCTATCGTTCATCGCCTCTGGCAAGTCTTCAGGGCTATATCCCGTAAACTGGTAAACTACTTCCCTACGCGTTCAAGAATAATTATAGAGTTAAATTGAGCATTTACAGATCAAAGAAGCTGTGGAGAGCCATGATCACCCACTTTCTTAAAGAACGTAGTACATAGAAAGAGATTTGACGAGCGATTTCAAATTGAAATCGTATACTTAGACGCCATAGGTAATACTCTGCAATATTTGCTCCCATTGAAGAAATATCTAGATCACTTTATTAAAAAATGGATGAATACCACAAGGCATTAAAGACGGATGATAATCTTAACGCTATCATAAAGCAACAGCAATGAAAAAAAAATCATGTTTTCGATCAAGATAAAGTCCTCAATAATTTTTTTTAAGTTCAAAAATCAAAACGGCAGCGTTTAGAATCTGCTCTCATTATACAGTATAGAACGATGACCTACTTTCTTCAATATCGTTTTTAGCTAAATTAATCTGAAGACAAAATAGAATATTAATGAACAAATAAAAATGAAAATTGATTTGATTAAATGAAACTTCAAAATTTTTCATTCTTCAATTACATTTTATACAATAATTAATGAATCATAAACAAAATTATTTTTAAAATGATAACCTTAGGTATATCTCATTGTAATTACAAAACAGATTTTCAAATAATAGCTATGCCATTAATTGAGAAACAAAAACATCGGCACAGGACTGGGCCTCCGCACCCGGACATCGGCACAGGACTGGGCCTCCGCACCCGGACATCAGTATAGGACTGGGCCTCCGCACCTGGACCTCGGCACAGGTCGGGGCCTCCGCACTCGGACATCGGCACAGGATTGGGCATCAACACCTGGACCTCGGCACAGGACTGGGCCTCCGCACCCGGACATCGGCACAGGATTGGGCATCAACACCGAACATCGGCACAGCCTAGGGCATCTGCACCCGGACATTGACTCGGTCATATAAAAGACCAGCAGTTACCCAGGAAGCATTTTCCTTAGTGAATTGAAAGTTGCCGAACAACTAGGCGTCAGTGTCACTACAAGAAATGCCTGAACGAGGTACTCTGCATTCCTGAAAGCTCCAGCATTACGGGTGCTTCACCATCCGATTGTTTAATGTCATATCCAGGACAGTCGTTGCAGGGGGGTAAAACCCCCGCAGAGAAGCAGTCGGTGTATTCTACAGCCCCCCCCTGTCGACTGGGCAATTCTGTAAAGAAGTTAATAGTTAATGCAGATTATTATTTTGTGTTTATAAAATGTAATTTGTTATATTTATAAAGAATGTTCAATATCGGCGATAATGTACATATATCCAAGTTGGGAAAGCGTAGACACATTATCAATGCGGCTTGATGAGCGTCCGTTTCTTGCTTATGCGATCATAGGTCTGATGACTGCAAGGGCGAAAAACTGACTGTCACCAAGCCCCGTTGACTATGTCTACGTCATACTAAGTTAGCAATAATTACGATGCTTTCTGACGAAAATTGCAATCTTTAGACAAAAAGTTGGTTGTACGAATAAGTAAGTAAAGTTGGCGACCGTAGTCGAGGGCAACCAGAAGGCTCCCTTTTCAATAGCTACTACACCATGGTGTAGGAGAGGGTGCAACGCCTTTCCCTGGATTGTTCCACTTTATCCTTGATACATACCTTATATTGCTGAGTGTTAAGCAAGGAGGTATCAAGTACCATTTTTAAAGTCTTTGGGAAGACGCGACCTGGGATTGAACCCAGGTCTCTCGGACTGTTGGCGAACACTCTACTCACGAGACCAATGAGCCGGTATGAAATACCTTATCTGAAATTCTGAGAAGTTCGTTTAATTTGGTTTTATGGCGTATCAACCATTGTGAATTATTTAATTTGACATAGTCAACGGGGCTTGGTGACAGTCAGTTTTTCGCCCTTGCAGTCATCAGACCTATGATCGCATAAGCAAGAAACGGACACTCTTTTTACATATGATTTGTAAACGCATAGTTTTTAAATAAGAGTTTTAAACGATCTAGAGCTCATTTGTTTGCTCATAAGTTTTGCAATTATTTGCACACAGTTAAATGGTTCCAAGTATTGCTATCGAACACCAACATTTTTATTTGTACTCCGTAAAAGAGTTAATTATTGCTATTTAACGCATAATTCTATTCAACACTGCTCATTTGTTTCCACACAGTTAAATGGTTCCAAGTATTGCTATGTATCACTAACAATTCAATTAAACATCAGTCATTTGTTTACACAGTTAAATAGTCAAACAGTTCTATTTCTAACAATTCAGTTTTGCGTGAATCATTTGTTTGCACACAGTTTAAATATCAAACAGTTCTATTTCTAACAATTCAGTTTAGCGTGAATCATTTGTTTGCACACAGTTTAAATATCAAACAGTTCTATTTCTAACAATTCAGTTTAGCGTGAATCATTTGTTTGCACACAGTTTAAATATCAAACAGTTCTATTTGACCCATAGATAGCATCCTATCAGGTGCTACCACTCTGGGTTAGAGTGGACCTGAGAGTAATGGCAATGAAGGGGTACTCCACTCTGAAAAGTTGAAAACACCGAAACCCGAATATCTTTTAGATATTCGGTTTTCAGAGAATCTTTTTTTTTTTTAATTTAAATCTTATTTTTTAAAATTTTATTTTAATTCATTTTTCTTTTTCAATTTTTAACAAAAAGTATACCAGTAATTTTATGGTCTGTCTTTATCTGATTTGATTTACCACTGAATTGATAAACAGTAATATTATGGAAATATTTCTAAGTTTCCCGCCCAAAACAAGTAATTCTCTAACAATTCATTTGTCTACTTCATATACAGTAGCTGGACTGGGGCAGTCGCCGTGGTGCAATTGCTAAAGTGATGGACAGCGGCCGCGAAGTATGCGAGTTCGAACTCCAATCGCGTAATTACGTTCCCTTCAGCAGGGCATCTCGTGTGGTGTAATGGTTAACAAACCTTCCCGTGTGAGTTTTAGTCTCACTAGGTGCTCCGTTCATATAGCCTTGTGCCATATCGAAGCAAAAAGCATAGCTGGACAACCTTAGCATAACGGTGCCGTAAAAAATGGAATTGGCGTGCACATCCAGGACGAGGCTGTTCGTGTTTTACTTCGAGTTACTGCTCTTGGGAAAGGCATGAACCTATCCCTCCTCTCCTAATATGGCAGACTGAGTTCTTTAAACTTGGTGAGGCAACCAGTCTTGGAGAAGAAAAACTGAATTCAAACCAGCTGAACTCAACTTAAGATTTGACCTTATGTTATATCCCGATGAATTATTTGCATAAAGATTTAGAATAAAGACGAACAATATAAAACTGACACAGAAAATGTATCTGACATCCTAATGAGTGTTCACCAATGGTCCGGGAGACCGGGGTTCAATTCCAGGTCGAGTCATACCAAAGACTCAAAAATGGTACTTGATGCCGCCTTGCTTAGCACTTAGCACTGTAAGGTAAAGGATCAAGGGTAGAGTGGAGCAATCCAGGGAATGGAGTAGCGCCCTTCCTTACACCTCGGTGTAGTAGCTATTGAAAAAGGAGCCTTCTGGTCACCTTCGACAAAGGTCGCCGACGTACCGTTGGAAACCAATTCAGACAAGGTACTTTTCAGAATTAGGTATATTTTGAATTCCGGAAGGGTAAGGTAGTGTTAATATCTCTGTGAACTTTGTAAATATTCACGCGACATTAGGACTATAATATTTATCTATTATCTACCGATCAATAAAATATCTGCAATCTATTTATCTTTATGTATGTCTATTTTATTTATATCAGTCTATCGCTAAAATTCTCATGTTTGAGTATGTATATATCCATAACCTTGCAATAACGGCACATCATAGCGAGATTTTTGTTAAAGCATTTCAAATGTAATTTTTTTCTATTCTAATTTAGTTTGGTTTGGTTTCTTTGTTTAATGGCATATCAACCTTTTTCGGTTATTTAATGCCAGAGTCATTCTCCTAGAAGAACAGTAGTGGTACTATTTAACCCATAGCTGGGAGGATAAGAGGATTCATACCTTTCCCAAGGGTATTTGTCCGAAAGTGAACGTAGTAACGCGACCAGAGTACGAACTCGCTTTCTACGATCCCGCAGTCCATCGCTTTAACACCACGAGGACACCAATTATTCTAATTTAGATAATAAAACAATTTCCTGTTCAATTTGTAACTGATTGGTAATTTTATGGGATCAACCTGAACGTAATATTTTTTTTAATCCTCCAAATTTTTTTAATCATCCAAATTTTCGTTATACAGAAATAATCATGAAATGTTGATTAGAATATTTTCCTTTTCTTTAATAAAAGTGTTAGTATCATCACGAACCGTTGTTACAACGGCGACCATGCAAGTTCAGGGGTCGGTATTTTTATCCGAAAATTTTAGGACCAGATACATTTTGAATTTTTTCGGATTTCGGAATTGTATTAGACTAACCCTGAAAAAATATATGGAATTAGCACATTTAAAGAACGTTCATCTTGTTGTTTTTTTTCTATTTAGCAGTAAATAAACCAATGATTGATAAGATGCAAAAGATTTTTTATTTAACAGCTGAACGTTCTGGCTTCATTATATATATACTTTAAATTATTTCTATTAAATAGTATATTTTCCCCCTGGGTGAACATCCTTTAAGTGTACTAATTTCGTAATTTTTGCCCGGGGTAGTAAACAGGGTAAAATGTTGATGTGCGAGGGAATGGCTTGTCTTTGGGGGGAACCTTGTAAATATTTAAATAATATTACAATTTATTTGCATTGTGGTAAATGAAATCCAATAACGACAGACAATAAAATTATTTGTTAACTTTTTATAACGGCAGTATATATAAAGTACGTTGGCCGAATGTAGTTGAGGGTGACCCCAAAGCCCCCCCCCCAAAAAAAACTACTACATTGAGATATAGGGGAGGATGCTACTCCTTTCTCTGGATTGCTTCATTTAATCTTTTTCTGTACCTTATAATACTGAGTGTTAAGTAAGGCAGCATCAATTACCATTTTTTGGTATGATTCGTCCTGGGATTGAACTCAGGTCTCCCGGACCATTGGCGAATGTTTTTGTTACTATTTTATATATTGGCAATTTGGTTAGAGTAACCATTATGCTAATATATAAAATAGTAATAAAAACATTTAAAAAAATAAAAATAAAATACGGTTTACAGAATTTCGGATAAGGAATTATGTATTTGTACTATCAACCAAAAGTTTGCAATTTTCGCAAAATGGCATTTGTGTATGTGTGTCTATATAAAACGAAATAATTATTGCCAATATTTTTCTTACTGCATTTTATTTTAAATACAGTTACCTTGAAGATAAAATTTGATTAATGCTATTCATATTTACCAACCCCTCCGCTCGGACAGGATATGACACAAGGTCAATTTTTAAGCGAAGTTTAACAGGTTTGAATTCAGAGTTTTCCTTCTCCTAGACTAGTTGCCTCCCCAAGGCTGAAGAACCTAGTCTGCCCTACTATTTACTCATAGCTGGAGGGAGAATAATTAGATTCATACCTTTCCCAAGGGTATTAGTGCTATGTGAAATGCAATCAGTCTCGTCCAGGGTTTAAACTCGTGTCGGCGTGTCCATTTCCTACGACGATAACCATCACACCACGGGCACCTCCAAAGTAGATTAATGCTATTCAAACATTGATTGTTTTAAGGGTAAAATAATAGGTCAGATTGGATTCTTTAGCCTTGGTAAGGCAAATGGTCTAGGAAAGGAAAACTGAATTTAAACCAGTTTAACTTCGCTTAAAAACTGACCTTTTGTCGCATCCTGCTCGTGGTGTATTGATACAAAGCCAAATAGAAGAAATAAGTCATAGGAAGATTGTATTGCACCAATCTTATTGTTTTCCTAAAAAAATCAGCATCAAGATATCGGTGGGAGATACACAATTCATTCAACCAATAAACCATAACTATCTATCGCTGTATGCGTAAAATTCTATTTAAAAATCACCTATTTTCACAATGTCACATAAACCTGTAAACACGAAGACACAAAAGAAAATAAATTTGCGTGTGAGCGTCACTATCCTATTAATTCCAGGTTCTACCAAAGTGCTGCTCTTACGCTAAAAGAAATTCACCCTCGTTAAGCTCCAATAACTCCACATAATCGAAGCTAGTATTTAACCCCAATGTACAAATGCGTACCAATAATGGCCGACAGCGCTGACGACAAACTTTTTTTTTCCGCATTCTTGACCAAATAGTTCTTTCTGTTTTTGTTTTTTTTTTTGCTTTGTTTTTCATCATCATACGCCTGGCAAATATGGAACAACAACGTGCTATAATACATCGTTTAACTTCTATATTTGTCACTTTCAAATGTATATCAGTTCTATGGCCGATCGAGAAAGACATTTCCTCATTGAGCAGTTCTCTAAGGCACTTTTTTAAATTGCTCTTTTTTTATTTGTCGCAAAATTTGTTTGCACACAGAAGATATAAACTATTCTTATCAAATAAAAATAATATGCAGACAAATGGTCTCAAGTATTCTTATCTAATACTAATAATTTGTACAAAATTATATAGTTTAAAGTAACTATTCCTATTCAATCCGCACATTGGTCCAGTGGGTCGAGTGTTTGCCAATGGTCCGGGAGACCTGGGTTTAATCCCAGGAAACGTCATACCAAAGACTTTAAAAACGGTACTTGACACCTCTTTGCTTAACAGTCAGCAATATAAGGTACGTATAAAGGGTAAAGTTGAGCAATCCAGTAAAAGGAGTAGCGCCCTCCCCTACATCTCAGTGTAGTAGCCATTGAAAAGGGAGCCTTCTGGTCGCTCTCGACTACGATCACCAACTTTACTTTTTACTTTATTCCAATTCATTAATAATCATTTGTTTAAACTGAATTTATTGGTATCAGATATTCCAATCAAATACAAAAAATTTGCTAGCAATAACATAGTTTCAAGTAACTAATAAAAATCCTTAGTAGGGAATTATAGCATCAAGTAATTATTAATACTAATAATTAACTATTCTTTAATAACAACTGTTGTATCGTGGTAAGGAAACGATACACAGTGAAACAGAGTTAATTATTTATTAACTCAAGTGGTACAGTCTGACTAGTATTATAAGTCTCTTGCTGTAGGTGTTACAGCCGAAGTTAGTCTTCTACTGACCGACGTCCTTCAGAGCTGTCTTTCTGCTACCTTCTGTCCTTCATGCTTAAGAGAAACGGCGTCTTTTATACTTCCGCGATACCGGAAGTCATGTGGTACGAGCCAATATACAATAATTACAAATCTCTATAATTCAATTATAAGTTGTTCTTTATACACATTTTTTGTACACGGTTATATGATTTCTAATATTTCAAGCAATTATATGGTTTGGTTAACGGCACATCAACTCCGTATGGGTTATTCAAAGCCACAGCTTGATTATGATCATAACTATATTTTCAATTTTCCATTGCCATTTTTATTTGCTTATAATGATTTGTTTGAACACAGTAAGGGTTTCAAGTATTCCAATCCAATACCCATAATTTTCAAACTGAACTATTTGACACTTAGATGGAACCTTAACAAGTACTACGACTCCGCGTCTGAATTGGTTGGGTTTATGGCGTATCAACCTTTCCGCGTCTGAGTGAACTAAGAAATAATAGCAATGAAGAGGTACTCGTTGCTCCCCAGATCTCCAGAACAGGAACCTCACCGTCATATGCACTTTAATATCATATCTAGGAAACCTCTTTTTGGCGGGGAAGGGGCTTACCCACTTTGTTGAGGATAAAGACGAAAAGGCATTTCTTTGAACAACGACAATTTAGTCACAGTCTTTTATTTATAAAACACTGAGACGGTCAACTTCCCTCATCATGCTTGTAAATAAGAGAGTATTTAAAACTATTGTATCATTACAGCCAGGTTGGTATCATTTAGTTGTTTAAGAAACATAGCTTAGAAGTATGGGATGCACAGTAAGAATTGAACTAACAATGGTTTGATAATGTAGATTTGAACAATCTACATTATCAAACCATTGTTAGTTCAATTCTTTACACCACGTGAGATACCCATCTTGATACAATGTATGTATTTACCCAGCCCCTCCGCTTTGGACAGAATGCGACATGAACAATTTTTAAGCGGAGTATATTTGGTGTGAATTTAGATTTTCCTTTTCCTAGACTAACTAAGGTAAAGTCTATATACCGATGGTGGAGACAGAATAGATAAAGAGATAGATTCATGTCTCTCTCTCTCTCTCTCTCTCTCTCTCTCTCTCTCTCTCTGAAGGTCAATAGCGGAAAATGAAACACAGATAGCCTGACTCAGTATTTGAACCCGAGTTGATGCATCCATTTTCTAAAACGTTAACACTTACTCCACGCGTTTTATCCCTTGACAACTTTGCCCATATATAAGAAAACTACCCAATCATTTATTCTAAATAAAAAGTTAATTTTCTCCAAAAACAAAGATTTGTAGTGAAAATCTAACCAAAGTGGATATTATTAGGTATTATTTATTATCAAGCTCTACAGCAGTTTGAAAAAAATTACAGTTAAAAAAATAAGTACGCTTCTTATACAAGAGTCATTTAATTGATAAGGGGAAATGTTGCTGCAGAAATTGCCAATAGGGAGCATGATTTATAATTACACCTTTTTCAAGGAAATCACTAGAGATGGACTCTTTCATGCCCCAGAAAACTGTCTCCTGTGACCTCTTTACTGACCACTCCGGCCGGAACATTTTTTTTTTACTGGAGAGTGTTTCCATGAACTGCCTTTTCGACTTGACATCGTAGAGGCAAACACATGTTTAATGCATTTGTAAAAAAAAAAAAAATTATTAAATCATGCTTCTCTCTACACATAATATTCTTCTGTAAATTTCACATGATTTGTATTTCTCAGCTACCAAAAATCTGACGACAACTTGAAGCACTCTGATCTGCCGCTATTTTGAATGGCCTAAAAGCAAATCTTTTTTTTTTCTATAAATCAATTCCAAACAAAAGAGTGTTTTGATTCATGGAAAAATATTCGGAAAGAAAAAATATTTCATTTGCTTTTATTGAATGTCCCCAGTATTAAGGCAATTTTGAGTTACATAAGTGTATGGCAATTTTATTGTTCCATTGGACTAAAATGACTAAATAGTATTATTCTCTAACAGAAACCGGTATTATTTACAGAAATTAACAACTTGTAGTATTAACAGATTTTTTCTTGGGGTATATATATATATATGATGTAACCCAGAAGACCTGCCGGAGGCGATGAATGATAGAGAGAAGTGGCGAGAGATGGTCAGGGATATCCGTGCTGGCGGCATGACATGATGATGATGATGATGATATATATATATTTGCTATTAGGATGGATAACAGAAAATGATTTGGAAACTATTGGCTTTGAAGCTGTTAAATGCATTATTGATTGATCTTAGGTGAAAGGCCGAAAACGAAGACTTAGAGAGAGAGAGAGAGAGAGAGAGAGAGAGATTGATAGCACCTCCGTGTGTTTGCACCTGTAGACAGACAGCCTAAAAGTACGAATACTTGTAAAAATTTAATGCCGATTTCCATGGGGCTGAATAATCAATTCTGTACGAGATGAAATCGTCCATGGCCATTTCCATATTGAAAGAAAGAAATCTGAATTTTTAATCCTTTCTTTTTCATTGTTCTCACTCGTAACTTTTATCTTTCACACATATCGACTCCAACATTTTATTTTCATCTGACCATGGCAATCCCAAAGTGGGTGGGTTGGTACGACATTGATTCGGATTGACATTTCGACTTTTTATCGATAATTAGGAGAGAGAGAGAGAGAGAGCGTGAGAGAGAGAGAGAGAGAGAGAGAGAGAGATGTAGAAAATTAACCACGAATAATAATCTTAGAAGAAAGAAAAAAAAATAAAAACGTTATCAAATTGTGACTATAATTGAATTTGCTAGACTCAATCTTTTCATGTCCAGTACAGATGTTTGATTGATGTGCACAGCGTTTTCATAATTCGCATAAAACAATTTTGAATATCCTGATTTACCTGACTACCAATAAATGGTTTATCATTTGTCTAATACTGATCTCTGTATAGAAATAAAAAAAAAAAAAACACTATAAACAAATTTATGTATGGCACTCTTCATAATAATAACTACAGTTTCCCGTGACTACATAATCATCAGTGAGTTAAATAGGTGAGTCACAGCGAAGAGAACAAAATCTAACTTTGGTTATAGTTTTTATATTGCTCTGTGGATTAAGAATTGAGCACTCTATTTTTTTACTTAAACAGTACACACACACACACACACACACACACACACATATATATATATATATATATATTTGGAGGTGCCCGTGGTGTAATGGTTATCGTCGCAGGAATTGGACACGGCGACACGAGTTCAAATCCTGGACTGATTGCATTTCACAAAGCATACCTTGGGAAAGGTATGAATCCAATTATTCTCCCTCCAACTATGGGTAAATAGTAGGTTCTTCAGCCTTGGTGAGGCAACTAGTCTAGGAGAAGGAAAACTCTGAATTCCAACCTGTTAAACTCCGCTTAAAAAATTGACCTTGTGTCATATCCTTCCCGAGCGGAGGGGTTGGGTAAATATGATATATATATATTAGTGATAACCAACACTGTTACAATATATATATATATATATATATATATATATATATATATATATATATATATATTGTAACAGTGTTGGTTATCACTAATTCAGTTTGTGGCGAACCAAGTGCGATATAATTTGGAGAGTGCTCAATATCTGTGATAGAGCTATTATATAATAATAATGATACTAACTGAATATATATTAGATTTTATATATTCATTTTATTTTAGATATATTTGCAAGTCAAAGGTATACAGTAATCGCCCTCAATCTATTGAACAACTTAAAGATGCGATTCGTCAAGAAATTACTGCCATTCCACATGAAATGACCTGCCGAGTTATAGACAACTTTCGTGAACCCCTTCGACTGTGTGTAGACAATAACGAATCCCACTTGACTGATTTAATTTTCAAAACCTAATGAAACAAAATGGCATTATATGTACTTTTCGAAAATAAAAACACTTTTTTGTTCTTTACTTTATTTGTCTTTTATTAAACCTACAAATGTGTCAGATCATTTTGCCTGACCCTGTAGATAAGTTAACTTAAACAAATTTCGCTTTTCTGCGTTAGACGCTCAACACGATAAGTTGCAAAAATAAATTTTGCACTTCACTGCTAATCAGGTACTGCATTTAACTCGAAGTAATGGAAATATGTTGAACTATTGACAAACACGCACAAATGTAAGCCACCAAGAAACAATAAAAAAAAAAACAGGCTTATATCTACTGATATCAGTGAGCAGCCAATGTCGACAAACCTCAAATGCTATCGGCGCTATAAATACAATCTTTTCATTTTCCCAAATAACAATTATAATGACCGGGACATTGGCCTAATGAGTTAAGTGTTCGCCAATGGTCCGGGAGACCGGGGTTCAAACCCAGGTCGAGTCATACCAAAGACTAAAAAAATGGTACTTGGTGCCTCCTTGCTCAACACTCAGCATTATAAGGTAATGATCAAGGGTAAAGTGGAGCAATCCAGGGAAAGGAGTAGCGCCCTCCCAACACCTCGGTGTAGTAGCTATTGAAAAAGGAGCCTTCGGATCACCGTCGACTAAGGTCGCTAACTTTACTTAGTTATAAGTGTTCGCCAATGGTCCAGGTCGAGTCATACTAAAGACTCAAAAAATGGTACTTGATGCCGCCTTGCTTAACACTAGATGTTATAGATCAAGAGTAAAGTGGAGCAGCACCCTTCTCTACACCTTGATGAAGTAGCTATTGAAAAAGGAGCCTTTAGGTCGCTCTCGACTACGGTTGCCAACTCAACTTACATTTACTTATATATGAATGAGAGTTTTTTTTACCGAATTTGTTTAATAAATCTGACTGGTTATATATATCAGACTGACAGTAAAAAGTAAAATCGCCTCAACACCGCGGTGGAATGGCAGTAATTTCTTGACGAATTGCATCCTTAAGTTGTTCAATAGATTGAGGGTGATTACTGTATACCTTTGACTTGAGGTATCACCAGAGAAAAAAAAATCGCACGGATTTAAATCGGGTGTGTCAGATCATTTTGCCTGACCTTGTATAATATATGATATTCACTTTACCAAGTAATTTTTGATTTCAGTTTTTAAATGGCTGGCCTTTAATTTTACCATCTAATTTACACACACACACACACACACACACACACACACACACACATATATATATATATATATATATATATATATATATATATATATATATTGTAACAGTGCTGGTTGTCACTAATTCAGTTTGTGGCGAACCAAGTGCGATATAATTTGGAGAGTGCTCAATATCTGTGATAGAGCTATTATATAATAATAATAATAAATGAATATATATTAGATTTTATATATTCAATGCTATGGAAGTTTGTCTGCGGCCTTAGGTTTCATGAAGTTTTACTAACAACAATCACCCGGCAGATAACGTTATGTCTGATGATTGTTGTTTGTAAAACTTCATGAAACTTAAGGTCGCAGACAAACTTCCATGGCATTAAATACATAAAATCTAATATATATTTGTGCTACCTGCGCGATATGATGATGATGATATATATATATATATATATATATATAGTTTTTTATATTTAATTATAAAGGGTGCTCAATATCGGTGATAGAACATAAAATAAATAATATAACTCCGTATATGAAACAAAAACCAGCATAAAGTGGACCACCCTTCCAGAATGTCCCATAAAGTCGATTACCTTTCCCATCATGCAACGCAACAATATATAAATGGATATCCACCAACCCTTTTTTCTTATAATAATAGAGGTGATAAAATGTCAGTCACAAACCAGGGTTTGTGTTTACACACGATTCAAACTTTTGTATCTATCTATCTATCTATCAATATATATGTGTGCGTGTGTTCTAGCAGTATTCATTTAGCTACAATTTTTAAACAATAAATAATTTTCTGAGCTAAATTGTTGTCGATTTCTATGACAAAATTTGAGGAATAAATAACAAGACAAATTTTTTGAAAATCTCAGTTGCATAAGGATTTTTTTTTTACTGTTTTTTAATACTAATTTTGATCTGCTAATTTCAAATATGGAAACGATTTGGTCCTGTATACACAAGTTTTCATGCAATTTAAGGTATGACATTTTATCCTTTTGCAGCTAAATAAATTACTTACGCGTTTATGGTATCAATAGAGATATCTAATTTTGTTTATTCTTATCTGTCATAATTTGATCATGGCTACAAGATGATGTGTGAACAACCCGGGCGCTTTCAGCTATAATTGGAGATACTCAACACTTATTCGCCAGAGGCGCAATATAACATCGTTTGTGAAGCGAGCCTATAAAGTGTGCTTCGGACTTACTCTTGGTAACCAAGACAAGAAATTTGCTCCACGTACTGTGCGTCATAACTGCGAGGAAATGCTGCGCGATTGGACGAAAAGGAAACGTAAGGGCTTACCTTTCGGAATTCCAATAATATGGCGAGAACTGAAAGACCACACAACTGACTGCTATTTTGTCTGGTCAGTACAAAGGGTGTTGGCAAGAAAAAACAGATATAAAATCACTTATCCTCGTATCCAATCAGCAATTCGACCTTCTCTGCACTCTGATGAGCTACCAGTTCCAGTTTTTACTGATATGTCTTCATCTGAAGACGAAATGCAAGAGACTGACGATGTTACTCAAGAAATACCGACAGATTCCGACGATCCTTATGATACGTCAATGTAATCAACTCATCAGTAGTTTAGTCAGCTGGAACTAAATGACTTTTTGCGTGATTTGAATCTCTCCAAAAATGCAGCGGAAATTTTAGCTTCTAGGTTGTAAGAAAAGGCTCTACTGAACAAAACCACAAAATTTTCATACTTCCGAAATCGGGAACAGGTTTTTGTGAACTTTTTTAAAGAGTAGAATAAGTTTGTTTATTGTTATAATATCTCAGGTCTTCTCCGAGAATTAGGGATTCGATTGGAAATCCAAATGATTGGAGAATGATCCCAGATATTAGTTGTCGGAATTTCTGAGACGAAGCTTGATGATTTTTATCATTAAGGGTTTTCGGACTATTGTCTTCTTCTTTATGGTTATTTCCACAACGTTTCGGTCGATATGTCCTCTGGCCTTCTTCAATCCAGTAGGACACATAGCGTAACGGTTATAGGCGTTGGTTCCCTAAGCTTCTAAGGAGACAATCATCTGGAGGTTCAATCCTGACTGCAGGCGAGTAACAATACAGGAATACTTAACACTTGTACTAACGGAATCAGAACAGGCGACCCTTGTGGTTTCAATAAAAGGACGTAGTCCTAAGTTCCGTATAGGTTCTCGAGTTCGACAAACACCTGAAGAAGGCCAGAAGACATATCGGTCGAAACATTGTGGAAATAACAATAAAGATAAAGACAATAGTCTGAAAACCCTTATTCCTAGATAGGTGTAAGCGCACCTGAAGTGGGTTTTACCACATAAAGGCAACGCCTATGCAGCAGTTCCAGTTGGTTATTCTGTATGTTTACGAGAGGAACCTAATGACATTAAAACTGTGATAGGCCTACTAAAATACCAGGAGCACAGCTGGACAATTTGTATGGACCTCCTCCTTAGTCAACAAAGAGGATTTACAAAGTATCCCTGCTTTATTTGCATGTGAGACAGCCGAGTAAGTGACAAGCATTGGAACCAGAAAGAGAGGCCCTTAAATGAGACCCCGGAAGCTGGTATGCCAAATATTGTCAATGATCCAATTTTCAGTCGAGAAAAGATTGTATTTCCTCCTCTGAATATCACGCTGAGGTTGATGAAACTGTTTGTCAGAGCATTAAATACTGACGATTAATGCTTCCAACTTAGTCTCTGTTCTCCCTGCTTTGACATTCGAGAAGATCAAGGCAGGTGTGTTTGAAGAGTCACAGATTCACGCACTTGTACGGTATCAAGACTTTGTCAGAAAGATGAATAAGGAAAAGGGAGCACGGTTTTCATTTGCGACGGTAATGGAAAACTTTCTCGGTAATAAAAAGGCTGACAACTATGAAACTCTTAAAATAAATTTGTCGTCAATTTTTCATGATGCAAGAAAAATGTCAACCTTCATTTTCTATACTGTCATCTTGATAAATTTCTCGAGAACTTTGGGGCAGTAAGTGACCAGCAAAGCGAGCGGTTCCATCAGGACCTCAAGACCACAGTGGAGCGTTACTAAGGGAGATGGGACAATCATATGATGGCAGACTATTGCGGGAACACTAAACAAGATTGGCCCGAGACAGTCCACAAATAAAAGAGATCCAAGCACTAATTTCTGCCTGACTAAAATGTAACTGAGCTTTATATCTTCAAAGCAACGAATTTCTAACCTAACAATTCATCATCATCATGTCGTGCTGGTAGCACCCTGACCCTCTCTCGCCACTTTTCCCAATCGTTCATCGCCTCAGGCAGGTCTTCTGGACAACATCCTGTATCCTCACAACTATGTGAGGACCTAACAATTAGTTTCATATAAATTCTATCATTTGTATTAATGAACATGTTTCAAATTACGTTGCAAATACAGTTAGACTATGTAGCAATTTCTCTTTTTATTCACCAGCTAATCTAATAATAACTCAATCATACGCGGGGTTGTCCTCGTGGTGTAATGGTTAAAGCGTTGGACTGCAGAATCGTAGTAAGCGAGTTCGTATTCCAGTCGCGCTATTACGTTCACTTTCGGGCAAATACCCTTGGGAAACTTATGAACCTCCTTATCCTCCCAGCTATGTGTTAAATAGTACCACTACTGTTCTTCTAGGAGAATGGCTTTGGCATTAAATAACCAACAAAAGTTGATATGCCATTAAAACAAAGAAAGCAATCATATGCTTCTTCTGATAGACGACGATGACAGAGATAAAAGTTTGATTTTTTGAAATACCTCGATAGCAAAAAAATAAGATCATTGAGGGGAAAAAAACTTCATTTTTGAAATCAGTACATCAAAAATAGATTATTACGGGGGTTGATATTAATGCAAGAAAAATTTGTTGAATTGTGTAAATAACAAATATCCCTAGTAAAAACAAATGAAATCTAATCTTACAACACACACAAAAAATAACTTGAAAAATTTAAGATTTACTTTTGTAAAGTAAGTATCTCATTTTGAATATGTTCATTTTGTTTTTGAGAAAAATCAAGTTAATTTTTTAGATTAGTGGTTCGATTTGGTTGGATTTTATGTTATATCGACCATTGTAAGTTATTTAATGCCAAATCTATCTTTATACATGTAAACAGTTCTATTTCAAACAATTCAGTTTAGAATAAGTACACAGTTTAGTTCTGACCCATAGATAGGACTCGATCAGGTGCTACCACTCCGGGCCAGAGTGAACCTGGGAGTAATGGCACTGAAAGGGTACTCGCATTACCCAAAGTTTCAGCATTACTAGAACCTCTGTATCAGATTGTTTAGTGCCATATCAAGGACACACGTTGGGGTGTCTTACCCCTCTACAGAAAAGCAGTCGATGTATTCTATAATTCTCTTAATAACCTGTCCGGTGGCAAAAACTGCTTGGTAGTGCCAGGAGTAGCAGTACCGCTGGTTGGTAGCTGATGAGGGCAGGGTATCGCACGTACTTTCACACGTTGTATGATGAAAAAAAAAATGAACTAATTGCCCAATAGTGCAAATTTTATAATTCTGCTATTTTTAATTATAGCCAATTTGTATCGATGATATCCAATGAGTCGGTCAGTTGGACTAATCAGCAGTGATACTGATTTAATATTTCTTAAATGAACTCTGATATCTGAAAATTACATTTTTCGCTTCTCAAATAAAAACAAAACAGTCTAACAAATATCTTTTTGCTCAGGATTCAAATGTGAAATAACGGAACTCTCAAAAATATAAAAAGCAGTGTTTTTATTGACTAAGTTGCTTCAAATTAATTTCCTATCATGACAAGCCGGTCATTGAGTCAAAACCTTTTTAGTTTAGGTGTGTTCCTGCTTATAGGAATTCATTACACATATTGGAAATGTTTTAACATAAATTGTAGGATATGTTTTTGTCTTGATACATTGTTCACTAGAGCAGCTCAAACACCGTAACCCCCCCAAATAGATATAATTAAAAACTAATTAGAAAGAAATATTTTCGTTTGTCTGGTTGTCACTTTTATTCGTATTCTATACTTGGCAAAGTTTTGGAATTAGCACACTTTGATATTGTTGTTGCTGTTGTTTTTTTAATCAGCAGTAAATAAACTGGTAACATATAAGACGGACAACATTTTTCATTTAATAGCTAAACATTCTGGCTTCATAAAATATACCTTAAATAAACCAGATTGGTGGTTGGTTGGCTTTTGTTTTATGGCACATCAACCATTGTAGGTTATTTAATGCCAAATCCATTTTTTATACATTTAAACAGTTCTATTTCAAACAATTCAGTTTAGCATAAGTTGGTGGATTAGATGTTAAAAAACAGTTCTATTTTAAGTTAGTCAGTTTAGCTAAGTACAGTTTAGTTCTATTTGACTCATAGATAGGACCCTATCAGGTGCTACCATTCCGGGCCAGAATGAACCTGGAAGCGATAGCTTCGAAGAGGTACTCCGCATTCCCCGAAGCTCCAGCATTACTGGAACCTCACCATCAGATTGTTTAGTGTCATATTCAGAACACTCGTTCGGGGGGAGTCTTACCCCTCTGCAGAGAAGCAGTAGGCGTATTCGACAGCCCCAATTAATTAGATTAAGTTATTTAGATTAATGGTATTTTCTGTTCATGCAGATGAAAATATGGAATAACTTAATATTGAGGAAACTTAAGGAAAAAATGATAATAAATAAGAATTGCTCTGAATTCACAAACAAAATAGTATCTTAATTTTACTTGAGAAAATTATGGAATTAACACATTCACTTTTTTTATGTTTTTTTTTTATATTCTTGTTTAGCAGTTAATGAACTAATAATAGATTAGACGCAAAATATCTTTTCTTTAATAGCTGATAATCCTGTCTTCAAAAGATATTCCGAAAACAAACTAAATTATCTGATTTAAAGCTATAGTTTTTCTCCATGCAGTGGGAAATTTTCGGGAATGACCCAATGTTGAAGAAAAAATTCTGGAATGATTTTATATTTTTCATTTCTCAACCAAATACCAAAAGACGTTGCGATATATAGTTGTCAGTTCTTATAGACCTCGATAAGCAAATCATCATCATCATCATCATCATCATCATCATGTCGCGTTATCAGCACAAATATCCCTGACCCTCTCTCGCCACCCCTCTCTCGCCACCCCTCTCTATCGTCCAAGTCATTTAAAGGAGATGGCAATAATATTGCCACCTCCTCTGGTCCTTTAAATGACTTGGGGGAAAATACTTTTCTTCGGTCATCTTCATGTTTCATTTAAACGGTACCAGACAAGTTACCGTATCATCTCCTTGGCCAATGAATATTACTGATTTATTACTGATTCATTACTTGTATCCAATTGTCCACGGTGTGTCCTCGTGGTGTAATGGTTAAAGCGATGAACTGCGGAATCGTAGTAAGCGAGTTCATACTCCAGTCGCGCTATTACGTTCACTTTCGGGCAAATACCCTTGGGAAAGGTATGAACCCTCTTATCCTCCCTGTTACAGGTTAAATAGTACCACTACTGTTCTTCTAGGAGAATGGCTTTGGCATTAAATAACCTAAAAAGAGTTGATATGCCATTAAACAAAGAAACCAAACCAATTGTCCACACGCCATAATAGTTTCTCTTTAGCCCACTTAAGCTTCATTTGCTTCTGTTTTAAGGTTCATAAAACAGAAGAAAATGAGTGTTGGTTTTCGCTTGTGAATCCCATTTTATTCAGCCAGAATCTAAGTGTTCTATCATCCATATTTACCCAACCCCTCCGCTCGGGCAGGATATGACACAAGGTCAATTTTTAAGCGGAATTTAACAGGTTTGAATTAAGAGTTTTTCTTCTCCTAGACTAGTTGCCTCACCAAGGCTGAAGAACCTAGTCTGCCCTACTATTTACCCATATCTGGAGGGAGAATAATTGGATTCATACCTTTCCCAAGGGTATTAATGCTATGTGAAATGTAATCAGTCTCGTCCAGGATTTGAACTCGCGTCGCCGTGTCCATTTCCCACGACGATAACCATTACACCACGGGCACCTCCTAAATGTTCTATCATCAACATTAATTCCTGTTTCGACTCATTTGTTGTTTTTTTTATTTGTTTTGTATTTTTTTTTTCTGTTTTTGTATATTGCTTTGAGTTTTCTACCCTGACGCTTCGATGCCTTTCATGATCTACCAGAATCTTTTCCTTTTTTTTTCTAAACCATCTCATTTCTTTTAAATTTTCAACAAATTTTAGACACAGCAAATTGGGGACAATCAACATTTTTTACCACTCTCCACAGTGGATTGCTTTCTAGAATGAGTTTTATAGTCCGTATCATTATTTCCACTGATCGTTGTTTTGCAGGCGCTATGTTTACTTTTAATCAGGTATACCTATTTGCTTATACTGTCTATACTTTTGCTAGTCACGTGTTGATGACAGCTATTTTATAGGCTATCGGTCATATAGAAGTCAGACCTGACCGATAAAATGAAACGCAGTTTCTACCAAGCAGCGGTCGTGTCGATACTGCTATATGGATGCACTACATAGACGCTAACAAAACGGATGAAGAAAAAGCTTGACGGCAACTACACGAGAATTCTGTGAGCAATATTGAACAAGTCCTGGAGACAGCACCCCCCAAAGCAGCACCTGTACGGTGCCATCACGAAAACTATCAAAATTAGGCAAACCAGACATGCGGGACACTGCTGGAGAAGTAGGGACGAGTTCATAAGCGATGTACTCCTGTGAACTCCATCACATGGCCGAGCAAAGGCAGGACGACCAGCTGGAACCTACATACAGCAGCTCTGTGCCGATATTGTATGTAGCCCTGAAGATCTGCCGGAAGGAATGGGTGATAGGAAAGGGTGGCGAGGGAGGGTTAAATAGTAACACAACTAGTCGATAACAACGACTAGTTGTATTACTATTTAACCCATAGTTCCATAGTTGGCCAACTGTAGTCGAGAGAAACCCGAACGCTTTCTTTTCCTTAGCTACTACAGGTGTAGGGGAGGGTGCTACTCCTTTCTCTGGATTGTTCCACTTACCCTTGATCCGTACCTTATAATGCTGAGTGTTAATCAAAGAGGTATTAAGTACAATTTGTTTAAATGACTCGGCTTGGGATTGAATCTGGTCTCCCTTACCATTGGCGAACACTGCAACCATTATGCCATAGCTGGGAGAATAAGATGGTTCACACTAAAAACGTAATAAGGCGACTGGAATTCGAACTTGCTTACTACGATGTCGCAGTCCAGCAATTTAACCATTACGCTACGAGGACTCCCCTTGAAAATTATTTGTATTACATAGGAATACTTTATATGATATAACAGTGTAAACAAATGATTATAGAGAAATGTATTTTTTAAATGTAAGATAACGTTGAAAATGTTATGATTACAATCAAATGTTGACAAATGAATCAAATTTCAGCATTAAATAACCCATAAGGAGTTGATATGCCGTTAAACAAATAAACCAAATCTATTGTCATGATCAGCAAACATTGTCACATGAATCATATTTCGGCATTAAATAACCCACAAGGAATTGAACAAGTAAACCAACTGAAAGCATCTGTTCCTGGCAGATAACGGAAGTTAAGCAACGGTGAGTCTACTTAGTAATTATCCTATTTACCAACCCCTCTGCTCGGGTAGGATATGACACAAGGTCATTTTTTAAGCGAAGTTTGAACTTGTGTCGCCGTGTCCATTTCCTACAACGATAACTATTACACTACTTAGTAATTATATTGGTGACTATTCAGTAACAGCAGATACTGTAAGCAACCAGAAAGCTTTCTACCCGACTAAGTAATGCATAGTAAATAAGAAACTCTCCAAGGAAATCTAACATATTCAGTTATCAGTTTGTTCCCTCCTTCCTATCTATTTTTGTTTACAAACCATTATCATAAGTTACTTGATACTGTATAATTGTTTGAAGAGAAAGATTGATTAACACATTAAATAACCCTTTTCTTTGACTGATTGCCTTCCTAAAGCTAAAGTTTGTTTTGGTTTTATGGCATATCAACCTTTGTAGGTTATTTAATACCAAATCCATTTTTATACAAAGAAACAGTTCTATTTGAAATAATACAGTTTAGCATACAAAACAGTTCTATTTCAAGTAACTTAGTTTAGCATTAGTACGCAGTTTAGTTCTATTCGACCCATAAATAGGACCCAATCTCGTGCTTCTACTCCGGACCAGAGTGGAACTGGGAGCGATGGCAATGAAGAGGTATGTGGGGGAATGGCTTGAAGGTCACGGGCAAAGGGCAAGGCTGTGTTGCCGTTTGAATATCTGACTCCATATTTTGGTTATTTTATTTTACCCCCACGTTGGCTAGTCGGTGTAATGCCTTGCCCAAGAATGTCCCAAAAGAATTATACAAAAGAAAAGACAGCAACAGATAAGAGACGAAGACGTTTCTTTCATACTTTCCTTTATTTACTGGGTTCAACAACCATTCCATGGCTGTGGGAGTTTTTCCTGAATACATTGAAATGGTTGAATCCCCCAGTTAAGGTGTCAAAAATATGCAAGTGTTTGTCCTCATTTGGTATTTCGGGTTTCCATAAGGGTTAATTTTCTTTTAAAAGTTTGTCAAAGTCCGGTAAGGGTTAGTTTGTAGTTCATTTGAGGGTCTTGTATATTTCAGCATAATGCTGACCGAGAGAGAGCTGCTACTGGATGAAAGGGACTAACCAACGCTACGTATGCGTATGCAAAGACGTATGCGTGGTGCCCAGACACGTCAGCAACGATGTTGTCAAAACGCTGGTCACTGCCTGAAAGAGAAAGATAGCCTGTTCCCCTTTGTCAAGAGGATGCCTTTTTTCTTTACGCACGCGTCATCCCTTTTTCCTGTCAGGGACCTCTGGGAGTTTCTGCAAATTTAAGTTTTCCTTCTTTTTTTTTTTTTTAATTCAATTTAGATTTTTTAATTCATTTATTCGTTCCCTACAGGTACTCTGCATTCCCTAAAGCTCCTGCATTACTGAAACTTCACCATCAGATTGTTTAGTGTCATATCCAGAGCACTTTTTTTTGGGGGGGGAGTCTTACCCCTCTGCAGAAAAGCAATCGGTGTATTTTACAACCCAAGCCGACTAGGCAACCAAGACAAAAGAACCCAGCCTTTCCTACTTGTCAAAAACAGCTTGGGGAACAACAATCTTCTTCCATAAATAGGAAAAGACTTTTTATATTCAACTATACCTCGAGTTAAGTTGTTCTCGATTAAATGTCGTTTGTCTCTCTCTCTCTCTATATATATGTGTGTGTGGAAAAATAAAAATCAAGTTTAAGCCATTTTATTCGACTTTATGTCTCTCCACCACGAATATTAAAGTCATAATATCACAAGAAAAGCGTTAAAAGCTCATTAAATCATATTACTGTACAATAAAGAAGAATAAAAATATATAAAATCTCGACGATCCACAGTCATCTACATCCGCGATGTAAATAAACAAATGAAATATAAATATTGGTAAATTTAACTAAAATTACTATATTTTCTACTATCGCAAAATAATTTTAATAACTGTATTTGTCACTTAACCTTACAAAATCATTTTATTCCATAATGTCTTGAGCCAACCACATTCACAAATAAAGAATCCGTGATGTACTGTAATGATCGCCAAATTGTAAACATCTACATTTACAAGTATGTACGTAGATGTATTCGTAAATTTAGATTACATTTTTCTGTACTTTGTTCGTAAGCTTAAAATAGATTCTTATTGACTATATTATTAAAAATGCATTTATAAATAAAATACAGAACTGAGAATGATTATTTGTAGTTTAGCCAAGGGACAAGTAATTTCGACTTGAGTCGCCTCTCTTGGAACAAATTACCAACGTAAGGTGAGGTATACCGGTATATAAATATTCATACCAATTTTAAATTATGCTTTCAGCCAACCCCTCCACCAGGAAGCAGAGTGCAGACGGTTTGAATTCAGTGTTTTCCTTCCTTTAGGCTGGTTTCACTGGCCTAGTGGGTAGAATATTTGCCAATGGTCCGAGAGACCTGGGTTCAATCCCAGGAAACGTCATACCAAAGACTCAAAAACGGTACTTGATACCTCCTTGTTTAACACCCAGCAATATACGGTACGTATCAAGGGTAAAGTGGAGCAATCGAGGGAAAGGGGTAGCGCCCTCCCCTACACCTCGGTGTAGTAGCTATTGAAAAGGGAGCCTTCTGGTCCCCCTCGACTATGGTCACTTACTTTACTAACCTTAAAAAGGCTAAAGAGACAGCCTGCCCTACTATTCACACATAGCTGGGGGGGGGGAAACAGAGAGGTTCGTAGATTTCCCAAGGGCATTAGCGTGAAGTGAATGGAACCAGCGTTGTCCTGGATTAGAACTCAGATAGTCGATTTCATTTCCAACGACGATAACCGTAACGCTAAGAGCGCCTCTTTAACCGTTATTTAAAAATAATACTAAGAATTTTGTTTTTAGTGTATTTTGAAAAATTGCCTATTAAGTACATCCATAGAAAGATAAAGTGTGACGTTGAGTAATGTCTAATGTTGCTTCGTCTTTAGTCAGCATTTTCAGTGTTTATGCTTCTTTGGGTGCACTGAGCCACCCGGCCATACCCGCATAAGTTTAGTGCCGACACGCTTGAGTAGGCTGTAGAACAACTCAATCGACAAGCAATACTTAAAAAAAAATTCCATTGTTTCTTTTTTTCCCTTTCTGTCGTTCCTCCTTTCCTTTCACTTTTTTCCCGCTTATTTTCCTTTTCTTTTTGAAAAAAGGAAAAGAAAAAAAAGAAAAAAGAAAAAGCAAAAAGCAAAACTAAAACAAAACAAAAAACACTTTATTTGTAATATTACTTTTTCTTTCTTTCCTCCCTTTTTTTTTAATCCCACTTTCTCAATTGTTCATTTCTTAAACTTTCTCTTTTTTCTTCCTTTTCTTCGCTTAACCCTTTTTGTCTCTCTTAACACTTTAATAGACACGTGTCTTTACTTGCCGGGATTTTTTTTATTCGTTCAGGGATCCGAACAAATTTTCTCGGTGCAAAAATTGACACAACCTCCCAACCCAAGAAGTTAAGTATTTACTTACAGTCAATAAGACCCCCCCAACCCCCCCCCAAAAAAAAACAAAAAAACAAAACAAAAAAAAAACAACAAAAAAACAAAAAAACAAAAAACAAAAAACAAAACAAAACAAAACGGGACTGTAAAACGAGCTCAAAATCATAGTGTTTATTTAACTTTTTTTGTTTGTTAGGCTCATGAAGATGGACGGGACCTTCTAAACAGACAAGTATCTTAGGATGAGGGTGAGGCTTTTGGAAATCACTCCCCCCACTCCATTATGAATAGCATGTGTCTGAGGAAATCATCAAGGCGTTTCGGATTCCCTTAACTTTTTCTCATCATCCATCTCTATCGACCTTTGCTCTTCGTAAGTCCTCTAGATGGCACAGAGCTAGTGAACCTAAGTCCTTCCTGACCGGCCAACACTGGTGTGTCCATGTGTAGGAGTCCATAAGAAAACGTTGTTTGTGAGTTCGTCCTTACTTTTCCAGCAGTGCCCAGCATGTCTTGCTCGTATTATATGGATGGTTTGTGAGATGGGAGGTAAGTGGTCGAACAGCTTCTGTTTTCAGGATTTGTTCAAAACAGTACATTTAAGACTTTCCAATGATAAATAGAAAATTGAAGAAATTAATAGAGTAGGATAAAAACAAGTAAGAAATTTCCATGATATGAAGTCTGAGTATCCATTCTCGCCCTGGATGTACGTGAACAAAGAACAGGAGGAAACTAATAACTTGAACGGTTTTACTATCACGAAAATCACAATACTGTATATTTTATAGCTTCTTTGTTTCATCGTCTATCAACCTACGTGTTACTTAATGCCAAAGTCATCTTTATAGAAGAACAATAGTGATGGTATTATTTAGCCAATAGCTGAATGATTAACAAAGTTCATACCTTCCCCAAAAGTCTATGGGGTTTATGATATTTTAATTATTGTTTTTATCTGACTCCATTTTCGGTTTCTCTTCTTTTCCCATATTAGTTTGCTGGTTCCTCTTCTTGGTCTATGAAGGTTGTAAAGGAATTATATGGAAAAAAGAGAGAGAAAAAAGATTTTTTAAATTTCAATTTTATTGCATTTAGGATTTTTGCATAGTGAGGAAATGTCTTCCTGGACTATTTGAGAACTGTCATTC
The DNA here is from genome assembly GCA_963585895.1 of Sepioteuthis lessoniana. Lineage (NCBI taxonomy): Eukaryota > Metazoa > Mollusca > Cephalopoda > Myopsida > Loliginidae > Sepioteuthis > Sepioteuthis lessoniana. Next base: position 32,769,299 of record OY757909.1, read on the forward strand.
GTTGAAATTCAATGGTTACTTTTTGGTATTGATAATGTCAATAATTCGGTGTTTTAGTTGTAATGAGTCCATTATTTGGTGTTTTAATTAGGTTTGTGATGTGTCCATTATTTGGTGTTTTAATTGGGGTTGTGATTAGTTCATTATTTCGTGTTTTAGTTGTTTTTTAATGAGTCCAATATTTGGTGTTTTAATTGCGGTGAGTCCATTATTTTGGTGTTTTTAATCGTGGTTTGCTGGTAACAGAGAGGGGTGCTATTAGTGGAAAGGTTTACCAGCGTGCCGTGTAAAAACGGACGAGAAGCAAGAAAAGTCACTTCGCCGGTCACTGTTGAAAGAGAACGGGATTCTTTCTTTTGCCGAGACAGTTTCTTTTCTTTGTGCATGCGTCGCCTTTCTTCCTGTCAGGGGCTTCTGGGAGTTTGTGCACTTTAAAAGAATTTTTTTTTCTATTCCTTACAAGTATAAGTCTGAATGTGAACATTTAAGCGCGAGTGCAATTCGAACTCGTTTACTACGGTATTGTAGTTCAGCATATTAACCACTACGCCACAGGAAATCCCTCAAGCGATTTCGGAGAAGTATTCACAAAATCATATGTAAAAGTTCTGCTAGAATAGTAACTCTCATATATTTTTACGCTTTTTTCTTTAATCTATCGCGTCAATATCAAAAGATTGGCAGATGATTTAAGATTAGCTTTGCCATTTTTTTCTTATCAGTAAAATATGTCCAAATTCTAACTTGGATACGATGATTAGATGGTTATAGTTAATTATTATTTATTTTAATGATAAATTTTGTGTTGGTCAAAAACTTTGAAGTTACAAGTTCGAATTGGAAAGGTCCAAAGCGGGTAAACCTTATTTGCATCTACATGTCACATCAGATGACAAAATGAAATGCGAACAGATTTGTTTTGAAATCAGATGTAAGCGAAGTATTGAAATAAACATTTAGATACGATGTCAGTTGATATTAGGATGTCGTGACCGGAAAGTTATGATTACGTGTTATTCGATTGATTAAGAAAATAATTAGCAGAATATATATACGAAGAAATCTAAGACGCTGGTGGAAGTTGATGAGTCAATTGGTCGGTCGGTTGGTTCGAATTCCAGTCGGAAACAGAGACAGTCGAAGTCGGGCATCTTTTATTCTATTCTCTTTCGTTTTATGATGACGACTGTGAATGTTGCGGTTCATAATAAATTTTCGTATCAAGAAACAAGTTTGTATTGTACTTAGGTGCGTGACAACGTTCATATTTGGTACCTTAGTGTTTTTATTTATTCTTCATAATTATTGTTTGAAGTATGAGAGATCCTGGATTTCAAAAATTTCAATAATTGAAAGAAACTGCCATCAAAAGTTAAAAACAAACGAATGAAGTGTGCCTCTGTTAATCTAGATTATGCTAATTCCATCTTATTGTTAGCTCCTCGTAATAATAAATGACTCCCTATTCACATTGGCCTTCCAAAATGGAAGGCTCCTTATTAAAGGGATGAAGCAGATCCACAGTGATCTTTTCAAATGGCACTTTCATCTCTTCTTAGGGTCTCTGAAGGTTCCCCTACCTTCTTCAGGTTTGCCATACAGCACAATGCGTCCAATGAACTATTTGAAGAGGTCTCTCCAGCTCTGTTCCATTCCAACCAAAAACTGAGAATCTAGCCAATAATCGTCTAGAATGGCAACAGCTTGTAGCTGTAGGCGTTTGCAGCTTTGTTAAAGACAATTCGGACATGCAAGAAGATAGTAACGAGGCACTTGACATTTCCCACCTTAAGTATCCTTCCTATCCGTAGATTTGGTTCGTTGGTGTTTTATGGCACATGAACCCTTGTGGGTTATTTAATGCTAAATCCTGTTTTATATAATTTGTAAGCGAGTAGTTTGTAGATAACTTTATTTTTGAATAAGTTGTTAGAGTTCTTTTGTTTGCACATTGGAATACTTGTAACTATTTAACTATCAAAAACTAATCATTCTATTTCATATTAATCATTTATTTGCTCACAGTTAACCTGTATACATATCACCACGAGTCAGGATGTGACACTGGGTGAATTTTTAAGAAGAGTTTAACAGGTTTGAATTCAGAGCTTTCCTTCCAGACCAGTTACCATACCGAGATTCAAGAGCCCAGTCTGCCCTACTATTCACCCATAGCTAGAGGGAGAATAGTTGGATTCATACCTTTCCCAAGGGTATTAGTGCTATGTAAAATGCAAATAGCCTTGTCCGGGATTTGAACTCGCGTCACCGTGTCCATTTTCTTTGGCGATAACCATTAGACACTCACAGCGTTGTATTTAAGAAGCAGACTGAATTTTCCTCCCGAATAATCCCATAAAAGTTATATATTTTAAAATTTGACAAAGTTCCGGAGTAGAGAAACGTTCTTCTGAAGCAAAAGGATTCGGTCAAAAATAAATTAAGTGAAGTGAAAGAGAAAGTGAAATGAATAAGTGAAATAAAAATCGATAAAAATTAACCTGTGCTACGTCTTTTAATAGCAATGACTGAATTTATCGAAAAATTAACACCGATTGAGAAAAACTAAATCCACAAAGAACGATTCAATCAAATTTCATCGAACGTTGGTCATAAAAGAAGTGAAGAGAAATCATCATCATCATCATCATGTCGCGCTATTAGCACGGATCTCCCTGACCCTCTCTCGCCACCCTTCTCTATCGTCCATGGCTTCCGGCTGGTCTTCAAGCCTAGATCCTGTATCAGCACAGAGCTGTTGTATATAGGTTCCAGCTGGTCGTCCTGCCTTTGCTCGTTTATGTGAAGGGTTCCACTGGAGTACGTCCCTTATGAGTTCGTCCCTACTTCTCCAGCTCTGTCCCGCATGTCTGGTTTGTTTTCGTAATGGGTGGTAAGTGGCCGTACAGTCACAGAAGTTTTTATTAAACTTTATTCGTAAGTTCATTTTTCATAGATTATTAAAATACTATTGGACTATGAAAATACAGTGGATGGTTTGTTTTAAGGCATGTCAGCCTCTGTTGGGTTGTTTAATGTCCAAGTCAGTCTTTCTAGTTAAGTATTTATATGGTTTCAAGTAACTTATAATCCTATTTACCAACCCCTCCGCTCGGGCAGGATATGACACAAGGTCAATTTTTAAGCGGAGTTTAACAGGTTTGAATTCAGAGTTTTCCTTCTCCTAGACTAGTTGCCTCCCCAAGGCTGAAGTACCCAGTTTGCCCTACTATTTACCCATAGCTGGAGGGAGAATAATTGGATTCATACCTTTCCCAAAGGTATTAGTGCTATGTGAAATGCAATCAGTCTAGTCCAGGATTTGAGCTTGTGTCGCCGTGTCCATTTCCTACGACGATAACCATTACACCATGATCATTTAGAAACACTTATAGATTCAAGTAATGGGGAATCCTCGTAGAACAGTTGCTAACGTGCTGGACTGTGACATCGTAGTGAACGAGTTCAAATTCCCGTCGCACTATTACATTCCTTTTTGAATTAATGCACTTGGGAAAAGTATGGACCCACTTATTCCTCTTAGCTATGGGTTGAATCGTACCACTACTGAAGAGATGAAAGTGCCATTTTACTAGATTGTATTTGGCATTAAATAGCTCCATGTGTTGCATACTCATGCAAAATCATAACAACGACACAATAAAGACGAGCGACACAGTTCTTTAGAAAAATATACCTATCACTTTATTTGGAAGGGTTGTGTGTGAGAGGGAGTTGGAGACCGAACAGAACTGCAACATATTGATCCCCACCCTTATGGACATAACAGTGTTTCTTTCCCGTTCTCCTGGGCTGCTCAACCGGAGGCCTGGGGGCCCAGCCTCTCTGGGTGTTGGTTCTCACTACCGCATCTTATATCCAACTGATTGAACTTCCTGTGCACCGAGTTATATAATTGTCCACGCCCATTCAATCTCTTCCCATAACTGACCAACGGAATATGCAACTTCCGCCGTCTTTAGAGTGGCATGTTTGATCATCGTCAAGCGGAAATAACTGTCATGCAGTTCACAGGTCACCCTCTTCTGGTGCATCAGCTTGTGACTGAACCGTGGGATTTTAACCTTGTCCCATATTGTCAGCCAAGCTCGCCTAAGCAATCTGATCCCATAACTGGCCAACGGAATATGCAACTTCCGCCGTCTTTGGAATGGCATGTTTGGCCGGGTCGGAGGTCAATATACAACACATGAAGGTTGATACGACATTAAATAAAGAAACCAAACCGTAGCTTCAACTGTCAGTCCAGTGGGCTGGGGCTGTTGAATACACCGACTGCTTCTCTGCAAGGGGGTAAGACTCCCCACCCAACGTGTGTCCTAGATATGACACTAAACCATCTGTTGGTGAGGTTTCAAGTAATGCCGGAGCTTTGGAGAATGCGAGGTACCCTTTCATTACCATCGCCACCAGGTACAATCTGACCCTAAAAGGGTCCTATCTACAGGTTAAATAGAACTATTTGACATTTAAACTGAGGGGACACAAAGACCTATGCTAAATTGAAGTATTAGAAATAGATCTGTTTGATCATTTTATTGTGTGTAAACAAATGACTGATTTGTTTAATTGAATGGTTAGTGATACATAGCAATACTTGGAATTATTTCACTTTATTGACTTATGTTTACAAATCATATATATCTAATACATATGTATAAACCAGATTTGGCATTAAATAAGCTACAATGTTCGATATGCCATGAAACCCAACCAATCAAATAACTGTTCTTAACACCAATAATTTGCAATCGTGATTTCATATAAGTATTCCAATGTAATAATACTAATGATTTTAAAACCTATCTGACCTATTTAACAATAGTTATTTGTTTGAACCCAATTGTATGGCTTCAAGTAACTAAAATTAATCCTTTGTAAACTTCAACTAAGTATTTTTTATACAGTCTTTCCTCACAGTTTTATGCTTTAAAATATTTCACGCAATTATAAAGTTTCAATTAATAATGAAAATCCTTTTGTACAGATTCACATAACCAGTCCTATTACAAATGCTTTAATCAGAAATTTCAAAGCGTTGTTTCGAGAATGGTTTAGTTTACTGTTAAAGCCATTTAGAGTCAGTGTTTGGAGACGTTTATAGTATGTATGTATATATATATATATATATAGAGAGAGAGAGAGAGAGAGCGAGAGAGAGAAAGAATTACTGTTTTTTCATGCACATAGATAGTAAGATTTTCCATGTTGTCAGAGTAGCCCTGGGAGTAATGGCAACGAAGGGGCACTCAACACTTCTCAGATCTCACTAGCAGAAGCAGTTTAGTGTCATACCAAGGATACCACTGAAAATAAATCAATTGATACATTTTGTTTCACAAATGCCATGATCCAATAACTTAGTTTTTATATAATGCAAGAAAATCAATTTACATATTTTTTTCAAATTCTAATTTTTTTTAAGTTATAGATCTAAATAAAATCGATTAAAGTTGCAATATTAATGTTTTAAGAGTCAATGTATTAATGTTGAAAATAATTTTAAACATTATTAAATAGATCTAGTTGACCGATAGATAGGATTGTAACTGGTATTACCCTCTAGATGTGAATAAACCTTGGAGTAATGGTAACAAAGAGGTGACTTTCCACCCTTCAGATATTTGGAACTTGAGCAGCACCACCCGATACAGTTTAGTCACACTTTGGGAGCAGCTCTTCTTGACTTTGCATGAAGTCGGTAAGAGCTGCCCCAAAATGAAGTCAGTGTATTCAAAGCTCCATTGACAGAACAAGAGAGCAATTGGTATCACAGAAGCCTAAATGATCCCTAAAACTCATCCTTCACTTTGTCTTTCGATCTGTCGGTGCTAGGTTTATTGTAATCGTTTTAGGTTTTTTTCTTACTGAAGAGGAAGATAAATAGAGAATTTTGAGTGGGCAAACATAGTGTAACTTGTGGTTTCGTCTCTTCTTTTGATAGGGGCAAAGTCAGTAACATGTCTCTCCTCTCGAACGTACAACCACTTCAACACGTCTGCCATTTGGCGCCTCTCTGCTGTCGGCCAAACAGAAACAAATAGTAGCTTAAACGTTGACGTTCGTAATCATTTAGTGAGGAGGAGTGTGTGCATGTATTTGCATATATACATAAAATTCAAGCCAAACAGTCTTGGTACCAGAGAAAGGCTTTTTGTCCATAAGACAATAGGGCATTTTGGACAATATAAAATTGACTAACCAAGGCGTTATGTATGCAGCGTCGTGTTTGCTGGGAGTTCTATTTTCTGCGTGAACTTGTGCTCAGGTCTTTTCTTGCACCCTGTGTGTGCGTTTGTGTCTTTGTCCGCTTATTGTGGGTGGATCCTTGTGTATGCTTGAATGACTGTGTGCATCGATAAATATTCATGAGTGCAACTGCGCATGTCTTTATCACAGGATGTTGTGTTACGATAATTCACTCACAATGTCCCTTCCCGTTGCTTACTTTTACAGTGATGCAAACATTTATACGAGGGACCAGTTAATAAGATGTATCAGGTTAGCCGTTAGGTTTGACAAACCGCTCGATTAGCTAATGGAAGTAACTTTGCCTCAGTATTTATGAGTGTTAGGATTCATTTAACATAAAAAACAAACTATTTAATATGAAATTGAAGATCAATCTATAAATTATTAAAATTCTCATCATCATATATATACTATATGGGAAAAGTATGAATCCAATTATTCTTTCTCCAGCTATGGGTAAATAGTAGGGCGGACTAGGTTCTTCAGCCTTGGTGAGGCAACTAGTCTACGAGAAGGAAAACTCTGAATTCAAACCTGTTAAACTCCGCTTAAAAATTGACCTTGTGTCATATCCTGCCCGAGCAGAGGGATTGGTAAATATATATATATATATATATATATATATATAGTTTGTCATGTTTATAAATAAAGAGTGCACAATATTGGTGATAGGGAATGTATATCTAAATTACGATAGAGAAAGTTGCCGTTGTGCTGAACGGTGACTTCGTAGGAATCAAGTTCAAATTCCAGACTAATTCCCTTGTTAAAGGTATAAACTAATTTATCTTCTATTTAATTGTGCCACGACTGTTCTTCTACAAGGATAGCTTTGGCATTAAATAACCTACAAAGAAATCAACTCAGAACTAAGTTAGGATAGCGTAGACAAGATCAACGGTGTTTAGTGAGTGTCAGTTTCTCGCCTATGCGATCATCATATCATATATTAAGTGCTCAGTGAATAATTTTCATTTAGCAAATGGACAAGCTACGTCATAAGTACATTTTTGGCGCTTCTCTCCTTTAAAAACTTTATTGAAAACTCTCAAAAAACTTTTTTCTCCACACAATGATCTAAAGTCGAATCTATTTGAGAATAAAAATAAATAAATAAAAGATATTTCTATTTGCCTTATTACTTTTGTATATATATATATATATATATATATATATATATATATATATATATATATATATATATATATACATATAACACCTATAATTTTTCAAACCGGCCCCCGAGACTTTGTGGAAAGTGGTACTATTCTTATATAATAATTTGCAAGCAATTAACTGATTTCTAGTATCTAATATCGAGTTATATTGAGTAAAAAATATAAAGCTTCAAGTAACTATTCTTAATACAAATAATTTGTCAACAATTAGAGGGTATCAAGTATTCCTATCAAATACAGATGATTTTCAAAAGGATCTATTTGACTTATAGGTGGTACTAGTACAATCAAATTCCGGGTTAATGGGAGCCTGTGAGTAATGGCAATGAAAGGATGAATCCACACTCTTCAGAGCTTCAGAACTGGAGTTTCATTAATGGACGCGGTTTAGTGTCACCCCTAGGACACCTAGGGCACCTCGGGTGGTGTAATGGTTAGCAAGGTAGACTAGTAAACCAACACGAGTGAGTTCGATTCTCATTGGGTGCCCCATTCATGCGGCCTTGTGCTACATTTAAGCAAAAAGCTAAGTAAATTAATACCCCTAGGACACTTCTTTTTGGGAGTGGGGTTACCCTTTTGGAGGGGATATAGTGAGCGTATTCTAAACCTCGCTAATAGGCTGATAGATAATTGACATGATTTCATGTAAACAATAGTAGCTTCAAGTAATTATTCTTTTACTGATCAAGGCAAATAAGGTATCTAATCACACGTTTTTACAAGATTTCACTCGTTATTTTAAATGCAGTTTGAGAAATATATACGACTTTGAAAAGTAACACAGGAAATATTAATAGCCTCATATGGCTCTCAAGACAGTGAAATATTCTAAATACAGTTATATGGTTTCCAGCATTCCTATCTAACTTCTAAGTTCTATTTAACGATAATCATTTGTTAGAACATACGAGGATCATTAAATAAGTTTCCAGATTTCTTTCGTATTGGCACTTTTATTGATAGTACACTCATGAAACTCTAGTCCTCTTCGAAGTAATCTCCTCCAGCTGCAATCCACTTGTTGTACCGTTCCAACAACTTCTGGAATAACCCATGGAAGTCCTCTTGTGTGAGCGTGTCAATGACCTTCGTCACAGCCTCTTTCATCTCCTCAATTGTCTCATAATGACAGCCTCTGAGCTTAGGGAATAACCAAAAGTCATAGGGAGCAAGGTCTGGACTATAGGGAGGGTGAGGAACTGTCTTGATGCCCATCTTGCGCAAATAGTCTGTGATAAAGATGGAATTGTGGAATGGTGCATTGTCCCGCTGGAAATGCCACTGACCTGATTTGAAGAGTGATGGCCTCTTCCGCAGGAATCTCTTCTTGAACTCACTTAAGACCTCAACATAGTAACCCTAACCCTAACCCTTTGGCCAATCAACTCTGGTCTATTGACTTCCTTACTCCTTCCACACCTCTCATCATCCCTCACAGACTCCGTGCCTTCCTTGAATTATGCCACTCAAAAACTGACGCTCGATTTATGCAAGATGGTCGAAAAGCAGTCTGAAGCATTCCACACGTTTCTGTGGCATTTTTTCCAAGTTGAAAACAGACTTTTATTGCATATCGTTCTTCTAAAGTGTCCTGACGTCCAGATTGCCTTTTTGAAATTCACCAGCTGTGACAATCAGGCTTTAGTAGGGTGTATTCCAATTGCTGCTGTTGCTGTTTATTTGAAAGTAAAATCATAAAAATTGGTCAGTCATCTCATAAGATGTATAGCAATAACATAGTGAATTTTCAAGAGTCTACGACAATTTTAAATGCTTGTACAAAAAAAAGTCTGGAAACTTATTGAAAGCACCACGTAGTAATGGTTTCAAGCATTCTTATCCACTGCAACTAATTTTCAAACTGTTTGGATCATAAATGGTATCTTAACATGTACTTCTACTCTAAATCAGAATGTATCCAGTAGTAATGTCAATATAGGAATGGGGACACTATACTCTCCGTCAGATGAAATAAAGTGATTAGTCAAATACAAGTATACCTCACCTTACGTCGGTAATTGGTTTCAGGAGAGGCGATTTAAGACGAATTTACTTGTCTCTCGGCTAAACTACAAATAACCATTCTGAGTTTTGTATTTCATTAATAAATGTATTTTTAATAATATATAGTCAATAAGAATCTATTTTTAGGAGGTGCACGTGGTGTAATGGTTATCGTCGCAGGAATTGGACACGGCGACACGAGTTCAAATCCTCGACTGATTGCATTTCACATAGCACTAATACCCTTGGGAAAGGTATGAATCCGACTATTCTCCCTCCAGCTATGGGTAAATAGTAGGGCAGACTAGGTTCTTCAGCCTTGGTGAGGCAACTAGTCTAGGAGAAGGAAAACTCTGAATTAAAACCTGTTAAACTCCGCTTAAAAAATTGACCTTTTGTCATATCCTGCCCGAGCGGAGGGGTTGGGTAAATATGATAAGAATCTATTTTAAGCTTACAAATAAATAAATTTTAGTTTTTAATATTGTACTGAAAAATGTAATCTAAATTTACGAATACATGTATGTACATACTTGTAAATGTAGATGTTTACAATTTGGCGATCTTTACAGTACATCGCGGATTCTTTATTTGTGAATGTGGTTGGCTCTAAGACATAATGGAATAAAATGACTTTGTAAGGTTAAATAACAAATACAGTAATTAAAATTATTTTGTGACAGTAGAAAAAAACTGGGCCACACTTTGTCGTTAGATCCGGGAGAAAATATCGAGAGGGTGGGTTTAGATTGTACAAACCATTATCTGAGAATTAATTTTTATTTATTGCAGACTTTTTGTACTCATCTCGGTAGTTTTTGTGTTGTTTCTTCTTTCACTACGTTTCTGCCAAATTTCACCTCTGGCCTTCTTCAGGTGATTAACCGCGACCTCAGATAGGAATGCTGAGTCTTGTAACCGTATCCCCAGTAGTTGTCTATCGCACCACGTTTTTGACCAAGTAAACCTCTGGCCGGCTTGGGTAGGATTTGAAACCGCTATCTTCTGACAATGCTCACCTGGAACCATAGAGACTCAACGCCTCTATCCGCTGCGCAGTCTGCAATAAATAAAAATCAATTCTCAGATTAAGAAGCCTCATCTCAAAATGATTCCAATTAAAGACAATTACAAAACCATTATCTTAATCCACTTATGCACACCCAGTTTATTCTGAGGCAGCAACATCCTTTGAGCTAGAGAGCGAACAGCCCGTACCTACTAGGTGTACATTGTTAAATGCACCCCCACAACCAAACATACTTTGTGAATTTTTATCCGTGTCTTTAAATTTTGATGTTCGCTCAAGTTTAAAATTAGAGCCGTAAGTAGAGATTTGGCACTCACCTACGAGTGGTGAGATTGGTTTCTTGGTTTCTTTGTTTAATGGCATATCAACCTTTGTGGGTTATTTAATGCCAAAGCCTCCTTCAAGAAGAACAGTAGTTGTAACTATTTAACCCATAGCTGGGAGGATAAGGGGGTTCATACCTGTCCCAAAGGTATTTTTCCGAAAGTGAATGTAATAGCGCGACTGGAGTTCGAACTCGCTTTCTACGATTCCGAAGTCCATCGCTTTAACCATTACACCACGAGGGCACCCCCTGACTTCTTGGGGATCCCCTCCAAAATGTAAGGATTTTGTAATATGTAATGTCTGTAGACATGCAATTGCTGAGCAACTATTAGAAAAACTTTGAGAACTCTCCAGAAAGTTTCAAGGGCAGTTTTCAAATAACCCCACATCCAGCTAGTTTAGGTCTATAATCTATTTCCCTTTTATTCCTGTTTAATCATTACGATGGATTCTTGAAAATACATTAAAAAAAGATGTTATATAATGAAGTCATCAACTGGTTTTGTAAACGCGTGTTTATAGCAGAGAAAAATGTACCCGAGAGACAGGCAACACGGTGTCCTCGTGGTGTAATGGTTAAAGCGATGAACTGCGGAATCGTAATACGCGAGTTCGTACTCCAGTCGCGCTATTACGTTCACTTTCGGGCAAATACCCTTGGGAAAGGTATGAACCCCCTTATTCTCCCTCCAGCTATGGGTAAATAGTAGGACGGACTAGGTTCTTCAGCCTTGGTGAGGCAACTAGTCTAGGAGAAGGAAAACTCTGAATTCAAACCTGTTAAACTCTGCTTAAAAATTGACCTTGTGTCATATCCTGCCCGAGCTGAGGGGTTGGTAAATAGTAACACGGTAAAGAGGGATGATTTTATTTAAAGAAGATTTCAAAATAAAATTATCCCTCGCTAGGTGTAACAATATGCATGTATGCCAAATAAAAGATGAAACCAGTAAATCTCTCTAAATAAAGTGGAATATTGCGAAGAAAGCTCTGGCCTAGAGAGGAGGTTATAACAATTTCAAATGATGTTTATGTTGTCGTGGTAAGGAACTGATACACAGGAGGTGCACGTGGTGTAATGGTTATCGTCGTAGGAAATGGACACGGCGATACGAGTTCAAATCCTGGACGAGGCCGATTGCATTTCACATAGCACTAATACCCTTCGGAAAGGTATGAATCCAATTATTCTCCTTCCAGCTATGGGTAAAAAGTAGGGCAGACTGGGTTCTTTAGCCTTGGTAAGTCTAGGAGAAGGAAAACTCTGTTAAACTCCGCTTAAAAATTGACTTTGTATCATATCCTGCCCGTGCGTTGGTAAATATGGATACACAGCGAAACAGAGTTAATTATTTATTAACCCAAGTGATACAGTTCGGCTAGTATCATAAGTCTTTAGCTGTAGGTGTTATGTCCAAAGTTGGTCTTCTTTGACCGACGTCCTTCAGAGCAATTCTGTCTCTGCTTCTCTTTAACTTCTCGAGACAAGGCGTCTTTTATACTTCCGTGATACCGGAAGTAACGTAGTATGAGCCAGTATATACCAGTTAAGAAAATACTGTATTCTAGAAGACACAAAAATAATTGCTGAACGAAGTAAATCAATTTCTAAGTGTAAAGATATTAACTAATCTCTTCGGTATCCCTTACCACTTAGTTGATTTCAAGATCTATTTTTCCAATATACAGATGACACGAAAATCAATAACATTTTTGCTACATATATATATATATGTGTGTGTGTGCGTGTGTGTGTGTGTGTGTGTGTGAAAATATGATATCATTTTTCAGACCTTAAAATAGAGATGACTTGACATTTTTCTCTTTTTTTCGTCAGACGATTCTGTTCCAATTGATTAAAATGGAGCCTTACCATCGGATGTCGTTTAATGTCATATCTAGAACACTCGTTGCGTGGGGAGGGTCTTACCTCTCTGCTGTGATGCAGTCGGCGTATTCTCCTGTCCCAGCCGACTAGGCTTTAGAGTAGAATACACCGACTGCTTCTCTGTAGATAGGGTAAGACCCCCCGCAACGATTGTCCTGGATATAACACTGAAAGTGGTAGCACCTGATAGGGTCATATCTATGGGTCAAATAGAACTAAACTGTGCACTCATGCCAAACTGAATAGTTTGAAATAGAACTGTTTTGACATTGAAACAGCGTACTTATGCTCCCTTGAACTGTTTTTAAATAGAACTAAATTGTGTACTTATGCTAAACTGGATTGTTTGAAACTGAACTGTTTTAACATTTAACTGTTGGTAAACAAAAAAAAAAAAAAACTATACTTATACTAAACTCAATTGTTTGAAATATAATTCGGAGTTAAATAACTCGAAAAGGGTTGATATGCTGTAAAACAGAACAACCAACCAACCAAAAGCGTTTTCCTTCAAATGAATATATATATATATATATATATATCTTGTCATGGTAACTTAATATATCAATTCCTCCATTCATAATTATAATTATATTTCCTGCCCATGAGGCTTATGTTACGAGGACTCGTAACTCCGACTTGGGAAGACGTAGCCTTGGAGGTGGCCGTGTCCGCTGTTGGGAATACGTACCTATAAAAAAAAAACACATTAGATCAAGTGGTCGCGCAAAAACAATTGCCATGACTTGTTAATTCGGCATCGTTTATTGGTGACATAAACCGGTGGCCCAGTGGTAGAGTTTCGGCTTCTGAATACTCTGGTTGTTGGTTCGATCTCCAGTGGTGGAGATCACGGTGTGCACTGCTGATGAGCCCTAATAAGGTCGAAACAGCTGTTCAGTGTGTATCCAGGTCACGTGTAGGTGTTTGCCGGATTTTCTAGTCATGGTAATTTCTAACTTAATATATCAATTCCTCCATTCATAATTATATATATATATATATATATCGATTGCTAGAGTGTTCAACAGTTGTGAGAAGCAAATCAACAAGGGATAGATCATCATGCAGGAAATGCCTTCGAAACTGATGTTATATCATATAGAGAGCGTGGACTTCTCTGACACACTCTCGCCATCCGTCCCTATCGTCCATCACTCTTAGCAGATTCTCCACAGAGCTGATGAATTTAAGTCCTTACTGGTCGGCCAATACTGACGCATCCATGGGAAGGAGTCAATAAGAGAAATTTCATGAATGACATCTTCTATAGTGCCCATCATGTCTTGTTCGTCAAACTCATCAGCAAAGTATTGCCTGATGTTTATTTGGGTTTTATAGGTTATTTAATGCCAAAACCATTTTATACAAATAAACAGTTCTATTTCAAACTATACAGTTTAGCATAAGCACACAATTTAATTTTCAAAAAATTTCTATTCAGTCCTATTTCAAGAAATTCAGTTTAGTTCTATTTGAACCATAGGACCTTATCAGGTGCTATCACTCCGGGCCAGAGTGGACCTGGGAGCGATGGCAATGAAGGGGTACTCCGCATTCTCCAAAGCTCCGGCATTACTGGAACCTCACCATTAGATTGTTTAGTGTCATATCCAGGACACTCGTTGGGGGAGGAGTCTAACCTCTCTGCAGAGAAGCAGCCGACTGGGCAAGTATTGCCTGAGTAACCATTAAATGCCTCTGGTAATTTTATTTGAAATCAAGAAAGAAATTTTCATCAGACAACAATTCGTTTTATATATCTTTCTGCCAAGTAAATAACAAAAATGGTCAGTACAAAAATAAACGTTTTGATCCTAAAAGCTTCGTCCAAGTCCGAAATGTGCTTTGGGTATGCTATCAAACAGCATCCGACAGTGAGGTTTCAGTGTAGCGTCACCTCTTCGTTACTACCATAGCTAGAAGAGTAAGTATTTTTTCTTGGTTTCTTTGTTTAATGGCATATCAACCTTCGTTGGTTATTTAATGCCAAAGCCATCCTTCTAGAAGAACAGTGGTAGTAGCATTTAATCCATAGCTGGTAGGATTAGAGGGTAGCTGGTAGGATTAGAGGGTTGGTACCTTTCCCAAGGGGATTAATCCAAAAGTGAACATAATTGCGCGGCTGGAGTTCGAACTCGCTTGCTTGGACGTCGCAGTCCAAAATATTAGCCACAACGCTACGAATACCCCTTCTCCCGATTAAGTTATTATCTACAGGTTTAAACTTTAGATATTGTTATCAACATAGCATTCAGTGTGGCGGTCATATTGGTAGACAATAAATTTCAATGTGGCCTTTTAATCATGAAAGAGTTCCCCCCACCCATAATCTTGGTGGAGAGACGAAGAGTTTATTCAGAGTGTTGAAATTTGCCTATAAACTGAGGACAGTACATCACAGTACGTTCACTATTGATAGCTCCCGGCTGTCATAGTTCAATATTCATGATTGTCAGCTGCTGTGCTGAACTTCTGGTCTTCACCTTTAATCGATACTAATAACCATAAAACCAGAATATAGATCAATAAACTCGAACATAGTAATGATACTCCAATAAGGGCTTCACAGGTTTCTTTGGTAGCAACAGGCTTTTATGTATGCATATATATATATATATATATATATATATCATCACCATTAAGTCGTACCTTGACTCTCTCGCTATCCGTCCCTATTGTCCACCGCCTCTTGAAGGTCCTCTAGAATGCACCTAGTGTCTGCGTAGAGCTGATGAATGTAATTACTTCCAGGTTGGCCAACCGTGACTCGTCCATGTGAAGGGGTTCATAAGAGAATTTTCACTTATGAGTTCGTCCTTATTTCTCCAGCAGCACCCAGCAGGCCTTGTTCGTCTTACTTAGATGGTTTGTAAGATGAGCGGTAAATGGCTGTACAGCTGCTGTTTTGTAGGGAGTTACTTTCCAGATTTGGGCAAAATAGCGCGTAGTATTCTTGTGTAGTTCCCGTCCATCCTTTTCCACACACACACACACACACACAATAGACTCTTCCCTCGATCTCGACGTATGAGGGCGAAACAGTTCAGTTATAAATGTAAACCGTTGGACTACATGTACATGTGATTGGTCAATAGTGGTGAAAGCCAGCCAAAATTTTAGGATGAGCTGATAACAGAAGAATGTGCCACCAGTGTGTCACAGATTCTACCGGACATTATATATGTAACTTTTAATAGAAGTGGTTACTGGAAAACATGTAGAGTGTAATGGGTACATTGTCGCTATATTTGATTATTTTCTACGCGCATGCGTTTTACTCGTTTCTATTTTTGTCTCCTATGCTGCAAACTAAAGTTGGTTACTGTCTGTGAGGAGAGCAGCACCAAGACGCAATTCATTACCCCAGAAATTTGGAAATGGCTGACTATACTGGTTGACATTCACTAGTAATAGAGATTTTAGTGTTTGGGTATCAATCTGGGGACTGATTCATATTGAAAACCAAACACCCAATCCACATCATGGTGTTTGGGATGGTCACTAACGATGGCTTCAGATTCAACATGGAAGTCTTCATCAAGGAGCAGATAGTGCTTTCCTGGATAGAGGGAATTGTTGCGGTATACCCTGGATTATTATGTGTGTGGCGAGGTTGAGCGAGAGCACAACACCCCATGAATGAAAGATGAACTGAAGGCAAGGATATCCTCGCAGCATTTACCAATTTAAATAAGGACACTGTTGGAAAATCTTACAGGAGAGTCGGTTGAAGTCAATGACGATTTCTTTGAATAAATCTAAGCTATAGTATTTCGATATATTTTCATGTAATTTTGGTAAATACATCTGATAAGATAAGATATCAGTGTTATTTTAATTTTTGCATAATTTAGATGAGACTTAATCGCATCGCAAGTTGTAAAGTAAGTTGGCGACCTTAGTCGAGGGTGACCCGTTGACAGCCTTTTCAATAGGTACGACACCGAGGTGTAGGGGAGGGTGCTTCTCCTTTCCTTATATTGCTCCACTACCCTTGATCCTAACCTTATATCGAGTGTTAAGCAAGGAGGCATCAAGTACCATTTTTGAGTCTTTGGTTTGACTCGACCTGGGATTGAACCCCGGTCTCCTGGACCGTTGGCGAACACTCTACTCATTTGACCAATGACCCAGTTATCGAAACTCTGTAATTGTGTATGAATTATCTATGTTAGTGCTTGAAGCCATCCAACTGTGTGCAATCAATTTGTATTCGATATATTGGTTGGTTAGTTGTTCTGTTTTACGGCGTATTAATTCTTTTCGGGTCATTTAACGACGAATTAAGTCACTTTGATAAAAGTTTCAAGCAATTCAGTTTAGCATAAGTACGTTTTTTTTTGTTTAACACAGTTAAATGTCAGTAAAGTAAAGTTGGCGACCTTAGTCGAGGGCTACCCGAAATCTCCATTTTCAATAGCTATCACATCGATGTGTAGGGAAGGGCGCTACTCCATTCCCTGGATTTCTCCACTTTACCCTTGATCCTTACCTTATACTACTGACTGTTAAGCAAAGCGGCATCAAGTACCATTTTCTGAGTCTTTGGTATGACTCGACCTGGGATTGAACTCCGGTCTTCTGGACCATTGGCGAACACTCAACTCATTAGGCTAATGGCCTGGTTTAGTAAATTTGGCGACCGTAGTTGAGGGCGATCCGAAGGCTCCCTTTTCAATTGCTACTACACCGAAGTGTAGGGGAGGGCACTACTCCTTTCCCTGCATTGCTCAACTTTACCCTTGATGCTTACCTTATATGGCTGAGTTGTAAGCAAGGATGTATCAAGTACCATTTTAAAAGTCTTTGGTAAAACTCGACCTGAGATTGAACCCAGGTCTCTCGGACCATTCGCAAACACTCTAAAACTATTCATTTCAAACAATTCAGTTTAGCGTAATTACACAGTTTATTACGCTTTGTCAAAAACATTTCTATTTCAAACAATTCAATTTAGCATAAGTATGCCGTTAGTTCTATTTAACCCATAGATAGGGCCCTATCTGGAGCCACTCTGAACGGAGTGGATCTGAGGGCGATGGTAATTAAGGAGTGCTCCGGATTCCCCAAAGCTCCAGCCTTACTGGAATGTCACCATTAGATTGTTTAGTGTCGTATCCAGGACACTCGTTGGGGGAGGTGTTTAAACCTTTCTGCAGAGAAGCAGTCGGTGTATTCTACAGCTGCTGCTGACTGGGCCGTATATTAGATAGGAATACTTGATATCATATTACTGTGTGCAAAAAAAAAACCTGTTCAGAAAAAAACCTGTTCAGAAAATGTAAAAGTAAACGTACAATGTATACATTTCCCTCTTCTTTAGGCATGAAATAACCCCAGACAATAACCCCAGCAGGACACATAGCGTAACAGTTATAGGCGTTGGTTCCCTAAGCTTCTAAGGAGACAATCACCTGGAGGTTGCAGGTTCAATCCTGACTGCAGGCGAGTAACAATATAGGAATACTTAACACTTGTACCCGGCTAACGGAATCAGAATTAGGTGACCCCCGTGGATTCAATAAAGGACGTAGTTCGAAGTTCCGTGTAGGCTCCCGAGTTCGACAAACACCTGAAGAAGGCAAGAGGACATATCGGCCGAAACGTTCTGGAAAAACAATAAATATGAAGACAATAGTCCGAAAACCCTTAATGATAAAAACCCCAGACAAGTTGATATAGCGCTAAAATAAATCAATCGATTATATTTTCATGTTAAACTTATTTTAATAAATACCAGCATTTTGTTGCGTTTCCTATTTTACCACTATGATTCCAATGATTGGACACAACTTAATCTTCAATTCCAAATATTAATTTAATTATTCCAATTTTAGTTTGAGCGATTTCTGAATGACAGCAAAGTCCACAAAGGAAACGGAATAAATATATATACATACCTATGTATGCTCTATCACAGATATTGGGCACTCTATATATCTACTTGCACTGTTAAATACAGTTTATATATATATATATATATATATATATATATATGAGGGTCGGGGAAAAGTGCATGGGCTGAACTTTTTGAATGAGACCAAATGAACTATATTTTCAAGAGTCCCTTTTGCAATCCACACACTTCTTCCATCGATGTTACAGTGCTTGGATCCCATTGGTTAAAAAAGTCATTTAAAGCAGAAATTAAGTCATTAGATAAACTTTTCAGCCAGCTCTCGTGTTTGTGTATATATATATATATATATATATATATATATATATATATAAGAAACCGTCAGTTTCCACCTACGTGATCATTTTCGATGTACTACAAATATCGAATAATGAGTCAGTATTAAACTTTGCCTTAAAAAAAAGAAAAAAAAAAAAAAAAGAGAGAGAACATAAACACTGCACAAGTGGTAGCGAAACTGACAGTCACTAAGGGCCGCTTTGACTACGCTAGTCAAACTTAAATCTACGTATGCTCTCTCATGAATACTGAACACTATTCATTTATGAATATTGCTAACAACATAGATATGAGAGAGATGATTTTAAAAAGTAATATCAGTCGTGATTGTCCAAAAGCCAATAAAATATAAAATTTAGTTCGATTTACTAACTCATAAATTAGTAAAATATAAGTTGGCAAATAAATCTAATAGTTGGCAAGAAGAGCAATAATTTATTTTCCATTTATTTTTATTTTCAAAACAAGGCCTTCCTACGAAGGCCAGGCATTAGAGGCGGACTAAGAGGGTGCCCGGGGACCCTAGGCGGCACTTTGCCTCGGTACGCTTCTACCAGGCATTAGTAAAGTTGGCGACTATAGTCGAAGGTGACCTGGAGGCTCCCTTTCCAATAGCTACTACACAATGGTGTAGGGGAGGCCGCTACTCCTTTCTTTGGATTGCTCCACTTTACCCTTGATCCTTACCTTATAATGCTGAGTATTAAGCAAGGAGCCATCAAGTACTATTTTTTGAGTCTTTAGTACGACTCGACCTGGGATTGAACCCAGGTCTCCCGGGCCATTGGCGAACACTCTAGCCATTAGGCATTACTTTGTTTTAAAAAGGTTTTAAAAATCTATTTCTCCTTTGAATTATCTTTTATATGTATAAAAAATGATCAGTCAGTTGCTGCAGTAAAATCAAATCTACAAATTAAATAGCGGTGTTCACACAAAAAAGAAAAAAACATTCGGTTGGAAAACTCCAGACCGATAAAATGAAGCGCAGTTTCTTCTAAGCAGCAGTCGTGTCGATACTGATATGTGGATGCACTACATGGACGCTAACTAAACGTATGGAGAAAAAGCTCGACGGCAACAACACAAGAATTCCGCGAACAATATTGGACAAGTCCTAAAGGCAGCACCCCTCAAAGTAGCAGCTGTATGGCCAACTACCACCCATCACGAAAACTATCAAAATTAGACGAACCAGACATGCAGGACACTGCTGGAGAAGTAGGGACGTGCTCATAGGTGATGTACTCCTGTGGACCCCTTCACATGGACGAGCAAAGGCAGGACGACCAGATCGAACTTACATACAGCAGCTCTGTGCCGATACGGGATGTAGGCCTGAAGACCTGCTGGAAGCAATGGACAATAGGGGGTGGCGAGAGAGAGTCAAGGATATCCGTGCTGATAGCGCGACATGATGATGATGATGATGACAAAATAAGCATCGAAAATTTAAACTAAACTCAAGGAATGAGTTGGGGGTGTCCTCGTGGTGTTATGGTTAAAGCGATGGACTGCGGAATCGTAGTACGCGAGTTCGAACTCCAGTCGCGCTATTACGTTCACTTTTGGGCAAATACCCTTGTGAAAGGTATGAACCCCCTTATCCTCCCAGCTATAGGTTAAATAGTATCACTACTGTTCTTCTAGGAGAATGGCTTTGGCATTAAATAACCTACAAAGGTTGATATGCCATTTAAACAAAGAAACCAAACTAAACCAAGGAATGAGTTGATTGATAGATTTTTAATATCGGAATGTCTTTTCTTTCATGAAAAGTTTTTATACAAATTTGGTCATACCTATGAAGAAATAATTGATTGATTGATTTTAAAAGAAAATGCATCGATCCGTTTTGGGTTATTTCATGCCTCGAGGTTATGGAATCTCGTTCATTGTTCCGTCATATTTATACTTTTTGAATAGTTGTTTCGTAAGAGATTTTTTTCACTCTATTCAATCGAATAAAAATAATTTTACAACAAAACTATCAAACCCTCAGATGAGATCCTAACAAATACTACCACTTTGAGTCGGAGTGGAACTGGGAGTAATGGCAATGAAGGGGTACTCAACACCCCCCATAGCTCTAGAACTGGAGTTTCACCATCAGATGCAGTTTAGTGTCATAAAAAGAAACTCATCTCGAGAAACCAGGAGTTTTGCGGAAGTCACTTTAGTCGGTCTGTTGGTATGTTTTGTTTTACGTCGTATCAACCTTTTTCGGATCATTTAACGCCGAATTAAATGTCAAACAATTCAGTTTAGAATAAGTATATTTTTGTTTACAAACAGTTAAATGTCAAAACAGTTCCATTTCAAACAATTCAGTTTAGAACAAGTACACAGTTTACTTTTATTTGTCCCATAGATAGAAGCCTATCAGGTGCTACCACTCCGGGCCAGAGAGCGATGGCAATGAAGAGGTACTCCACATTCCCCAAAGCTCCAGCATTACTGGAACCTCACCATCAGACAGATTGTTTAGTGACCTATCCAACACCCTCGTTGTGGGAGGGAGTCTTACTCCTCAGCAGAGAAGTAGTCGGTGTATTCTACAGCCCCAGCCGACTGGGCAAGGAACTCTAGGAGATGGAAAAATGTATGAATAGATTTTACATTTGGCCCCTCTTCTGACAAAGATCCCTTGTAAAACATGTTATATCAATAATGAAAAAAATACGGAAAACAATGAATCTCTTCTTGGATATAAAGCGATTTCAGACGACATAGAATTTGATATTTTCGATAATCTGATAATACTCCAGAAAACCCATAGAAAACAGATTATTGTTTTGTTTTACGGCATATCAACCTCATTGGTCATTTAATGCCGAATCGTGTGAGGTAAAATTGGTTTGAAAAGAAATTCAAAGGAGAGGTCTTAGGAATTAATGATAAACTTTAGATAATTAGTTGGTTATTTGTTTTTATTAGAAGTTTATTCGTAGGAATCATAATCATACCCACCCCCGTGAAACAGGTTGGGAAAGGGATCAGTTTGTTTGAATATATCTAGTAAATAATGGGTTTATAGAAGTTATTTGTCTTATTGTAAATTTCTTTAGATTTTTGCGTATAACTTCACTGTTTTTAGAAATGATATCATTATTTATTTCAGTGTTTTGGAAGTTCCTTCATGTTTGCCCTATAGAAGGTTTTTCTTATATGGGCTTGGTCGATACATTCGAGGAGAATGTTCTTCACGGTGTATTTGGTCTGGCATGCATAACACATTGGTACTATTTACCAACCCCTCCGCTCGGGCAGGATATGACACAAGGTCAATTTTTTAAGCGGAGTTTAACAGGTTTGAATTCAGAGTTTTCCTTCTCCTAGACTAGTTGCCTCACCATGGCTGAAGAACCTAGTCCGTCCTACTATTTACCCATAGCTGGAGGGAGAATAAGGGGGTTCATACCTTTCCCAAGGGTATTTGCCCGAAAGTGAACGTAATAGCGCGACTGGAGTACGAACTCGCGTACTACGATTCCGCAGTTCATCGCTTTAACCATTACACCACGAGGACACATTGGTTGTTGTTTCCCTTCGAGTAAATAAGAGTGTGTTATCCTTGTATGACCTGTCTGGAGTCTGGACAATGTAATTTCCTCTTTTCGGTTTTTTTAAGCTTTGCTTCCATTTCCCCAGTGTGGGTTTAATTTCTAATAATTTATTATTTTCATTATTGTTCCAGGGCTGTTGTCTTTGCTGTAGTAGAAAACAGATTAGTGGATTCTGTCTAGAGTGAGAGCTTAAAAAGATAGGGTAGAGGTGACCAAGTGCATTGACATTGCAATCCTAGATCTCAACTCCTTCATAAAAGAAATACTGACTACACTGTGATCCATAAAAAAATCAAACTTCCCAACTCAACAGAGAAAACTGCCCTGTAGCTGGGGCTTGGAATACACTGATTGTATCCACTGCAAAGGGGTAACCCCGCCCCCAACAGGGCTGTCCTTGATATAACACTAAACTGCCTCTGATGGTGAGGCTCCAGTTCTGGAACTCAGGAGAAAACTCTTTGTTTTCATTACTCTTAGTTTCACTCTGACCCGTAATGGTAGTACCTGTTAGAGTCCCATCTATGAATAAGAGTGTTTTATCCTTGTATGACCTATCTGGAGTATGGACAATGTAATTTGTTATTAATCAAATAAGTTAGTAAAGTTGGCGATCGCTGTCGCGGGCAGCCCGAAGGCTCCCTTTTCAATAGCTACTAAACCGAGGTGTATGGGAGGGCGCTACTCCTTTCCCTGGATTGCTCCACTTTACCCTTGATCCGTACCTGGTATTGCTGAGTGTTAAGCAAGGCGGCATCAAGTACAATTTTTTGAGTCTTTGGTATGACTCGACCTGGGATTGAACCTCTGTCTCTCGGGCCATTGGCGAACACTCTACCCACAAGACTACTTTTAGATCAGTTTGAAAATTAGACGTATTCAATAGGACCATGTGCAAAAAAAAAAAAACTCTTAAGAAACAACTACATAAAAATCAAAAGTGAACGTATAGTGAACATATTGCCCTAACGTCTTGGCATAAAATAACCCTAGACGAGTTGATATGCCATTAAAAACAATCATTCAAAATAGAAAACGAGAGATTTAATATTTCTATAAGCATAGGATATTCATTTGTTTTTGGTTTTGTCGTTGAATTATGATACTGTTTTTGCCTAAAACAGAAGATTTTTTAAAGAAAAGTTATTTGTTATGAATTGGTGTCATTTCGTTTATATATGCAAAATATTACACGAAATGCAGCATTTCCTGACCTGGGACACATTTCGGCCAGCCGTGTTCGCGGGTACACGGATCAGGTGGAGTTTGTCCAGGAAGCCGGTATTCATTGAATCTCAAGGAGCCGTCCTCTTAGATTAACCCTCCTCGGAGGGACTACGTTTATCGTCTGAAGCTAAATATACCAATATTTAGAGGAATGCCGTCGGAGCCTGAGGTATTTTTGGGAATGCCGGGCGTGTCTGGGCTACGATCCAGCGTCGGACCCCCCTCAAAAAGGCCTTGTGCCACTCTTGCCCGTTTAGTGGGGTGTGCCACTAATATATACGCAAAATACGACATCACGAAGCGTTTGTACCATATAGAAAGCATTTTTTAAAATCATCTATTATAAAAATAATGACTGCATTAAAAAATATTTTTTAATGAAGTCATTTTTGATTTGTAATCCCTGTCAAAAGATATGAAAATACGCTGCCTTTAAAGAATACTCTTTGAAATAACCATTCAAGATTTCAAGCAACGTTTTAAAAGTCATCATTCCTTGATAGCTGTGAAATTACCTCCCTTGTTTGCCAAAGGACTTCTACTAATGGCCGCAAGATGGCAATACTGTAGCAACAGGGCTAAGTGTAAAAGAAAAAAAAAGGTACGATATATGTATTTATCGAAGCTCCCCCCACGGGTCAGGAGTGTAACAGGTTTGAATTCAGAGTTTTCCTTCTCCTTGACCAGTTGCCTTGTCAAAATTTAAGCGCCACTCTGCCCTACTATTTAGCCATATATGGATTCATATTTTTCCCCAAAGGTATTAACACTATGTGAAGTGCGAACAGTCCTGTCCAGGGTTTGAACACGGGTCACCGTATTCATTTCCTGTGACGATAACCTTTACACAACGAGTGCCATGAATCTTTTTGTTTTTTAAATCTATCATCTTTTGATTATTTGATTTTATTGTCGAGATAACTAGTTGCATTGTACCAATTGTTTTTGCATTCATTACTTGTATCAAAATTTTCATCTTGTAAAAATTTTGCATTTACTTACTAACAATAATAAGTAAAAGTAAAGTTGGCAACCTTAGTCAAGAGCGACCCGAAGGCTCTCTTATCAATAGCTACTACACCGAGGTGTAGGGAAGGACGCTTCTCCTTTCCTTGGATTGCTCCACTTTACCCTCGATACCTACCTTATATTTTTGAGTGTTAAGCAAGGATGTATCAAGTACCATTTTTCAAGTCTTTTGGTATGACGCGTCCTGGGACTGAACCCAAGTCTCCCGGACCATTGGCGAACACTTTACCCACTTGGCCAATGAGCCTGTTATACAACAATAAGTAATTCCTTAAAAAAAACAAATAAAAAAAAAACAAATTGATAAATACAAAAAAAAAAACTATTGCTTTTTAAATAAGATCAGTAAATTTCTTGCCTTGTTCTATCTTTTTTCTATAATTGATTAATTTTGTGACATGTCAGACTGCCTGGGTTATATCATGTCAGGAGGTTAGGGAATCTCGTACATTATACATTCATATTCAGTTTTTGTGTAGTTGTTTCTTATATCAAGTATTTTTGTCTAATACAAATAATTTGCTCGCAGTTGTATGTTTGGTTTTATAGCATATCAACCATTATTGGTTCATCATCATCATATCGCGCTGGTAGCACGGATATCCCTGACCCTGTCTCGCCACTCCTCCCTATCGTTCATCGCCCTAGGTAGGTCTTCAGGACAACATCCTGTATCCTCACATAGCTGCTGAATGTACGTTCGAGCTGGTCGTCCTGCTTTTGCGCGGCCATGTGTGGGGATCCATAAGAGTACATCTCTTATCAGTTCATCTCTGCTTCTCCAGCAGTGTCCTGCATGTCTGGTTCGTCTAACTTGAATAGTTTTCGTGATAGGGGGCAGGTGGCCGTACAGTTGGTGTCTTGTGGGGTGCTGCTGCCAGGACTTGTTCAGGATTGCACGCAGCATTCTTGTGTAATTGCCATCCAGTTTTTTCTCCAGCCGTTTTGTTAGCGTCCATGTAGTGCATCCATATAGCAGTATCGATGTGACCGCTGCCTAGAAGAAACTGCGTTTCATTTTATCGGTTAGGTCTGATTTCCATATAATCGATAGCCTATTGATAGCTGTCCATGCTTTCGTTAGCCTCGTTTCGATGTCCTTTTCGGTTGATTCGACGCTGCTTCCTAGGTACGTGAATTTGTCTACTAGTTTAAGTGGGGTTCCTTCTAGAGTGGAGATGTCCCCCGTTTGGTTATAGCACATATATTCCGTTTTGTGTGCATTAACACAGAGGCCTATGCCTGCTACTGCTCGTTCCATACCAAATCCTTTTTTCACATATATATTAAATATATACCGTAAAGCAAACCAAAACACATATGCTCAAAGATGGTCCTTTTTCATTTCTACAATCCCCAAAGTCTGAATCACTCAGGATATTACTTAGAATCTGTTCGGTTCAAAATAACTGATACTGTTTATCTCTTGGCTGATTGATTTTGTGACATGTCAAACAGTCTGGGTTATATTATGTCTAGAGGTTAGGGAATCTCGTACATTATACATTCATATTCAGTTTTTGTGTAGTTGTTTCTTAAGAATTTTTTTTTTTTGCTCACAGTTATATCAAGTATTTCTGTCTAATACAAATAATTTGCCCACCGTTGTATGTTTGGTTTTATGGCATATCAACCGTTGTTGGTTATTTAATGCCAAATCCTTTTTTCACATATATATTAAATATATGATTTGTAAACACATTTTCCAGGTACACACATTTAAATGATCAAACAGTTTTATTTCTAATAATTTAGCATATGTCAAATGCTTCCAACAGTTCAATTAATATCAGTCATTTGTTTACACACAGTTAAATGATCAAACAGTTCTATTTCTAACTATTCAATTTCTCATGAATCATTTGTTTGCTCTCAGTTTAAATGTCAATCAGTTCTATTTGAGCCATAGATAGGACCTTATCAGGTGCTACCACTTTGGGCCAGAGTGGACCGGGAGTGAAGGCAATGAAGGAGTACTCCGAATTCCCCAAAGCTCGAGCATTACTGGAACCTCACCATCAGATTGTTTAGTGTCATATCAGGACAGTCGTTGCAGACAGGGCCAACAGTTGTATGGAGTTAAGTATTTCTATCTAACACTAATTACACACAAAGATGGTTTAGAGTAACTATTTTTATTGAATAATAATCATTTATCATCTAAGTTAATGGTTTTAAGTAACAATTCTTTGGAAGTAATTATAGCTCCAAGTAACTATTCCTACTACAAATTATTTGCAGACCGATATGATATCAAATAATCTTACTTAATACGATTTTCATGCCAGTTTTTGACCCATTGATGGCACCAGAACGAGTAGTACCATTCAGAGTCAGACCTTTGCCGCTAGGGTTTTCATAGCAATACCTTGAATAAAGAATATGGTTAGAATAGCTGAATAACGATAAATATTGGTACAAAATTCCTCAGCTGGTAGAAAAGATGAACCAGCAAATAAACGTAGAATGAGATTCGACAATAATTACGCAAGGCGCGACGGTAATAGAAAAATCGACAGTAGTTGCATACATTTCTCTGAAACGGAATATTCATTTTTTTCTGTTTAACTTTTATATTTGTTCGCCGAAACGTTTAAAGTTCGACAGTTTATCGAAACAGAAATTTAATTCGATATATCAAAATATTCTTGTAGTATGTGAATGCAGAATCAGGATTTCTTTTACATGTGAATTTCCTAAAATTTTTAATATTCTTACATCTAATCACAAGAAGATAAGTGTTTTTCATCTTGAAAAGTTATTAATGAACACACTTTTGAAGAACTCAGTACACTAATTATTTTGAAGTAGTTCCTCTTTTATTTACCATTTCTGTCATTCTTTCGGGTAACTAGCAATTAAATGACGTCATATGTCTCCGGTGACACCGACGCCACACATCCATATTCACTCACTTCCGTTTTTCAATATTTGATGGATTGTATTTTTTCATTCTTCACATGAGGAGCCTCCATAAATTTTCTAATGGATTTTCCTCTTGGCTATTTTCAGTCCAGTCAACAACACGTATTCTGTTCTCCATTAAACATTCTTTTGTAGATTTTGCTGACTGGAGAGGAGCAAGTCATGCTGGAAGTTGAATTCAAGGTTCCCTAATTTGTCCTCAGTGTATAAGGTAAGGAAATGATCTAAGACATCCTGATAAACAGCAGCATTAATCAATCTTTTCAAGAAGCAGATCTTCCAACATTAGTAGCAGACATGCTGTTACATAGCCATATACACGAATATGGCCATGTGCGAAATGGACATCGAATGTTGGTAACATATATACATAGAGAACATAGGAATCTCGAAATTCGAAAACACGTAACGACTTCTTTGTTCAGGTGCGAAACCCTTTTATTACTTTTGAGTTAAAGGTTTCGACATAAGGAGAGAGACACAATTTTTTTATGCTGGCTTCTTCATCTGGCCCCTATCTTGTGCGGCACCCATGGCGCGCAAATTCGTCTCGCCTCAGCGAGCCCCAAAAGTCGAACCTCCTCGTTCGGCGTCTAGTTTCAACTCTCAACTTTCTTCGAAATCCCCAAAAACCTCCGCGCGCTTCTGGTACGTGACGTCACCCGCACTTTGTCACCCGTTTCATCATCTCAGGTTATTGTGACATCTCTGAGTGACATGTCCGCTCTGTGCTGCATCAAGGTTGCACCTAACTAACCCATGTGCTGAGCCGAAAGGTTCTCAGCCTAACTAAACCCAAAGGCATGAACCGAAATCCCTCGGCTATTATATCACAATGCAATCCCAAACCATTACAGATTGAGGGAATTTCATGCTTTTTTGACATATTTTGCATCACATATTTTGTCTGACTTTCTCTAAATGCAGGACCATGATTACCAAGGGAAATACATAATCTTGATTCATTACTGATGATGATCCTGTTCCATTGATCAATCGACCAATTTTGATTATCTCTAGCTTTACTGAACGCTTTCGTTTGTTTAAATATTAGTAGACACATCGTAATCGGTATCCTGTTGTTAAATCCAAACTGATGAAGTCTCCGGAAAGTTGTGGATCCAGAAACATTAATACTAATATCATTCCAAGGTCTGGAAATTTCACAATTGGCAAATCAATTAGAAATCAGGATCCTATTAAGCTGACATTTATTTCTGGCTTTTGTCTTCGGCCTAGAACTGTAATTGGACAGTTTTGAACTAGTACGTTTTGTTTAGTAAAGTTGCCGACCTTAGTCGAGGGTGACCTGAAGGATCTCTTTTCGATAGCTGCTATACCGATGTGTAGGAGAGGGCGCAACTCCTTTCCCTGGATTGCTCCACTCTACTCTTGATCTTTACCTTATATTGCTGAGTGCTAAGCAAGGCGGCATCAAGTACCATTTTCTGAGGAGTAGCGCCCTCCCCTATACTTCGGTGTAGTAGCTATTGAAAAGGGAGCCCTCAACTACGGTCGTTAACTTTACTTACGTTTTGATAGCTTCGTTATGACAGGCTGAAAGCATTCCACCTCATTTTGATTCTTGTCAGCTTCTCACAATGCTTGAATGATGGCTTTTTTTGCCTTCAACACATCCAAAACTCTTGTTATTCATGATACGGGGCGGTAGATATTCTTAGATAACCACACTGACAATATTGACATTCATCCTTTCCGATCATACCACAACCACCAAAATACTTCAGTTACTCTATGCAAGAAGACGTACAAAAACAGTTAAAAGGATTAAATGTGTTGTGTAGTGGCTCGTACCATGTGACTTCCGGTATCACTGAGGTATAAAAGACGTCGTGTTTCTTAAGCAAGATCTCGGTCAGTAGTAAGACCAACTTCGGACGTAACACCCACAGCGCAAGACTTATAATATTTGTTGGACTGTACCACTTCAGTTAATAAATAATTAACTCTTTATTTCACTGTGTATCTCTTCCTTATCACAATACAACAAAATGGTGAAAACAGGTTATGATAAATGTCCATACATTACTGTGAATTTATTTATTCATTACAAATTAAGATTGTAATAATATAGAGCTGGGAG
This sequence comes from Sepioteuthis lessoniana, assembly GCA_963585895.1. Classification (NCBI taxonomy): domain Eukaryota; kingdom Metazoa; phylum Mollusca; class Cephalopoda; order Myopsida; family Loliginidae; genus Sepioteuthis; species Sepioteuthis lessoniana. The sequence goes on from OY757909.1 coordinate 32,799,052, forward strand.
ATCTACTCCCCCTCCCCCAAAAATTAATTACTAATAAAACAAAATATTAAGGGAATTTGGTTGCCCCCGCCGACCACGCATAATATTATCTGGGCTACCGACTGTTTTCTGACTAAAGCTGAAAATAAGTCGGGCGGTCCCGACACGAGGATGGAGCAAATCTAAGAGGAAGAAAAAAAAAACAGGAAAAAATAATGGGGTGGGAAGGAGGAAATATCAAGTTTCCAGACTTAATCCTGGGTAGAAGTGGGAAATAATGATTATAAAGGGGTAAAGAAAGAAACGGTGAACGAAAAAAATAAACAAAAAACTAGGGGATCCTGGATTGCTACAGCTAGATGACTGGGCCTTGACACAAGCATGCTGTTAGCTAAGAAAAAGACACCTACTTACCCAGCGTGGGAATCCGATGAGGAACCCATACTGGGGTGGCCGTGAATAAGGGGAGAAAGGCAGACCCCAACCGAGCCTTTTTTCGTTGAATGTTATGGGATCTAAGCATTTTCTATCACATGTAATTTTTACTTTTAGCAGATGCTTAAAATGACAACCCAGATTGTTATCAGAAAAGTTTAGACCGTCCTAATATCCCCTGAAGCGCGTCGTCCAGATCACCCTTCGAACTCAGCTAGGTTCGCAATAAAAACCCTTCATTTCATACCTGTCAAAGGAGGATCAATTTTATCGACGACATATACAACGTCAAGTTGCACGGGACTGATGCGAGCCGTCACCACCCTAACATAATTACAATGCAGGCGAACCCGTTCGCAGTGAAAAGAAGGCGTGCTCTACCGTTTCCGCTAAACCTATGGGTAAAGCTATGGGTAAATAGTAGGACAGACTAGGTTCTTCAGCCTTGGTGAGGCAACTAGTCTAGGAGAAGGAAAACTCTGAATTCAAACCTGTTAAACTCCGCTTAAAAAATTGACTTTGTGTCATATCCTACCCGAGCGGAGGGGTTGGTAAATAGGAGCGTTTCCTCTAAACCACAATCCCAACGGGTTCAATCGAGCATATCTGTCATGTACGCTTTGAAAGCTAAACTGGCAAGAGGTAACAGGTTCTGAGCAAGCCACCAGGTGAGTGAAAACTCCCAGTTATTAAGAGAGCTCGGTCTTAGCGCCTAACTCCACTGGAAGTGAATCTTCTCCAATGACAAGAACCGTTCCTCAAGCGGATCCAAAACTATCTCCTCCACTAACGTGTCCTCGTGGTGTACTGGTTAAAGCAATGGACTGCGGAATCGTAGTACGCGAGTTCGTACTCCAGTCGCATTATTACGTTCACTTTCGGGCAAATACCCTTGGGAAAGGTATGAACCCCCTTATCTCCCTCCAGCCTTGGTTAGGCAACTAGTCTAGGAGAAGGAAAACTCTGAATTAAAACCTGTTAAACTCCGCTTAAAATTTGACCTTGTGTCATATCCTGCCCGAGTGGAGGGGTTGGTAAATAGGATCTCCTCCACTAACGCCTGATATAATACCTATCGTGGCCATAGAAGATCCCTAGACCGAGAAAGTTTGCGAAGCGCTCCTCTACACACAATAAGAAATACCGATTCAGCTCACGACTTAATCGGCTTTCAGCCTCCGGCGGCGAATTCAATTTAGCGTCCCTAATCTTCCTCCTCCACACAGAATCTCTCATCAGTGATCGACTTAGGAACACCTCTCAGTAAGCCAATGACTTGACAAGTCTGGTGTCCCTAAACCCCCATTGCAAGGCCGTTGGAAACAGACCTGCCTGCGAACCATTAGTTTGCCTCGCTTCGAAAAAAAAAGAGAACAGCTATTGCTCCAAAGCCAATAACCGAACCGCAGCCAGAGGAAGTACAGACAACCGGTAAAGGATCGGGAGGGTAGAAATGTACTCGGCGCTCACCTCCACCCTGATCTCATTAACCCAGTACAAGTTGTTCTGGATCGATCTTCCCTTCTCAGTGTAGTTCTCAGTTCCGATTAGATCACCGGCAACAACTCGCAAGCAGTTCGCTAAACCGAGGCCAAAATCTTTAACTCTGTGTAAAGCAGATTTATGGGCTTGTAATCATCTAAGCCTTCCTAAACACGCCTGCCACCTTACTTCAGTAATGACATGCCCAGGGAGCCATCCCTGGACAAACCAATTGTTGAATACATCCATTAGAATAGGCACAAATATGTGCGACAGCCTCAAATACATTTCATTTGGTAAACCATCAAGCCCCGGCGACTTGTTGAGGCCAATCTACTTCAACACATTACTGACTTCACTATCTGTAATTCTCTCCTCACAACAAGCCATTTCAGCCGCTTGGAGGTTGAAAAGTTGGCAAATTAGCTGGATAATTCCTCCACCGGGTAGTCTGGTAGCTAAGCAGAGAGATTAATGAAATTTACTTGGAAGGCCTCATGCATCTCCCGATCCGAACAAAGTTGTTGCCCATTCATTGAAAAAAAATGACTCTTTCGATATATCGACCGAAAAACCTTCGCAAGTTCTTCGTTACGAGCATGCACATTCAATGTCACCACCTCGTTAGATACTTTACTCAACCTAGATCTAATTACAAAACTATGATAGCGCTTGCTAGCCTCGCGCTCAAGGTCCCTCCTAGCTAGTCCTACCTCTTGGGTATTTTCCCCATCCACCGCCCGGGTGAGTCTATCTTCTACCGACTATCTTTGCCTAATCAACGGTGATCTTCTGGCAATGTTTGATCGTAAAGTCCCAAATTCTATGCTTAAATAATCCCCACCATTTATTCCCGGTAACCACATTCATTCACACTCGCTGAATTAGCGTTTCCAGCCGATCTTAGAAGTCTCATATCAACAGAACGGAGCTATTAAACTTTCAGCAGCCGGTCAGACTAGGCCTATTACCTAAATGTGAACCAGTCAGTATAAGTTTATGGTCAACAAACTCTAACCAGTGGAACGAGATACAAAAGTCTACGTTCTCTCTTCTAACACAATATTCAAGTAGGATCTACGTGGATTTGAGGGCTCCCTTTATTTCCCAGTCTACATCTCTCTCTCCCTAAGTGATCCAGAAAAAAATATCTCGACCAAATCGATCTCGGCCATGAAGTCGATCAAACTGCTTTCACACGAGACCGACCCACTAGCACCCCGTCCGACCCTATCTAATTTGGGGATCCAGGATAGCATTCCGATTTCCTACAAAAACTTATCGATCCGAACTCGTAAGAAACAGCCCCAACAGCCGAAACAAAGAACTCTTCTCTCCGGGGATGTTGGGCGCGTAAACTGTAATTACTCGGAACTTGAAGCTTCTCACGGCAATATCAGCCACACCAGATAAAATTAGCAGAGAAACTCCAACGCTGAAACGATAACCAAATGCTAAAATGATGACATAGTCGACTTTAAGCCCTGCGCTATCTTTCTCGCAAATGAAGTAAGTCTCTCGCAACGCAGCAACATCTATACAGCGGTTCTGGAGTTCGCTAAGCACTTGCAGACCGAATATTTCATCCCTAATCTTGGACTCCTAAGAGTTAGTACTTTTAGGCTCCAAAAGAATCAAAAACTAGCCTAAAAGGGGCAGAAAATAAAGGACCCCAAAAGTAGCGTCCCAATAAGTGACAAAGTGTAGTTGCTCAAAAGAGGGACAAAGAAATAAGAAATAAAGGCAACACAGGACACAGGAATTGTTTGAGAAAGAGTTGCTGGTCTGTGAAATATCTGGTCACTTGAAACACGTCGTTCTTCGTATGACAATTGTGATTTACTCAGATTTTTGTGGAATGGAAAAGAAGACAGCTTACCCTGTTATGGCAAACAGAGCACGTAGAATGAAGAGAGAAAAACATGGCCGCTCTGACATCTCAATTTAATGTTGCATGGTTTCAAGCGACGAGAATTTGTGGATGGAAAGAAAAAAGGGCGACGGTGCTTTTGTTCGTCAGGACAGTAGACACGGAAGTCGGTAACCGATTGTTAGTAATCAATTTCCAACCAGTTCAAGTACACTTTTTGCTTAGACGTGGCACAAGGCCTAGTGAAAGAGGCACCCAATGGGATTCGAACTCACTCATGAAGGTTTGTTAGTTTAGCTTGCTAACCATTATACCATCCAGTGCGCCATACTGGTCGATAATAGTAATTTACTAAGCTTTTCTCTTAGATGTGGTACAAGGCCGTCTGAAAGAGGCATCTAGTGATATTCGAACTCGTGAAGGTTTTCTAGTTTAGCTTGCTAATCATTACACCACCCGAGACGCCCTACCTGTCGATAATCTTCTTAACACCGAAGATTTCACTGTTTTTATGGAAATACATTGACACTAAGAATACTAATGAAATTACCTCTTATGCAAATCATGAAATCAATTCAAATCATCAGGGAGGAAGCGGTAGATTATTCATAGGAATTGGATTGATATACTGTTGAGAGTAAGTAAGAGTAAAGTTGGCGACTGTTGTCGAGGGTGACCCGAAGGCTCCCTTTTCGATAGCTACTACACTAAGGTGGTGGGGAGGGCGTACTCCTTTCCCTGGATTGCTCAATTTTACCCTTGATCCGTACCTTATAATGCTGAGGGTTAAGCAAGGAGGCATCAAGTACCATTTTTTGAGTCTTTGGTATGACTCGACCAGGGATTGAACCCAGGTCTCCCACGCCATTGATAAACACTAATGCCAACTAATTCGAGCGGGAAATATAAAAGTTATTCGCAAAAACCAGAGTTGTGAGTGTGTATTATTGCTTCATAAAATATGCCGAAAATCAACAATATATAATTATTTAGGTTAATGGCGAAATTTTTCCTAAGCCATGCATTTTTCTAGGAGAGTAGCTTTGGCATTAAGTAAGTAAAGTTGGCGATCTTAGTCGAGGGTGACTCGAAGGCTCCCTTTTCAATGGCTACTACACCGAGGTGTATGGGAGGGCGCTACTCCATTCCCAAGATTGCTCCACTTTACCCTTGATCCTTACCTTATAGTGCTGAGTGCTAAGCAAGGCGGCATCAAGTAGCATTTTTTGAGTCTTTGGTGTGACTCGACTTGGGATTGAACCTTGGTCTCCCAGACCATTGGCGAACACTCTACTCATTAGACCAACGGCCGGTTAGTATCAACTATAGTATACCAATTTTGTTTTTACCGGGGAAGTTTCCCCGGTGTATTGACTTAAGTGCTGGATTGTTGCATCATAATAAGACAGTTCGAACCCATGTCATTCTATAACGTTTCCTTTCGGACTAATCTCCTTGGAAAAAGTATGAATGCCATATTCCCTTTCGCCCAGATATGGATTATATAGTACCACTACTTTCCTCCTACAACGAAGGCCTTGAAACCCAAAGGAACCTAATTAGTTACTGGTTTTCTAATGAAATGATAAAGTACCTTTAAAGAAAATAATCTTCCCTCTGGTACAAAACGTAAAACACTTAAAAGGATCTTGGCAAATGTATCATGCTTTTCTGGGTGCTTTGTTCACGCTGAATTTTATCAATAAATATATATTATACATATATTTTATACACATACATGTTTTATACATAGATGTACACATATTTTATACCTATAGAGTATATACTTATATTTTAGAGGAGGTGTCCTCGCGGTGTAATGGTTAAAGCGATGGACTGCAGAATCGTAGTAAGCGAGTTCGTACTCTAGTCACGCTATTACGTTCACTTTCAGTCAAATACCCTTCGGAAAGGTATGAACCCCCTTTTTCTCCTAGTTATGGGTTAAATAGTACCACTACTGTTTTTCTAGGAGAATAGCTTTGGCATTAAATAACCTACAATGGTTGATATGCCATTAAACAAATAAACCAAACCTCATATTTTAAATATATATTTCATATAAATATATATTTTTATACACATACATATTTTATAAAAATGTATATATTTTCATACATCGATACATACACATTATATATGTATATATTCTAGAAAAAAAACCTAAGGAATTAGCACACTGAGAGGACGTTTACTTAGATTTTTTTTATTTAGCAGTAAATGAACTCATAACAGATAAGACGTTGGACGCTTATATTCAATAGCTGAACAGAAATTCATTTCATTCATTCATCTATCCACCTCTTTGCCGCAGACGGTATTGATTATTACTATTACTAGTTTGTTTGCGGGTCTACCGTGAAAAAAAAGGTTCTTTTGTATCCGCCACTACTTTTGACGACTCTGGTCTACTAATTATTGATTAATTTTAAGGGCATGTCAAACCATCTGGGGTTATTTTAATGCCTACAGATTAGGAAATCCCATACACCTTAAGTTCATATTAATATTTTTATGAAATATCGTAATAAGCAAGTTCGAACCCCAGTCGCGCGATTAAATTCACTTTCAGACAAATAGAGAAAGGTATGAACTGCCTTATCCTCTTAGCTATAGATAAGATAGTACAGCTGCTATTCTTTTAAAAAGATGGCTTTGGTATTAAATAACCCCCAAATGTTGATATATTATTAAAGCAATATGCCATAAGATCTACTATTTGCAGTAGTTTCCGTGGAAATAAACTGGCATTATTTTCAGTGCGTTCCGTGTTCAACAATAAGTTAAGTCATTTACACAATTTAATAAGACAAAACAGCGATGAAGAATCGAGACCATCCAGACAACTGTTGAAATAAGCTAGAATACTTTGAAAATATTTGAGAAGACTTGCTATCACAGACTTTGGTTAAATTTCGAACATGAGGGCGACGGTGATACCAATCATAGTTGGAGCCCTCAGAAACATTTTCAAGAACCTGGAAAAGAGACAGGATGAACAGGTGATTAGAAAAAAAATCGAGCTCACGGCACTGTTAAAGGCAATTAGAATACTGGGAAGCGTCCTGGAGACCTGATGAGACTTGCTGTCACTTGGAATTCTGTGAAAAACAAAGTTGGTGAGTAAAATTCGCAAGTAGTGTAATAATAATAATAATGATAAAGAAAATCTGCAAAGTTGTCGACTTTGTTGTCCCGGCAGACCACAGAATAAAACTAAAAGGATCTGAAAAGAGAGATAAGTACCTTAACCTTGCTAGAGAATTGAAAAAACTATGGAACATGAAAGTGACAATTATACCAATTGTGATTGGTGCTTTTGGCACGGTAACTAAAGGATTATTAAAGGGCCTGGAAGATTTAGAAGTTGGCGGCCGAGTGGAGACCATCCAAACAACAGCATTACTGGAAACTGCCAGAATACAGAGAAGAGTCCTGGAGACTTGAGGAGACTTGCTGTCACTCAATCTCCAGTGAAAACCATCAGCTTACGGTGATGTGAAAAAACTCTAATGAGTAATAATAATAAAAAACCATGTTGGGACGAAAAGGAAAAAAGCAACACGTGTAAAAAAAAGACAACTCGAAGGAAATCTAGAAGGTACTGGCAAAAGAATGGAGACTAAAAAGATTTCGAGACAGGATAAAAGAATACAGACAAAATAGGACATTTCAAAATAACGAAAAAAAAAAAAATCTATTGGCAACAGAACAACCGAATGGATAAGCAACATGGGAAAAGACCTTGATTCACTGAGAGCAGCACTCCAAAAAGTACCACATTGGAAAATGCCCGGATATGATGGTATACATGGATACTGGTTTAAAAATGCACTTCCTTCTATAACAGACTGGCTATCGAAATTAATAGATTCCTACATGAAACAGACATACCCTAATGATTGTCAAAAGGAAATACCACCCAGATCCAAAAAGACTCCGAAAAAGAAACCGCCTCAAATAACTACAGACCCATAACGTGCCTACCGATGATGTGGAAAATATTAACGGTGCAAATTACGGAGGAGATATACGATTTGCTAATAAGCTGCGGACTCTTCCCCGAGGAATAGAAAGGATGCTGTAAGTTGACCAGAGGTACAGGAGAGCTACTATACATTGATCAATACATCCTGAAGGACAGCTAAATGAGACAGAAAAATCTAGCTATGGCATGGATTGACTACAAAAAGGCATTTGCATGGTCCTGTAGAGCTGGATAATACAGTTTGAAAATGTACAAGGTATCTGCCGAAGTTATAAAGTTTATCGAAAATACCATGGAATACTGGGGAATCGAACGGCCAGCAGGAGGAAAAAGCTTAACAGAGGTGAAAATCCAGAGAGGGGTCTTTTAAGATGTGACATCACCATTATTATTTGTAATAGCGATGATGCAAATCATCGCATACATAGGAAATGGACAGATAGATACAAACTTCATAAATTGCAAGAAAAATTAGTTACCTAATGTAGATGCACGACATATAACTGTTTGCTAAAAATGTGAAAGGATTGAAAACCCTAATTGTGGCCGTGAGAATATCATCATCATCATCATCGCGCTGGTAGCACGGATATCCCTGACCCTCTCTCGCCACTCCTCCATATCGTTCATCGCCCTAGGTAGGTCTTCAGGACAACATCCCGTATCCTCACATAGCTGCTGAATGTATGTTCGTGCTGGTCGTCCTGCTTTTGCACGGCCATGTGTTGGGGTCCATAAGAGTACATCTCTTATGAGTTCGTCCCTGCTTCTCCAGCAGTGTCCTGCATGTCTGGTTCGTCTAACTTGAATAGTTTTCGTGATAGGGTGCAGGTGGCCGTACAGTTGGTGTCTTGTGGGGTGTTGCCGCCAGGACTTGTTTAAGATTGCACGTAGCATTCTTGTGTAATTGCCGTCTAGCTTCTTCTCCAGCCGTTTTGTTAGCGTCCATGTAGTGCAGCCATATAGCAGTATCGATGTGACCGCTGCCTGGAAGAAATTGCGTTTCAAGGATTGAATTTGCCATAGAAAAATGTACCGTGCAAATAATGAAAAGCAGAAAACGACAGAGGACGGAAGGAATAGAACTACCAAGTCAAGACAAAATCAGAACGCTCAGAGAAAAAGAAACTTACAAATACTCGGGGATATTGGAAGTGGACACTATTAAACATGCGGAGATGAAAGAAAAAATTAAAAAAAAAGAATACCTCAGGAGAACAAGAAAACTATTTGAAACCAAACTGCATAGCAGAAGTCTCATCAAAGATATAAATATCTGGGCTGTCTCCTTCGTAAGATATTCGGGACTATTCTGGAAGTGGACCAGAGAAGAACTACAGCAAACGGGCCAGAGAACAAAACTCAAGTCGATGCATAAGGGCTTACACCCCAGAGATGACGTAAACATCGATACAATAACTCGAAGACTACATAACAAAAACGCGGATGAATACTGATTACTCCGTCCAAAAACAATATTGACAACGCTTGGATCAACAGAACAAAATTAAATAAAAATCAAAAATGGAAAGAAAAACAACGGTTTTGATATTTCAAGCGACAAAAAAAACAAATAAAAAAGCGAAACCCCACAAGAAAAATCTTGAAGATGGCTCTGAAAGGGAAACCTTAAGAGAGAAACTGAATCTCTTCTAATAGCAGCACAAAACGACGCCATAAGGACCAAAGTAAGAATAGATAAGATGCAACAAAATTGCAAATGCAGTTTATGTAGTGACAGAGACGAAACGATAAATCACATAAGCGAATGCTGAAAGTTAGCACAAAAAGTGGATAAGACTAGACACGACTGGGTGGGAAAGGTGATCCAACGAGAATTGTGCAGGAAGTTTAAATTTGACCAAACGAACAAATGGTATATACTCAACCTTGAATACGTCCTAGAGAATGAGATGCACAAAATTCTCTGGGATTTTGAGGTACAAACGGATCACCTAATCTCAGCCAGACGATCAGACCTAGTGAGAGTCAACAAAAAAAAAAAAAAAAAAAGAAAAAGAAAAGAGAAACTGCCGAATAGTGGACTTTGCCGTCCTGGCTGATGAAAGGGTAAAACTGAAAGAAACCGAAAAGAAAGTTAAGTACCTGGACCTTGCAAGAGAACAAAAATAAACATGAAAGTGACGGTGATATCAATTGTATTTGGGGCACTCGGTACAGTCAATAACGGATTGATAAACTGACTGGAGGTCTTGGAAATAAGAGGACGAGTGGAGACCATCCAAACTACAGTATTGTTAAGATCGGCCAGAATACTAAGAAGAGTCCTGAAAACTTGAGGAGACTTGCTGTCACTCAAACCTCAGAGGAAGACTATCAACTAATGTTGGTGTGAAAAACTCTCAAATGAGAAAAATGATAAAGAGAACAACAAAAAGTAACTCTGAAACATGTGGGTGATGGTGATACAAAATTTGGATGGTGCGCTTGAGACGGTCCCCAAAGAATTGGTAAAAAACCGACTGGAAGAATTGAAATTCAGAGGAAGAATCGAAATCATCCAGACCGTAGACTACTGAGAAGAGTCCTGCAGAGACTTGATGTCACTCTGGTGAAAGAATACCAGTTAATGCTGGCGTGAGGAACGCACAAGGAGTGATAAAACAAATTAAGTTTTATTACATAAACACTTTTCAATGAAGACAGCACCGAGAGAGAGTTTGAAATTATGATATTTCAAACAACTTCTTTTACGCAAGGGAGACAATCTGCTTGAGCGTTGGTCTCAAAAGAGTGGGAAAGGCCGTTTATGGTTTGGTTTGATGGCATATCAACCATTGTAGGTTATTTAATGCCAAATCTATTTTTTATACATATAAAGTTCTATTTCAAACAATTCAGCTTAGCATAAGTACAGTTTCAATGTTAGAAAAATAGTTCTATTTCAAACAATTCAGTCCAGTACAAGTACGCAGTCCAAATGTCAAAACAATTCTATTTCAAGCAATTCAGTTTAGCATACAAAAAACAGTTCCATTTCAAAAATTAATTTTACCAAATGTCAAAACACTTCTATTTCAAGCAATTCAGTTAAGCATAAGTACGCAGTTTAAATGTCGTAACAGTTCTATTTGATCCATTCAATTTTGGATAAGTATATAGTTTAGTTCTATTTGACCCATAGCTGCTACCACCCCGGGACAGAGTGGATTTGGGAGCGATTGCAATGAAGAGGTACCCCGCATTTCCCAAAGCTCCAGCATTACTTGAACCTCACCATCAGATTTTTGTAGAGTCATACCAGGACATTCGTTTACCCCCTCTGCAGTGAAGCAGTTGGTGTATTCTGGGCAAGAGAGGTCGTAGATTAAGGAGAGGGGGAATAAAAGAGACAAAATAAAGAAACAAATAAAAACAAAACAGTCACGCCTTTAGTTATTCATCTTGTTATAAGCAATCCTATTGTGTGTAATCTAGTAAGCAATGTGTTACTCTTTTCGAAATTCTGAAAGCTCCTCCCAAATCATATCTACCGATAGAACACTATTGAGCTGGAAAGAGCGAAGCAGCATGTCACATCTAAAAGTAACATTCACGAAAAATATCAACTCGTGTCTTTTGTCTTAGTACCACACCTGTGGCAAATATTGATATTATTACCTTTTGACTTTTTCGACACCTTATGTTAAGAGCTTACAATAAAAGAAGACATCAATATCATAAGTCTTTTGCTTCTACTTTCATTGTCTTTATCAATATTTCGGCCACCAACTCACCCATATTATTGAGTTTATCTTTAATAGTATGAACAGTACTTATATATCATTATCATCATCATGTCGTGCCGCCAGCACGGATATCCCTGACCCTCTCTCGCCACTTCTCCCAATCATTCATCGACTCTGGCAGGTCTTCAGGGTTACATCCCGAGTCCTCACATAGCTGCTGTATGTAAGTTCGAGCTGGTCGTCCTGCTTTTGCTTGGCCATATGAGGGGGTCCATAGGAGTACATCACTTATGAGCTCGTCCTTGCTTCTCCAGCAGTGTCCTGCGTATCTGGTTCGTCTAACTTGTATCGTTTTCGTGATGGGAGGCGAGTGGCCGTATAGTTGGTGTCTCGTGGGGTGTTGTCACCAGGACTTGTTCAATACTGCTCTCAACCTTCTTGTGTAATTGCCGTCTAGTTTCTTCTCCAGCCGTTTAGTTAGCGTCCATGTAGTGCATCCATATAGCAGTATCGATATAACTGCTGCCTGGAAGAAACTGCGTTTCATTTTATCGGTCAGGTCTGGTTTCCATATGATCGAGAGCCTATCGATAGCTGTCCATGCTTTCGTTAGTCGTGTGTCGATGTCTTGTGTATATATATATATATATATAATTTTTTTTTACTCTCTGAAAAAAACTTATATATATATATATATATATACACACACACACACACATACAGAGCTGTAACTACTTACTTACCAACATCTTCTGGATTTAACGTGCGTCACGGATGTGGTGAAGAATAAATAGACTAAACTAAATAAAACTGAAACCAACGCATTCATGTACATATGATTTTTTTCTACGAAAATTCTCAGCCCACTGTCTCTCTTCGCATGATCATCACCGTGACCCAGCCAACTACTTTCCTTCATACGTTCGCTTTCGTTGGAATACAATAGATTTCCACTTGCAGTGTAACGGTTAGCGTCATACGAAATGGACCAAGCTAGCCAAGTGTAAATCTACTTCATGCTAATACTCTTGAAAAAGGCATGAATCCATTTCTTTTTTCGAAACAGTTCTCTTTGACCCATTCAGTTTTGGATAAGTATATAGTTTAGTTCTATCTAACCCATAGGTGCTACCACCCCGGGACGGAGTGGATTTGGGAACGATGGCAATGAAGAGGTACTCCAGCATTTCTGAAACCTCACCATCAGATTTTAGTAACGCAGACTGGGAAACCGGTCTAGTGAATTAAAACCGGTTGTACAGCACTTAAAATGATCCTGTGTCGTCTCCTGTCCGTCGGTTTGGTTTAGTACGTTTTACGGCATATGAAAGTACAGGGAGAGGGAGGGAAGAAAGAAGTGGGTAAGAAATAAAAGGTCAAGAAGAGGAGAAAGAATGAGACAAAGAGAGCGAGAAGACATATGACATGCTTGCTCTTTTTCATCACTGACGAAAATGAGTTGCAAATGGTGACGACTATGTAAGAAAACAAAAAAAAAAAAAAACAAAAAAAAAAAAAAAAAAAAAAAAACAAAACAAAACCCAAGACTACTTCGACATTGTAGCAGGTATGCAGCAAGGAGACATTAGCCCCATACGTCTTTATCATCAGTCCAGACAACGTGCTTAGAATGTCTATTAATAAAATGAAAGATAACAGTTTCAAGCTGACAAAGGAAAGATGCAGAAGATACCTCGCACAAACAATTACGGACGCGGATTACGCCGGTGACGTAGCGATTCTGGCAAATACACCCGCCTAAAACGGAATACATGTGCTATTATCAGAGGCGACATTTCCGCACTAAATGGTAGTTCTCTAAAACTAGTAGACAAGTTCTTCTCCATAGGCCGCAGTGTCTCATCAACTGAGACAGACATCAACACGCGACTAGCTATCGATAGGGTATCGGTCACATAGAAGTCAGACCTGACCGATAAAATAAAACGCAGTTTTTTCCAAACTGTGGCCGTGTTGATACTGCTATATGGATGCACTACATGGAGAAAAAGCTTGACGGCAATTACACCAGAAAGCTGTGAGCAATATTGAACAAGTCCTGGAGGCAACACCCCACAAAGCAGTAGCTGTATGGCCACCTACCACCCATCACGAAAACTATCCAAGTTAGACGAACCAGACATGTGGGACACTGCTGGAGAAGTAAGGATGAACTCATTAGCGATATACTCTTGCGACTCCCTCACATGGAGGAGCAAAGGCAGGACGACTAGCTAGAACCTATATACAACAGCTCTGTGCCAATACAGGATGTAGCCTTGATGACCGACAGGGATCAATGGACGATAGGGATGGGTGGCAAGAGAAAGTCAGGGAGATCCGTGCTGGTGGCGCGACATGATGATGATGATGTAGGGATGAAATAATGTTTCACATCATCACCTCTCGTGTCCAGCTGACTTTCTTACCCTGTTTTCTTTCCTGGGTCTCCTCTAACAGCCTCAATTTGAGTTTCTTCCAGCCAATCAGAACCCATCGCCGATTTCTTGCTGATACATATCTATTTTTAAATTTTATTTAAGTTCCAATCTGTACTTGTGGGACCCCATTCGTTTAATTACCAATTCCCTTTCCCTCCACCATCGTGCCTCTCTATCTCTAATCTCTTTCTCACATGTCTCCTTTGCAACCGACCTGTGTTTGATCTCTAAATCTAGCTAGGAAACAACTTACTACAATAACAATCAACTAGAGTCCCTAATTATATTACATGAAGGCAAATTTAATTTTTTAACGATTTCATCATCTCACCTGTTGTTAGTTCTATGCTTGACATATATTTAACGTGATATTTCTTTTATTCATGCAATAAAAAAAAGAAACTTTATCTTGAGAGGGGTGGTATTGAAATGGTTATCGTCGAAGGGAATAAGATTTGCAAGTTCAATTTCTGAAAGAGGTTATTTGCGTTTCATTTAACGCCAAAGCCATCGAGAACGACATGGATTTATATATATATATATATATATATATATATATATATATATATATATATTACACACATCACACACATATCACACATGTAAGTTTTTTGACAGATTATGAGAAGCACTTTAAAATACTGTCTTAGAAAATTACCCTCCATCTTATAAAGTCAAGGGTCAGTTTTATGTTATTTACTGGTGGAATTCTAGTGCTGCAACGCGCCTTTAATAAAGGCCGAATCCAGTTGATGGGACACACTTAGGCCGGTAATGGTGTCAGCAGCACGGTTCTGGTTGGGTGTGTCTCGTCACTGGACATACCTAGAACCTCAGGAGGCCATCTTTAACCCTCCATAGGTGAGACGTTGAAATCGTTAAAAAATTAAATTTGTCTTCATGTAATATAATTAGGGACTCTAGTTGATTGTTATTGTTGTAAGTTGTTTCCTAGCTAGATTTAGTGGTCAAACACAGGTCGGTTGCAAAGGAGACATGTGAGAAAGAGATTAGAGGGAGAGAGGCACAATGGCGGAGGGAAAGTGAGGCGTCCCTTTTTAGGAGAATGCCGACGGGGTCACCATAAAAAGGCCTCGTGCCACACTCGCCGTGTGCTTGGTGGGACGGCCGACAAATACTGCAAACCTACCGCAAATGTTGACTATCGCTTCAACACCAACAACGGTAACTCTTTTCTAAAGTAACAATGTATACCATTAGTACTTATCAGTACTTCATATAAAATAACACCTATCTGGAATACAACTAAGTGACGACGCTTAAACATGCGTGTACTTAAACGATCCTATTAAGGGTTTTAAATGTAAAATATTGGGATTTAATTAGGATTTGAATACATTTGAAACGTTAAGAAACACCTGATATTGGGGAAAGCAACGAAAGTTCACAGACAACCCTTCACCTGACATTCGTAGTTTAAACCCATTCATTTATTTTTCAATTCCTGTCCAAATTGAGGTGTCTTTCATAAGCATATAAATATTGTACATGTGTGTGTGTGTATTTTGGAAGCATTTCTTCGTCGAGGCATATCTTATTAAATATTATAGACGTCTTTTTATTTTGATCTTTTGAAATCGCCGTATGGGTGTTAAGATATGCAGCTAGAATTGGCTAATAAATTGCAATATACACCCCCTGATGATGGCCCGAGAGAAGTCCGAAAGTACTTAGGAACCAGCTAAATACAGAAAATTTACTAGCCTATTCTTAACGTCCATACAGCGTTTGAAATAAAAATATGTAGACAAACGATGTTTATAATATTTAATTATATATATATATATATATATATATATATATATATAGGCTCGTATTCGGAAAGCAGAATAGCATAAAAGATAAAGGAAGGAAAAGGCCAAGAAGTGATCGACCTTTATCCCCAACGTTTTCAATTTTATCATGTATGGCGCTATAAGGTCTTCTGCTTCTGTGTGTACATATTTAGGTGCAATAATGCATGTGAGTGTAAATGCAAACATATCTATATATGTATGCGTAGTGGCAGAGCATGCAAATACACACATTATATATATATATATATATATATATATATATATATGTGTGTGTGTCTGTGTGTGTGTGGAGATAAGCGTATCTGTCCGGTATGTGGGGGGAGGCAGAGCATATGTGTATGTGTATATAATTACATCAAAAAGATAGAAAAACTAATTAAGAAGGTTGGCAGATCTTTGTAAAGGTAGAAATAGAAAGAGAAGGATTTTTTCGATGGGGATGAAAAGATTATTTTTAATGTTCATAATAAAGTCTTTGACATTCACACTGTCAGAATTCAGTAGTATTGGTTGGTCGGGCGAGGAAAACTGTTTTCCGGAAGTCAAGACCTCATATATTCAAGGAAGCAATCAGGAGATAGAGAACTTGCGGCACATAACAGACAGGGTTCGAGCCTTGGGTAGTTAGCAGCAGTAGATCACCAGAAAGAAAAAAAATAGGGAAATTTAAAAAATACTTAGCTCCCAAGTCCTTATTACAAAATGTTACATACACCGAGCCAGGATACGTCCCCCCAAAAAACTCCTTCATCAATAAATATGGCCATACAAGTTAATTCTAAAATTCTCTTTTTTTTTCTTTGTGGAGCTGACTCGTGGCTTATACATTTTCGACGAAAACCTGCGATCAACTAATTATTACTTAGCAGCAAAACAGTGACGTTGCGTCACTTAGCAAGCGAGATTCGAGGAGCCACGACGATAACTAGCACATACGAAGTTCCAAGAAGTGAAATGGAGAGACTTCATCTTAAGCTGATGAAGTCACCTTCCTTCAAAGTACTTGAATTATTCAATAAGAAATCATGTATTTGGCCACAAAAAAAGCTCTTATAGTTCCAACATCCTCAATAACTAAATCAGATTAATTGATCTAAACGGACTGGTCCGTCGAAAACAACGATTAAGAGGTGGTATGTTGACTTTAAATGCGGTCGTACAGACACAAATGATGCTGAACACTCAGGTCGACCAAATTCGGCAGTTGTCCCAGAAAATGCCATAAAACTCCACAAACCCATTTATTTTAGGCCTAGAAGTTAGAGAATCATGTTCATTGTACATTCCTATTTATATGAATAATTTTTTTGCACTAGGTTCTATCGAATATGACTCATTGTTAAACGGATCTATTTGACCCCGCTGAATGGGACCCTGACAGGTATCATCACTCCAGGTTAGAGGGGACCTAGGAGTAATAGCAATGAAGATATACTCTAGACTCTTCAGATAGCCATTACTAGAGCCTCATGATCAGATGCAGTTTAATATCATATCCAAAATACCCACTTGGTGGGTGGTGTCTCACCCCTCTGCTGGGAATACAGTTAATGGTATATATATATATATATATATATATATATATATATATATATATATATATATTGATAACAAAGTAATCCAAGTAGAAGGAGAGATTTATTGAGAAGCAAAGTCAACACTATAGCGTTTCGGTTCTAATGAACTATCATGAGGACTATGAGGGATGATATTAACATCACTAATATCACCCTTCGTCCCCGATGATGGTTTATTAGAACCGAAACGCTATAGTGTCGACTTTGCTTCTCAATAAATCTCTTCTTCTACTTGGATTACCTTATTATCAATTTTTCTTTAAAAATTGTCGGATTACAATCCATTATTTATATATATATATATATATATATATATATATATATATATACCATTAACAGGGGTGATGTACACAACTCTGTGACGTCTTACGTTGTTGCAAACATTTTTTCGTATTCCTGAACGGATATCGATTCTCAACACTTACTCAAACAGTTACTGACGGAAAAAAAAAAACAACCAAAAACAAAACCAAAACAAAAAAAAACAAAACAAACAAACAAACATAAAAACCCAAACAAACAAAAAAACAAAACGGAATTTTGTATTCACAGCAATTTTATTAACTGCAAATTGTAAATTTTTGCAACAGTTGTGCATACGTTTTATCCTTTGTGCAATCAAGTACAAGACCCCCCACAATAATACAAGGTTACAAATAAGTATATATCTATAATAGACATTAAGACAAAAATATATCGAAAAATTATATTTTTTATATAATATATTCAGACATACCCAAAAATCATATAATAAAGATTACCACGCAAAAACGATAGACGCCCGACTTCTTCCCAGAAAAAAAATGTCTCATCAAGTTTTTATTTTCATTCTGCAGATCTAACCTGTCTGTGTGGAATTGACAGTGTTTCACAGAAATGGCTAATTTACATGGTTAGTGAAGCTTGTTATTGCAAATTAATGCATAAAAGAATTATTAAAGCAAAAAGCTGTAATAATAATAATAGACCATGATAAGGTATCAAATTAGCACTTCTATTTCATCGATCAACCCGCACATCTGTACACAACAAGATGTTCTTTTTCATTGGTCTCGTTAGACAAACACTTGTCAAGAATTGTTGTTGGTTTAGAAATGCGAAAAAGTATACACAACAATGTATGATGACACACAACGTTATATACAATATAGGGACTTATTTTTGGTACTTAAATGAAATCAAAAGAACATGCATTATCAAACATAATAAAAACAGTTAATTTTTAAGTATTAGAAAGTTACATAAAGTATAATGTATTTCTTGAATATCGTAAAGGGTTTGGTCCGTGTCTGTTAACTTCAAATTAAAAGCAGAGCATTGTTTTATATTGTAAACAATGTTGTCCGACGTCATATTTTGTTCTCGGAAACCTTTGTTTTTCCTTTTTGTTTAATAAATGTCCATAATATTAATAAAGTTTTATGGAAATTTATTCAACTCACAGCAGTGGACACGAAACTCATGGAGTTTGTTGTATAGTATGCATGATTGCTGTACGTCCATATTTCCGGAGGGGGGGGCTTTAATTTCTTAAAAGCCGTTCTTAGTTTTAAATACTGAAGTGAACTTTCAATGGTTTGTCGTTATGATTTACACGACAGTTCAGCGAGTTTTTTTTTTAGTTGTGTCTCAATATGTTAACTGATACTTAGATGTAGGGTATATTCCATTTTGTACGCTATAGTGTGTGACGTTATATTTTGTTGTGTACATTTCTAACCCGGAATGCGAAGAATTTTATACAACAAAATATGACGTCACGTTGTATTATGTACAATATGGAACACTGCCCTAGTTTCAAGTTTCAGTGAACAGACTAAAAAAAGAAAAAGAAAAAAGCTTACTGAGCTATCACGCAAGCATAACTCGACTACAGTTCTCTGTAGTATTTAAAACTGAGGGCAGGTGTTTATTTACATCTCCGTTTTTTATACTAATTAACAGTCAAGCGAAGTTTTCTAAAGATTTTTCTACCATCATATAAAAAAAAAACCAGCAAGAATTTTTGATAAAAAATAAAACCTCGATGAGCATTAAACGTTAAAACGTGAATCCAGCTATTTCATGGGTCGTCTAGATCCATGAATTAAACTCAATTTTCGTTTTAACGTCAGTTCATACTATAGATGCTTTTTAAAAGAGCTATGGATTGATTTTAAAGGCAGGTCAATCCGTCTAGGTTTATTTCACACGGAGAGGCTAAGAAATCACGTTCATTCTACGTTCATATTTACATGTTTCGTATAATTGTTTCTTAAGAGGGTTTTTTGCACACTGACTAATCGAATACGAATAATTTTTAAACAGATTTATTTGAGCCATGAATGGGACCTTAAAAGTAGTATCAGTCCGGGTGGGAGTGGACCTGGGAATAATGACACTGAAGGAGTACACTACGCCTCCTCAGATTTTCAGAACCAAATACCAGGTAGGTTCAATTAGTAAGTTTTGATGACCTCCATTATATCGGATGATATAATTGTGTAAACGCAGATATCACCCCCATAAAAAAACAAAAAAAAAAAACAACAAAAAACAAAACAAAACAAAACAAAAAACTCAGTTGCTGATAGGATTGGAAATTGGCTTGTTCTCGGAGAAAATTTTAAGTATATAGGTCTAACAAAAACATCAGAATGATGTGCCGTTTAATGGGTTACGATTGTTTATATATATATATATATATATATATATATATATATATATAGTCATCCACAGACAGATCTGTTTTGTTCTATCAGAACTCATCAGTGTGGCTAGACAGTAGCTACCCATAGCTGGGATCGAAACCCGGTTTGACTCAAACGCCAAGTCGAAGCCTCTAACCATTCAACCATATATATATATATATACACAAATACACACAGACACACACACACATATATATATATATACATGCATACATATACACACAAATATACATATACACATACATACATATATACACACATATACATATATATATAAACACATATATATATACACACATACATATGTGCACACATACCTACATATATACACACACACATATATACACATATATACATATATATACACACATATATACGCACACACACACACACACACACACACATACACATATACATATATATATATATATATATATATATATATATATATATAGCGTTACTTTAAGACACTAATTAGTTCTAACGATGACGCTGTTTAATCGCATATCAACTCTTTATGGGTAATCTAATGCAGAAATTTAATTTCTAAATGATTGGTTACAATCATTACTATATTTGCGAAATTTCACAGTTCACAGTTTTTAAATTTATTTAACTGTAATAATTTTTTTTGCACTGTTTCATAGTATCAATTATTCCTATCAAACAAATAATCTGCACAGTTATGCGTTAATTCTAATCGATTGTAGTTTCTTTAGTTCTGAAATTTTAATTCAAGTTTATCATTTACAAAATAGGATTATAGTAAGTATATTAAAAAATATCTTTGTAGATACAAACTTTTTCGGGACATATGTTTCATAGATGAATTTGGATTTTGACATGGTGCATTCAATAAGTTTCCAGACTTTTAAAAAAAATTGTCGTAGACTCTTGAAAATTCACTATGTTATTGCTATACATCTTATGAGATGACTGACCAATTTTTATGATTTTAGGTTTAAATGAACTGCTACAGCAGAAATTGGAATACACCCTACTAAAGCCTGATTGTCACCGCTGGTGAATTTCAAAAATGCAATCTGGACGTGAGGACACTTTAGAAGAACGATATGCAATAAAATTGTTTTAAACTTGGAAAAAATGCCAGAAACGTATGGAATGCTTCAGACTACTTTTCGACTATCTTGCATGAATAGAGCATCAGTTTTTGCGTAGCATAAGAGATTCAAGGAAGGCGGGGAGTCTGTGAGGGATGATGAGAGGTGTGGGAGTAGTAACGAAGTCAATACACCAGAATTGATTGGCCAAAGGGTTAGGGTTAGGGTGACTATGTTGAGGTTTTAAAGGAGTTCAGGAAGAGATTCCGTCGGAAGAGGCCAGCACTCTTCAAATCGGGTTAGTATCATTTCCACCAGGACAATGCACCAGTCCACAACTCCATCCTTGTCGCAGACTGTTTGACCAAGATGGACATCAAGACAGTTCCTCAGCCTCCCTATAGTCCAGACCTTGCTCCCTGTGACTTTTGCTTATTCCCTAAGCTCAGAGGCTGTCGTTATGAGACAATTGAGGAGATGAAAGAGGCAGTGACGAATGTCATTGACACGCTCACACAAGAGGACTTCCATGGGCCTTCCAGAAGTTGTTGGAACGTTATTACAAGTGCATTGCAGCCGGAGGAGATTACTTCGAAGGGGACTAGAGTTTCACGTGTGTACTATCAATAAAAGTGCCCAGACGGAAAAAGTCTGGAAACTTATTTAATGATCCTCGAATATATTTATAGCCGGGCCATTGGCCTAAAGAGTAGAGTGTTCTCCAATGGTCTGGAAGACGGGGGTTCAATCCCAAGTCGAGTCATACCAAAGACTCAAAAAATGGTACTTGATGCCACCTTGCTTAACACTTAGCATTATAAGGTACGTATCAAGGATAAAGTGGAGCAATCCAGGGAAAGGAGTATCTCCCTCTCCTACACCTCGGTGTAGTAGCTATTAAAAAAGGAGCTTTCTGGTCGCCCTCAACTAAATCGCCATCTTTACTTTACAGCTTAATGCAGTATATTAATCAGACTGGCATTTCCTTTAGAGTAAGTTTCAGCTATTTGCTTTATTCTATTTTATTTCTTACTGAACAATCAAGCCTCAAAACTCCGTCTTCCACTAGCTACGGTTCGGCCACATTTCTTTGGTTTTACCCCCTCCAAACTTGAAGAAGGTGTTAAGTTATGGCTAATGTATTTTTGTGACTAAAAAAAAATGGTCTGAAAAAATTATGTTTCTTGTCTAGAGTAGCCTAATAAGGAAATGTTTGCTGTTATGGCCAACTTTGAATTTTCAGTTTCCTCAACAGATTATTCTGGACAAATATCGATGAATCAAATGACGGGAACTTATTCTTACCTGAATGCTCAATGTAAATATTGAATTTCCTTATATTCTTTTGTATATTAAAATAAAACTAATGTAAGTTTTTATTTGCAGGTTTTTCTGTACAAGCATAATTATTGGTTTTATTTTACTATTACAGCCGTTTTCTCAAATCTCTGAGTTCTTTCCGCTGTTGCTGTCTCTCACTAGAAATCTGTGTTCGTACGTGCGAGCGCTGCTGAGACGGGTTTTAATAGTAAAAATTAACCCCATATTCTGGATTTGGTGTATTTCAAACGTACAATAAAGATGATTACATAGATATTTATCGAGAAACAGACACGAAGATTCGATGTATACAAATAAAACATTTCATAGAAAAAGAGAAAAATTGAAAAAGAAAATTCTTTACCTACCAGAAAAACGTAATCCCTAGTTTGTATGGCCAAGAACGAGACAAGCTTTCTGTTCAGTATTTATATCTTAAGACAAACTTAGTTACTTCCGGTTCACAAGATACAGAAGGGCGCTTATTGAAGAGCAATTTTTAACAAGTTTGTCGGCCATCAGTTCAATCCGCACGGGGTATCCACTTCCCCAGTCATGACTGTTTTTTGAACTGAATTATGCTCAATAAATATCTATTTATTTAGTAAAATATTGAACAAATTACCTGTGTTGTCACCAGTAAAAAAATCTTAACTTAGCTGGCCGGTGTAAAATTTACACAGTCGTCATTTACTAACTTCTTCTGGCGAGAGGTAAGATCCTCCAACACTAATGGGGCCACCTGTTGGCCGTGAGTAGCGATCATTAATGCTTCAGGACAGGATCCTGGTGGTTGAGCAATCCGTGAAACAAATTTGATGCAGGGTCAAAAGTATCGGGCACCCAGTGAGAAACGAACACACTAATAATCATTTAACTTGCTAACCATTACGTCCAATAGAATGAAAGGATTAAAAAAAAGAAAAGAAAGCATATTTATTCCTTATAACTCAAATATAGAACTTTAAGTGACACTCTTAGAGGAAGGTGTTCTTTCCTTAAAAGGTACTCTCCCGCGAATCTTTCCAAGAAACAGAAATTAAAAAACGGATCAGAAACAAAATTTACAGCAAGAAACAAGAAATCAGCAAAATAGCAGTAAAGCAATGCGTTTCAATATGTAATAAGGCTTTTCTAAATTATCGTTTTAATATCTAAGACAAGTTAGGAAAAGTAATGGATTACATCACGCTGAAAGCAACGGCTCCGCTAGATATCTGAAGTTAGCAACGACGAGTCAGTTCAATACTTAGATGAGTGACTACTTCGCAACAGCTGGTCCTGTAAGGAACCCGATGATTATGTATCATATCAAAGCCAAGCTTAGTAAATAAGAACCAAACAATTGTTACTTGCTCTTTTTGGTTTGGTTGTGTTTTATAGTATATCAACCCCTGCAGGCTCTTTAATGCAAAATCTTGTTCATATATATATGATTTGTATTAAGAATAGTATCTTGAAGCTATAATTGTTTACTAAGGACAATAATAATTAGTTACTTGAAACCATATAACTGTGTGCAAACTAATGATTATTATCAAATGGAAATAGTTCGTCGAAACCATATAACAATTTGTATTTAATAGGAATACTTGAAACCATGAAAATGTTTGGAAATTATTTTTATAATATATATATATATATATATATATATATTCAACAAAATGGTGCCGTTCTGTCGGCTTGGACTGTAGAATACGTTGACTGCACTTCCGCAGAGGGGTAGATCCCCCACCCCAACAATGCCACCGGTTGGCCGTGAGTGGTGACCCTTGACACTTCAGGACAGAATCCCGGTGGTTGAGCAACTAAAGTGGTCAACTGACTTAGAACTCTCCACTTTGGCTTTTACTGAGTTAGACTAGCGATCGGAGAGGCCCGATCCGATCAATCAACTGGTCATGTCAAACCCTAGAACCTATATGATTGTCCCGACCGTATTCTTCAAATTGGTTTCGCGGCAAAAAAAACAAAACATTTAAACTGTGTGCGAACAAATTATTAGTATTAAATCAAATATTGGTTAAATAACCTACAAAGGTTGATATGCCATAAAACCCTAAATCGAATATTAGTGTTAAATAGCAATATTGAAAACATTTAACTGTGTGTAAACGAATAAATGTTCCATAGAATGTGATTTTATTTCCTTTTAAAAAATATGTACATTTTTTAAAAAGTGGGCACAAGGCCTGAAATATTTCGAGGGGAGGGGAAGGGGAGAAAACTGTGCTATTCGGAAAAAAATCATAGCTGTTCTAGGGAGCCCTAGCTTGCCACAATCATCATCAGCCACTCTTTATAATAAATTTATTCTTGCGTCTTCTTGCGCACAACAGTCACCGCAATACCTCATTCGTTCCATAGAATGTGATATATCCCTGGGGAATATACTCAGTGTAAATAAGACTCCACACGAAGAGTAAGTATAACAAGTTTATCGTTCGAAAGTACAACGTACAAATAATATATGGACACTCGATTGTATCTGGAGTGCTTCTACTCTTGGTTACCGCTAACTCGCGTCTTTTATAGACCGAGTAATCCATTCACAGAGGGTTTCAGGATCTTCCACAATATCAGAATGTTTATTGTTAGATAAAGATACTTGAAACTATTCAGTGTTCTAGGTATGACATTCAACTGCGACTGATGGTGAAGCTCTAGTCTTGGAGTTAAAGGAATGTGGAGTACCCCTTCATTACCATTACCCTCAGGCCCACTCTGACTTGAAATGGTTTTACTTGTTAGCATCCTATCTATGGATAAAATAACACTAATATTTTACTATGAATAATTATTTGTTATTTGAAATTGTACAGCTGTGTACAAATTGTTTGTATTAGGTTAGTTGGGTTTTATAGGATATCAACCATTGTAGGTTATTTAATCCTGTTTATACATATATCTTAAATATATATATTATTTGTAAACACATTTTGTTGATAACATTCTTAAATGAGTCTGAGCAAACAGTTAAATGGATTCAAGTATTGCTATATAACTATTACAATTTAACATGAGTCCTTTGTTTGCACACTATAGATAATACCCTATCAGGTGTAACCACTCTGGGTCAGAGTGGACCTGAGAGCAATGGCTCCATTTCAAACAATTCAGTTCAGCATAAGTACACAGTTTAATAGTCAAAAAACATTTCTATCTCAAGCTATTCAGTTTAGTCCAACAGTTCTAATTCAAACAATTCAGTTTAGCATAAGTACGCAGTTCAGTTCTATTTAACCCATCGATAGGGCCCTATCAGGTGCTAAAACTCCAGGCCTGAGAGGACTTGGGAGCGATGGCAGTGAAGGAGTACTCAGCATTCCCCAAACCTCCAGTATCACTGGAACCTCACCATCAGATTGTTTAATGTCATATCTAGGACACTCGTAGAGGGTCGGGGTCTTATCCCTCTGCAGAGATGCAGTTGGTGTATTTTACAGCCCTACTCGACTGGGCTTTATGACACTCGTTACTACGATTCCGCAGTCCATCGCTTTAACCATTACACCACGAGGACACCCCCTAAAAGATCTGAGTATGTGTGTGTGTGTGTGTGTGTGTGTATCACTATGTAAGCGAAAAAGTACGTTCATATAAACGGAGGTAGGTAGAAAGTTCATCAGTAAACGAAATATTTTTAGTACGAGCATGTCTATGGAAACATTGTTTTCGTTTAATTTAGAATAATTAAGCGATGTTGAAATTAAATGCAACTTGAACGAAAGGAATGTTAGATTTTCACTCAAAAGAAATTAAGTCGAAAGTATGAGTAAGCTACTAAATATTTGATCAATATCCCAGCTTATTTATAAGATTAAGGTCGGCTTGAAAATAAAAAATGTTGATTCATTTAGGATTCTAACTGGTTCTAATTCTAATTGAAGGGAAAAGATTTCTTAAATTATTTTGGGTTTTAGTCCTTCAAACTTTTGGCGATATGTAAAATCTAAAACATATTTTAAAAACATCGCGTAAGCACCGATTGGACAATAAATACAAAAAAACAGATACTAAATTTACGATTTCTCGAGAATTTTTTTTTGCACAAAAATGAACCCTTTTTTGTATGTAAATCAGCTGATTATATATATATATATATTACGTCAGTCGGGTTTCGATTCCAGCTTGAAGCATGTAGCCATACAGAAGAATTGGGATATAACTGTCATTTGTGGATGACAATTTATATATATATATATATATATGTTTGTGTGTGTGTGTGTGTGAACAGAATTTGGTATTAGATAACCATCAAAGGTTGTCATTTAACAAAATAATCTTATCTAACCTAAAAAATATAAGGACTTGAAAACCAGAAGTTGATGTTTTTAAACAATTTGAAAACCAACCTCAGGTTTTCAGGTCTTCTTTCTTATTCTCCCCCTCTCTCCCTCTCTCTCTCTCTCTATATATATATATATATATATCAGGATAATCAATTTCCTGCCTATGTGACCATCAGACCAATTCTTAATCAGATAATCGCATAAGCGAGAAAGTGACAGTTGCCATGCGCCGTTGACTCCGTATATATGCTCTCTTTATCTATTCTATATATTAGATATGTATATATATCCTCTACTATCAATATTGAGCACCTTCTATTTATAAATACAGAAAACTACATTATATATATATATATATATATATATATATATATATATATATATATATATATATATTATCAAGTCGCGCAGACCTCCCCACGAGTATCCTGGATATGACACTAAACAATCTGATGGTGAGGTTCTAGTAATTCTAGAGCTTTGGGGAATGCGGAGCACCCCTTCATTGCCATCGCTTCCAGATCCACTTTGGCTCGGCGTGGTAGTCAAGCAGAACTAAAATGCGAGCTTGTGCTCAACTGAATTACTTGAAATAGAACTGTTTTGATATTTAAACTGCGTACTTACGCTTAACTGAATTGTTTGAAATATAAC
>OY757909.1:32831346-32888846 GCA_963585895.1 Sepioteuthis lessoniana
GGATTGCTCCTCTTTACCATATTTACCCAACCCCTCCGCTCGGGCAGGAGATGACACAAGGTCAATTTTTAAACGGAGTTTAACAGGTTTGAATTCAGAGTTTTCCTTCACCTAGACTAGTTGCCTCACCAAGGATGAAGAGCCTAGTCTGCCCTACTATTTACCCATAGCTGGAGGGAGAATAATTGGATTCATACCTTTCCCAAGGGTATTAGTGCTATGTGAAATGCAATCAGTCCAGGATATGAACTCGTGTCGCCGTGTCCAATTCCTACGACGATAACCATTACACCACGGATTGCTCCTCTTTACCCTTAATCCTCACCTTATAGTGCTGAGTGCTTAGCAAGGTGGCATCAAGTAGCATTTTTTTAGTCTTTGGTATGACTCGACTTGGGATTGAACCTCAGTCTCCGGGACCATTGGCGAACACTCTACTCATTAAGCCAATGGCCCGGTACGATTCTAATATAA
Organism: Sepioteuthis lessoniana; assembly: GCA_963585895.1. NCBI lineage: Eukaryota > Metazoa > Mollusca > Cephalopoda > Myopsida > Loliginidae > Sepioteuthis > Sepioteuthis lessoniana. The sequence goes on from OY757909.1 coordinate 32,831,821, forward strand.
CAACAATTAATTACCCCAAAAACATACTCAGTACCTCCTCCTTTTTCTACCCCACCCCAAAAAAAAACGACGTACAGATCAGTAATTCAGCCTAGGATCAAAGTATAGTATCTGTGTAGTTTGCTTGAAAATTCATCTCAAATGTAAGATTTAAGGACGTGATGGACATTAAAAGAAATACGAGGGTTTAGTTTTACATCTCATCGAATCTAGTGAGGCCACTGTCATTAAGACAACTAGTAGCAATAAATGAATGAATAAATAGAAAAAGGGGGACTTACCAAATATTAATTTGAAATAATTTCTTTTGAAAGTACTTATTTTTAGACTGCTACATGTTCACATATTTGGTTACAAAGTTTCAAGTCTATAAAGTTTGGTTATAAATAATTCCTAATTATATCCATTTTTATTGTATAATGAATCACAATAAATAATAAAATCCCGGTATTTTTAGTGTAGAAGAAAATCAGTTTTTTTATAAAAATAGTTGACGTATGTATACTTATTTACAGGCGATATGTACATAAAACGTGAGAATTATTATAGGACAGAAGAGTAGTGGTAGTTATTATCTATATATTAATACAATTACGTATTATCTATATACGAGGATCATTAAATAACTTTCCAGACATTTTTCGTATGGGCACTTTTATTGATAGTACACACATGAAACTCTATTCCCCTTCGAAGTAATCTCCTCCGGCTGCAATGCACTTGTACCGTTCCAACAACTTCTGGAAGGCCTCATGGAAGTCCTCTTGTGTGAGCGTGTCAATGACCTTCGTCACAGCCTCTTTCATCTCCTCAATTGTCTCTTAACGACAGCCCTAAGTTTTTCCTTAGAGAATAAGCAAAAGTCACGGGGAGCAAGGTCTGTGACAAGGATGGAGTTGTGGACTGGTGCATTGTCTTGGTGGAAATGCCACAGGCCCGATTTCAAGAGTGCTGGTCTCTTCCTTAGGAATCTCTTCCTGAACTCCCTTAAAACCTCAACATAGTAACCCTAACCCTAACCCTTTGGCCAATCAACTCTGGTGTATTGACTTCTTTACTCCTCCCACACCTCTCACCATCCCTCACAGACTCCTCGCCTTCCTTTAATCTCTTATGCCACTCAAAAACTGATGCTTGATTCATGCAAGATAGTCGAAAAGCAGTCTGAAGCATTCCATACTTTTCTGTGGTATTTTTTCCAAGTTTAAAACATATCGTTCTTCTAAAGTGTCCTCTTGTCCAGATTGCATTTTTGAAATTCACCAGCTGTGACAATCAGGCTTTAGTAGGGTGTATTCCAATTCCTGTTGTAGCAGTTCATTTAAACCTAAAATCATAAAAATTGGTCAGTCATCTCATAAGATGTATAGCAATAACATAGTGAATTTTCAAGAGTCTACGACAATTTTCAATGCCTTTTCAATAAAAGGCTGGAAACGTATTGAAGGCACCCTGTATAAGTACAATTACATATAATCTCTTAGCAAAATCAAGGCCAGTAGAAACTCTGCTGTCAATGTTACGTAGTTTCATATTTTTAAAATAATTTGCTATATCTATAATTTTGAATATAAGAAGAATTTTAGCATCCAACTACATTTTTTTCCGAAATGGAATTCATTAAATATCAATGCTAGTTCGGCTACGTACGGCTGATACTCGACAGCTGATTATTCCCCCGCCTCTCCACCATGAAAAATTCCCTTTATTTGTTGTAGTCTTCAAAACAAATGCCTTTGATCCATGTTAAGCGCCTGTCTCAGTCTCCACTGGATCTTTAATGTTAACCGCCAAATGTCTGGATTAGCAGACTACATTTCTCTCTGTCTGTCTGTCTGTCTCACACACACACGAAAGTACGAATAGAGCTCAGATGAGACGCGAACCTTTTGTGTCCGAAATCGTATTATTACATTTCTCTCACAGAATATAATAAACAGAAATAAAAATTACAATCAAAATTTGGCTGTTAAGTTGAAACAAACGTAAATTCTTTGAAATTTTTTTTTCTAAATAGAACTCATCAAATATCTATGCTAGTGCAGGTTCGACAGCTGACTATACTACAAAAAACCCCCACAAAACAAAAAAAAACAAACAAAAAAAAAAAACAGTAAAAATAAAAAGATAAAAAATAAATAAATAAAATAAAAATAAGAAATAAAATAAAATAAATAAATAAATAAATAAAATAAAATAAAATAGAATAAATTAATAGAATTTCATTTATCTTGCTCTGGGCTAACTAATTTTAAGTTGGAATCTAACTTCTAACTGCCAGAACTTTAGTCACCTGACATTACAATCCTCCAATGACGGCCAAACTTTCAACGGCCCTTAAAGATCATCACCTGTCAATTACACTTATTTAAGCTTAACGGTTTCCGCTTTTAGGACAACTGTTTAAATCAGGACTTAATTTGAATGCTACACAATATGTAAATCATCGATCTCACCAATCTATCCATCATCATTATCATGTCATGCAGCTAGCAAGAATCCCCCCCACTTCTCTCTCTCTCTCTCTCTCTCTCTCTCTCTCTCTCTCTCTCTTGCCTTTCGTCTCTATCATCCATCGCTTTCAGCAGGTTTTCAAGACTATATTCTTAGCTCGGTACAGACACAGGACGCCAATCTTTTATGTAATGTCAACTGCATTTTTTTTCTTTGTTTAAATTCTCAATAAAAATTAAATCATCAAAGTTCGAAAATGTTCATTTAATTTGCTCATCGCCAAACTTGATCCCGTACTCTGAATTTACGTTTTAGTACAAGTCTCAGATTACTCACAGTGACTGCTGTTATATAGTCATCTTCCCTCGACTGTTGGCTGTTTCTCGCCGCCATCTTGTCTTTCTCAGCTGATCTTGTCCTACACTGTCCCATGTTCTCTACTATTCGTATGCACACATACTTTATCATCGTCAACGACTCTTCTTCTTATGCAATTTGGAGGAGTCTCCGGGGCGTAGTGGTTAATGTTCTGGACTGCGCCATCATAGAAAGCGAGTTCAAACCCTAGTCACAGTATTTAGTTCATTTTAGACGAATACACTTGAAAAAGATATGAACTCTTTTATCCCCCAAGCAATGGGTCAAATAATATCACTTCTGTTCTTATACAAGGATGGCTTTGGCATTAAATAACCCTCGAAAGTTGATATGTCATTAAACCTTTTACATTATTTCAACTCTGTACAAAAGTGAGGAATCAGCCATCGGACCTCTGATGGAAAATTTGGCCCACGCTTTCTGCATTTTCTCGGTTAACTAAATTAAAGTTACTATGTAACTTCTAATTTCACCTGATTTTAATTCCTCCAATGAAAACCAAGCTTTCAACGGACCTTAAACTGTCAATCGCACTGATTTGATACTTACGTTTAGAATCTTTTAAAATTATTTGTACTACCTTTCAAATAATGTATACTGCTCATCTATAATTCAACCCTATTACTAAGTGGTCGGCCATGTAATTACTGAACAGGATTATCGCTGTCTCGCTTCGGTGATCTAGCTGTAACCAGTGCTTACAGCGTGACTTGACTCAAAGTCAACTCTCTTTTGTAAGCTTTTATTTACAAAGCCTTGCTGAGTTTGGCACACAGACTGTAGGCAGCTTACTTTTGTTTTTAAATTCCAATTTTGAAATGGTACTCTCATCATTGAAGCATGAGTCCCGATATTTTACTATCATTTTTACGATGAGGGAGTTTCCTCTTCAACCTCTTCGGGAATAATAAAAAAAAAGAACAATAGAAAGAAACCCGTTTAAACGTTAGAGATCGTTTCGACACTATGTTTATATTGTAAATAGGACTCCTCGTCTAAACAACTAGAAAGTCCATATTTTTTCAATTTTATAAATTGCCTGATTTGATTTGTTGGTTGGTTGATTGGGTTGGGTTTTTTATGGCATATCAACCATTGTAGGTTATTTAATGCCAAATCCTCTTTATACATATATATAAAATATATATGATTTGGTTTGGTTGTGTTTGAGGGCATATCAACCATTGTAGGTTATTTAAAGCCAAATCCGCCTTATACATATATATTAAATATGTATGATTTAGTTTGGTTGGGTTTTATGGCACATCAACCATTGTAGGTTATTTAATGCTAAATCCTCTTTATACATATATATTAAATATATAGGATTTGGTTTGGTTGTGTTTGAGGGCATATCAACCATTGTAGGTTATTTAAAGCCAAACCCGCCTTATACATATATATTAAATATGTATGATTTAGTTTGGTTGGGTTTTATGGCACATCAACCATTGTAAGTTATTTAATGCTAAATCCTCTTTATACATATATATTAAATATATAGGATTCGGTTTAATTGGGTTTTATGACATATCAACCATTGTAGGGTATTTAATGCCGAATCCTCTTTATGCATATATATGAAATATATAGGATTCGGTTTAATTGGGTTTTATGGCATATCAACCATTGTAAGTTATTTAATACCGAATCCTCTTTATACATATATATAAGATATATATGATTTGGTTTGGTTGGGTTTTATGGAATATCAACCATTGTAGGTTATTTAATACCGAATCCTCTTTATACATATATATCAAATATATATGATTTGTAAATATATTTTGTAGATAACATTTCTAAATGAACCTGACCACATTTTTTGTTTGTACAGTTAAATGGTTTCAATCTGTGTCTATCTAACACGAATAATTCTATTTACCAACAATTATTTGTTTACGCGCATTTAAGTGGATATACATACGTTCTAAGTGAACATTTTGTTAGTCATTTCATTTTTGAATCAGTTAGAACTAATTTGTTTGTACACTAATATTGTTATTGTTTCTACACAGTTAAATGATTTCAATTATTGCTATCAAACACTAATAGTTCTATTCAATATTCATCATTTGTCTGCACCCAGTGAAGCGGTTACAAATATTGCTATTTAACACTAAATATTCTATTCGACATTACTCGTTTCTTTGTACACAGTAAAATAGTCCCAAGTATTGCTATGAATCACTAATAATTAAATTAAACATCAGTCATTTGTTTACACACAGTTAAATGATCAACCAGTTCTATTTCTAACAATTCAATTTAACATATGTTAATTGTTTGCACTAAGTTTAAACGTTAAACATCTCTATTCGACCCACGAATAAGACCCTCTCAGGTGCAACGACTCTAGGTCAGAGTGGACCTGGGAGCCATGGCAATGAAGGGATACTCCCCGTTTCCCAAAACTTCAAGACTGGAGTCTGACCATCATCAGATGCTTTAATGTAATATCTAGGACACTTGTTAGGGGAATTCTTACACCTCTGCAGATATACAGTCAATGTATTCTATGGCCCAAGCCGACTGGGCTATGATTTGATTTAGTTTCTTTGTTTAATGGCATATCAATCTTCGTAGGTTATTTAATATCAAAGTGATTCTTGTAGAAGGGCAGAAGTGGAACTATCTAACCCATAGCTGGGAGAGAGTAATAAGGTTCATGCCTTTCGCGAGGGTGTTTGTCTAAAAGTCAGTGTAATAGCGCGACGGGAGTTCGAACTCGCTTACTACGATGTCACATTTTAAGACATTAGCTACTGTGTTATAGACATAGTCCGGCAGAGAAAAAATTGAAAAGTTTTGGTTTCTTTGTTAATGGCATATCAACCTGCGTAGGTTATTTAATGCCAAAGTTATCTTTGTTGGAGATCAGTAATGATATTATCTAACCGAGAAATGGGGTTGGTTAAGGGTGTTCATACCTTTCTCAGTGGTCTCTCATTGGTAGAGTGTGATTCAACGATCTGAAAATAAACGTAATTGCGTGACTGGAGTTTGAATTCGTTTACGTCAAGGTTGCAGTCGAGCACTTTATCCATTACGCTATTAATTCTCCCAATGAAAAGGTTTTCGGTAAAAATGAAAACAAACTCTTTCTTTTTGTTATACAAAGACGCCGAGCTGCCAGTTTTATAAACACAGATTTATGATAAAAGTGCAAACCAGATTAGCTAGCCAATGTTAGTGCGTTCCTATTCTTATTGGGTACGCCATACTTCCGGCTTTCTGCCATTACTGAGCCGAGCTTAGTAAAGAACTATGACAGAAAAGTGTTCCAAGGTCGTTTGATTGACAGGTGACAGCATAAATAGGGATGTTTACAATAAAAAAGAATGTCGAAACTCTAAATTCGAATGCCTCAATATTCTAAAAATAGTAACAATATTATAAAGAAATAATTATGGAATCACCAACAATAATAACTTCTTAGTGATTACATAATTTGTTCATCTACCTTATATTGAAAAAAATCTTGATTATTAATCAAAGTGAATTATTTCAATTATGTTCCATGAAGCCAGAAAGTTTGGCCATCAAATAAAATAATATATTCTCTTAGATTAATGCTTAGTATATATTTCATAAATAAAAAATAACAGAAGAAACTTTTTTTAAAGAGAGGTGAGTGGTGTTTTGCCAGAGTTTGCGAATGAGTATGTATACGTAGCCTTTGAGATTTGGTTCACCCGATCGACTCTGTCGAGTAAAAACTTATTCGGGGGATTAAAGTTATTCTTACAGTCGCCCGGCGGTCAATCAAAAAAAAAAAAAATTCGCAATGAAATGTGTTTTTTTCAAATATAAAAAAAAGGGAAAACTGATTCTTTTTACAACCCAAAAGTATTCCTTTGAAGATTCACAAGTTACTTAGAATGACCTACAATGACAGTGAATTCGTTGGTCTTGTACCTGGCGCCAGACGACCGTCGAAATTTCTGGAAGTCACATCCCCAAAATATACAACAATCATCAGAAGATCTGACAAATGGAATTTAGAATTACCAGCTCCCTCTCTATTGGACGTCCGGTCATTGTAAACATTCGTATAATTAACGCTTCCACACCAAAATGTCTCTGTTGTCCAGATTGAAGATACTCAGAGATTTTTAGAAATTCATATGGAAAAAATTATCCTTGACTCAACATCTATATTCTCTCCCCGCTTACAAAAAGTAAAAACGAACACTTGAAAGAAAGAAAAACGCATACTTCTGTCAACCACGCACCAGAAAACAAATTATACAAGTTAGTAATATTCATATTTTCTTCTCTTATTTCTCTCTTCCTCTTGACCCGGGTAGGCAGATATATGGAGCTTGGAAATTTAGCTCAGACAGTTTCATCTTTCTGGGCAAATCATCCTCTTCTGCCCGAACTTGTGAAATTATTGACTATTTCCTCACTAGACGGAACCTCTCTGAAACTGGTAGACAAATTCACCTACCTAGGAAGCACTGTCTCATCAACCGAAGAAGACATCGACACGCGGCTAACGTAGGCGTGGACAGCTATCGATAGGCTATCGATCATATGGAAATCAGACCAGACCGATAAAATAAAACGCAGTTTCTTCCAGGCAGCGGTCGTATCGATACTGCTGTATGGATGCACTACTTGGACGCTAACTAAACGGATGGAGAAGAAGCTAGACGGCAATTACGCAAGAATGCTGCGAGCAATATTGAACAAGTCCTGGCGGCAACACCCTACAAGGCACTAACTATACGACCACCTGCCTCCCATCACGAAAACTATCTAAGCTAGACGAACCAGAGATGCAGGACAATCTGCTGGAGAAGCAGAGACGAGCTCATAAGTGATGTACTCCAATGGACCTCCACATATGGCCAAGCAAAAGCAGGAAGACCAACTCGAACATACATACAGCAGCTATGTGAGGATACTGGATCTAGCTCTGAAGACCTGCCGGAGGCGATGAACGATAGGGAGAAGTGGCGAGAGAGGGTCAGGGATATCCGTGCTAGCGACACGACATGATGATGATCATCATCATCATATTTACCAACCCAGGATTTACCCAGGGCAGGATATAACACAAGGTCAATTTTTAAGCAGAGTTTAACAGGTTTGAATTCAGAGTTTTCCTTCTCCTAGACTAGTTGCCTCTCCAAGGCAGAAGAACCCAGTCCGCCCTACTATTTACCCATAGCTGGATGGAGAATAATTGGATTCATACCTTTTCCAAGGGTATTAGTGCTATGTGAAATGTAATCAATCTCGTCCAGGATTTGAACTCGTGTCGCCGTGTTCATTTCCAGCGACGATAACCATTACACCACGGGCACCTCCTTTGATGATGACGATGATGATTGACTGAAAATGGAGTCGGTCGAGTAAAATGATTTTGGGGCGAGTAAATTTTCCCTCACTCTCTGCTGTCAGTCGAGTGATTTCTTTTTCAAATCTCAAAGGTTGTGTATACGTATACGGTATGTGTATGCACAATAATATCAAAGGGATAGCTAAAAAAGTATTGGAAAGTTGGCAGATTTTTTTTTATAGATGATGAAATAGAAAGAGAAAGATTTCTCAATGAGAATGAATGGGTCATTATTCTAATGTCCGTAATAAACTGAAATATTCGGTGCTTATACAGTCAGAGGTCAGTAAACAACGATATCCTTTTTAAAGGTATATTCGTTTTAGTAGGTCCAACATTGATAAGTATTTTACTTTTCCGAAAGTCGGGATCCCCTATATTCGCGAGAGCAATTAGAAGTAAAAAAAAAACAAAAGAAAAAAAAAAAACAGTGGAAGTTCAAGTCTTGGGTAGTAAGCAGCGGTTCGCAAAAGAATTAATAGTCAGCTATAAGACACAGCGTGAGGAGAAAACGGATTGCCGCCCATATCCTCGAGCGCTGTTCATATCACGAAATGTAATACACACCATTTCTCTTACCTCAAAGAGTAAATAAAAACGACAATACGTGTGTATTCTGAAATTCATTTTTGTGTTTTTTTCTTTGAGTAGCAGATCTTGGTTTATGCAGTTTCGACCAAAGACTACGGCCGATTAATCTTTAACTAAAAAGACAAAAAATAAAAAAATAAACCGACAAAAAAAAGAAAAAAAACACAATGTAGGATTGGTGTCATTCAGAAAGACGAAACTGGACGAGCCGTGGTCGATATTGTCACACGTGGATTTCCGTTCTTCAGTCAAGATTAAAGTGTAGTATCTGGTATTCTTATCAAGATGCAGTAAATTAAAAATAAAAAAATAGACGATCATGACCCCAAGAATTCTGACCCTGTAGTTGCACCTCTTCCATTGCAAATTAAGCGGGAGGGTCGGAGTAATCGTGACAGTGGTTGTGGGGATTGAGCAATTTTCTGACATTTTCCATGCATGTGCGCATGGGATATTTCGTTCAGCTGATCGTGCGTTGCTCACCAGGGAGAATGCGATTAAACAGATTTTGTATTTCTCGACGGTGTTGGATGTCATTGTTTGAGCCTTTCTCAAAATCCCGATTTCGAAGATTTATTTTCTAATCAGGTAGACGCATAAGCGCAACGGTTATCGTCGTTGGAAGTGGACTCGGTTACCCGAGTTCAAATCCTGAACTAGGCAGTTTGCATTTCACATAGCACTAACAACCTTAGGACATATATAAATTTAAGTATTCTCCCTCCAGCTATAAGTAAATAGCTGGGGAAACTGGGTTCTTCAACCTCAACATGAGAGGTTACGGAATCTCGTACATTATACTTTCATATTTATATTTTAATGTAGTTGTTTAAATAATTCATTTATTTTTACTATTTTGTTTTAGCAATATGTCAAAATCTTTGGAATGGTTTTCGAATAATTATTTTGTGTGGTACTGATCATTTTTACGCTTCAATTTTTGGTATAATTTTATTTCTTTTAGGAAGGAAAAATGTCATTCATGTTGATATTTGCAAATCGACCCTTCATGATGTTTGCGTTGAAGAAACGTTATCTAATAAGAAGTAAATCTCTGTATCATATGATAAAATGTTTAACAGTGTAGGGGATTTGACATGTTATACACAGTGGTTGTTCGTTTTGTTTGAATATAAAGGAGAGCCCAAGTCTTGAGTGACCAATGGGCAATCAAGATACAGTGACTTGTTCTAGGAGAAAGAAAGCTCTAAATTCAAACCAGTTGAGGACCTGGAGAAAGATGGGTTATTCGAATAGCGCTCCCACGACCAAACTAGGTTAATGGACCAGTGAAGGCAAGCAAGCCTTCTTCTGTTCCTTTTTTTTTTTTTTTTTTTTCTAAATTGGCGTAACATATTTGGCCATTGGGCAACATTAAGCGAAAATTTCGTCCATGTCGAGTTTTAGTAAAAGATCTCAATTGACACTTCTATTGAATCAATCTGATCGCACTAAGCGTCTTTGCACCTGCAAAGCGACGAAGAGGTGTGACGTCACTGTTTCACCAGGTGCACAAGTCTTCTAAGTGACAAGAAAAATTACTGCGAGGTCTTTGTTGCTTTTATATCTCCTGCCCCAACCATCTGCTTTATCGCCACCCTTAACCTTATTCTTCTATATTTTGAAAACATTTTTCTTTATTTTTCACATTTTAGTTTCATGTGTTGTTTGAGTCCTTTTTAATTATTCGTTTTCGTTGGCTACTTCTTTTTTTTTTTTGTGGGGAGGTAAAGGGAGAGACTAAAATCGTTCTCGTCAGTAATTTTTTCTTTCCTCTCTCTCTCTATTTTCTTTCTTTCTTTCTTTCTTGCCAGCCTGTGACACTGAATATGTTTCTTATCGTGTGCCAAGTTTAAAAAAAAAAAAAAGAAGTATATATAAATGAAAAAATATCGAACCACGTACCGAAAAAGTTAAGATTTTTCTCAAAAAACCATATAGATATATCTACATTCAAAATTGAGCTGTTTACATCACAAAATCGAATCTTCAGTTTTTCCATTCAAGTTTAATTGTTTGTTTTTTTTCTCACTGAAGATTTATCTTTGTTATATAGTCATAATCATAACAACACAACGAAGAAGAAAGACGAGCGAAGGCTTCTTTAACAAATAAATGTGGACCTCTCACTTTATTTGTAACGTTTGCGTGTGAGAGGGAGTTAGAGACCGAAAAGAACTGCAATATTTTGACCCCCACTCTTATGGCCGTCAACGTTGTGTCTTTCTCGTTCTCCAGATGCTAAACCGGAGGCCCAGAGGCCCACTCTTCTGGGTGAGGGCTTTCTTTACTGCATCTTATCAGCAACTTCCCTGGACCCCAACTCATCAGAGCCCCAAGGCCCCATCGGCCTGATGTGGCTTTCCTTACCACATATCGTCTATAACTCCGTCCGATCTCCAACTGCATCTCTGACTTCTGCCTTGACTGAGTTATATAATAGTTCAACGTCCACTCAATCGCCTACTCGATCTTTGGAATGGCATGATTGATCGTCATCCAGCGGAAATAACTGTCATGCAGTTTACAGGTCACTCTCTTCCGGCGCATCAGTCTATGAGTGTACCATGGGAATTTTTTTACCTCGTCCCATTTCATCAGCCAATTTCCGCCCACTTGATTTCCTCTCATAACTGCCATTAGAATGTGTCACCTCATTCTAGTGCATCACCTTGGAATGGCATTTTTGGCCTGGTCGAAGGCCAAAATACAACACTTAATCTATTTTTTCTTTTACGTATATCAATTTTTATGCATATCAATTCACCAAATTTCAAAGTAGGATTAGAAATCTACAGCGATTGATCTTAGAATGTATATATAAATCAGTGGAATTATTAGGCATGTATTTCGCGGAATTTTCACAGATACTGTTAGCACACACACACACACACACACACATATATATATATATATTGTCATCCACAGATGTTTCGTTGTATCACAACTCTTCAGCTGGATGCTTCAAACTGGAATTGAAACCCACCTGACTTTACGTTAGACTGATAATTTACCGCTCAGCTATTTTGTTGACCTACGTCTGCTCGGGAATTTAACGCATTTTATATTGACTTTCGCATGTTTACATTTGACGCAATCAGATACCAGAGTGCTCAATTCATTAGAAGAACTTTTGTATTATGCGAGTGTCAGCTGTTAATTCCTTCGCTAGAGTGCTCAACAGCCGGGAATGGAGCGTATATATAAGGACAAATGCATGCCAAAAACACACACGCGCGCACATACGCTCATCTTTTGTGCTTCGGAGTGAAAAAATCTATTATATGGTTTTAAAACAATTTTTGGGAAAGCATTGAATTCTTCAAATGATGACATACAGGAATATTAAAATATATAATAATTAGAAATTAGCCATTTTTGGGTTTTTTAAATTTTTGTTCCTCTTTATATATATATATATATATATACAAAGATAAATGGATAAAACGTCTCCAAATACTGATTTCAAATGGTTTTTACATAAAACTAATCCATTTTCAAAATACCACTTTGAAATAGGATATACAGACATGGGTAACACATAAACATGTAAATAAACAAATGCCTATTGAACAATTACCTGACATTGGCATGATGGTTAGAGTGTTCGCCAATGGCCCGGTAGACCTGAGTTCCATCCCAAAGACTCAAAAAATAGTACTTGATGCCTCCTTGCTTAAGACAGCATTATAAGGTACGGATAAAGTGGAGCAATCTAGGAAAAGGAATAGCGCCCCCCTACGCCTTGGTGTAGTAGCTATCGCAAAGGGAGCCTTCGAGTCGCCCTCGACTACGGTCCTCAACTTTACTTACTTATTGAACAAAACAGTTACGGCGAATTTGAACACTCCTCGCAAAATGCTTCACAAATATCGTCCAAGTGTAGATCTCACTGTCAGGTGCTCTTCATAGGAGAGATCATAATCATAATCATAGAATGCTCAATTCAAAAGACATAGATACCAAAAATAATTTTAATCTGACGAGTAGATATTATGACGTTACCAATTCATTTTTCGTCACTTCTTTTGTGGCATATCAACTTTTTGAAAACTAGTTTACGCAACTTAAAAAAACAAACTTTTCTAAATTCAAAACTGGTTGAGAACAATTTAAAATAAATAGCTTGAACAATATTCCTATTTGTCTCATTATTTTTGTTAATCAAGTGCTATGGATATACATATATATATATATATATAGAGAGAGAGAGAGAGAGAGAGAGAAAGAGTGATGAATTGATAACAAGGTAATCCAGGTAGAAGGAGAGATTTATTGAGAAGGAAAGTCGGCACTATAGCGTTTCGGTTCTAATGAACCATCATCACGACTATGAGAGATGATATTAGTGATGTTAAGTCAACGATAGATGTGTACAAAGTGCAAAATATAAAAACCTAGGGAAAATTTGTATATATATATATATAATTAATGTTAATCTCATTATATATATATATATATAGTGACTCTATCCCAAATATTGACCACTATTACAAAATAACGTGAGTTTTGTCTTATATATATATATAGTGCTTAACAAAATTCACGTTAATTGATAGTGCACAGTATTCGTGATAGAGCCAATCTATAGTGAAATTTTCGACTATGATTTAAAACTTGTTAAAAAATGAAAATGCGAGAGAAACAAATCAACGGTAAAAAATTAAATGAGTATTGGCTTTGATGATGCATTTAAAGCTGATAATCATATTTTGTTTATTGAAGCGAGAGGAAATGGAATGATTGATTGGGAGGCATATGTTGTTTTAAGAACGTCTAAAACCCAAATACAACTTCATATAGAATGCTGCACTCTGGCCAGGTCTCCAATGACGATACATGGAAATTGGAGCGTAATATTGAGACTTCATGCAAAGAAGAGTGACAAAATTAATAAAAAGAATAAAAGATTACAGTTATAGGGAGAGATTGGAGAAATTCGGATTAACTACTTTTGTTGCGTAGCCATGTACACGAATATGGCCATGTGCGAAACAGACATGTAAAGTTCATTACTATAGAACATATAAAGAACATAGGAATCTCGGAATTCGAAAACACATAACGACTTCTTGTTCAGGTACGAAACCTTTTTATTAACTTTGAGTTAAAGGTTTCGACGTAAGGAGGAGAGACACAATCTTCTATGCTGTCTTCGGCGTCCAAAACCCGACTCTTATTTTCTTCAAATTCTCACACAAACTTCCGCGTACTTCCGGTGCGTGACGTCACCAGCACCTTGTCACCCAGTATCGTCTCGGACTGTTATGACATCTGAGTGACACCTCCATCCGCTCGCGCGCACCCGCGTTAACACCTGCTTCAATCTTACACCCAACCAACCCATGTGCTGAGCCGAAAGGTTCTCAGCCTAACTGAACTCAAAGGCATGAACCGAAATCCCTCGGCTATTTCATAACACTTTACTAGAAAGGGTAATGATAAGTGATCTTATAGAAACTTTCAAAAGAATTAATTGAATTTTAAATTAAGGTAGACGGTTTTCAATATTTCTCCTCGAACTGAAATTTACTATCAGGACGGATTTTAAAAACTAAGTAAATTTACCAATTGGATTCTTTTTGCTATGAGAGTCATATATTTTTTAAACAAATTGCCTTATCAGATCAAAAATAGTAATCATCATCATCATGTTGCGCCATCAGCACAGATATCCCTGACCCTTTCTTGCCACCTTTCTCTATCGTCCATTGCTTCCGGTGGGTCATCCTCAGGGCTACATCCCGTATCGGCACAGAGCTGCTGTATGTAGATTCTAGCTGGTCGTCCTGCCTTTGCTCGTCCATGTGAAGGGGTCCACAGAAGTACATCACTCATGAGTCCCTCTTTACTTCTCCAGCAGTGTCCTGTTCGTCTAACTTTGATAGTTTTCGTGATGGGTGGTAAGTGGTCGGACAGGTGTTGCTTTGTGGGGTGTTGCCTCCTGGACTTGTTCAATATTGCTCGCAGCATTCTTGTGTAATTGCCGTCGAGCTTTTTCTCCATACGTTTAGTTTGCGTCCATGTAGTGCAATAGTATAAAAAAAGATAAGATTAAATTACATGATTTCAGAAATAATGGTAAGAAAAAAGATTAAAGAGGACATTTCCGGGAGCTATCTGATGAATTGCTTAATAGAATTTGATCTATATATATATAGATATTGTCTTAATATTATATACATTTTGAGCAATTCTTATTTTTATTTTTTTAAAGGTTTATAGGAGAAAATAGTAAAAAGAGGAGATACCCAAGGTGGTACAACAAATAGATAAATGAATAATAATAATAATAATAATAATAATAATAAACAGTAGTAAAGTTGGCGACTGTGGTCGAGGGCGACCAGAAGGCTCCCTTTTCAATAGCTACTACACCGATGTGTAGGGAGGGTGCTACTCCTTTCCCTGGAATGCTTCACTTTACCCTTGATACGTACCTTATATTACTGAGTGTTAAGCAAGGAGGTATCAAGTACCATTTTTTAAAGTCTTTGGTATGACGAGATCTGGGATTGAGCCCAGGTCTCCCGGACCATTGGCGAACACTCTACCCCCTAGGCCAATGAGCCGGTTAAATAAACAGTGGTTGGGAGTAAATATGTCAGAATTTCCTTCGACACTACACAACCAAATACAAAAGTTACACAGGGGACGGTAATTGCCATATGAGACGATCTTCTTGTGGTCTGGTGAAGCAAATAAATGCTAGGGGTTATCATCTGATAAGAAAAGAGAATCAATAATACAACATGCGTTTTTTTTAAACTCATCTCTCTTGTTTATTTTCCTAGAGATTCTCGTAAAAGTGGGATGTGAATCACTAGAGATGAAAGTACAGACTTCGGCAGAATGATCTCCCAGATCTAAAATTGCCACAGCACATCGCAATTAGTGGCGAGCGGGTCGAAGGTATATGTCTTTAAGCAGCAGCATTAGCAGCCATACAATCATGGCGTGTAATGGTGAACATTGAGTATTTGTGATTTAATCTTAAATCCCCTAAAAAACATTATCTATCATTTCAATACATGGTGACATCACGTGATCAGATATATCCTCTTTATTATTACTTTCTCCTAAACGTAGGTCGTAGATAACTGAAGAACTGAATGATTTTATTCTTTGTGAAATAGCAGCAAAATCAGAGGCAATGATTCAGTGAACACTGCAGGACGTGAGAGTGAAGCCTCAGGAGTGTCGACCGGATAAGTACAAGCATTTGGACGAATAATCTTTAAAACAAAGTGATAACTACAACAAAAATAGAATGGCTAATATTGTTCTTTCTTATGATAAAATCAACTTTTGAATTAGGATCTATGCTGTCTTTCTTTTATTTGCATTCCAGAACCAAGAGATCATTCTGCCGGACCTCACACACACACACACACACACACACACATATATATATATATATAATTATTTCAAGAAAAAACAATATTCGGTCACATTAGGACTATAAATTTATTTCCATCCTGTTAATAGCACTGATATGAATCACTACCCCCCCTAATTTTTTTTAACAGGACTTCTTCAGATCCAACATGAAAAATAAATTGAACACAGCCAGATAATGGGGATAGTCACCGGAAGAAAGGGAAATATATAGTGATCCAAGTAAATACTATAAAATAAAAAGTTCCACAAAGGGATTTGTTTTTGAATTATTTATTTTCCTTCAACACGTGTTTGTGTTGTTTTACGTCGTCTTCAGGAAGTAAATTGTTTGATTATTTTCGTTTTTTGTTTTGTTTGTTTTGCTTGTTTATTTTCTGGGTTGTTTTAAATTTTGTTTTTGAAAACCTCCGAATCATTAAATGTTGGTATATTATTCATTTATAAATATATATCCCTTGAATATATTGTTCTTTCACACACACGCGCACGCACACAAACATACACACAATCATCCTGGGAGAAAGATTAGTTGTCGATCTAACTTTGTGACATATTAATTATCATGGATTATTTAGTGGGGAAAATAGTAATTAAAGAAAAAAACGAAAATATACAAACTATTTTCTTCCTGAACACAACGCAAAATGTCAGAAACACGTGTTAAAGGAAAGTAAATAACTTAAAAACAAATCCCCTTGGGGACCTTCATAGTTTAAAGTATATATTTAAATGGAGGAATTAATGTTATATTAGATTTATCATGGCTAGAAAATCCGGCAAACACCTACACGCGGGACACTGAGCAGCTGTTTCGACCTTATTGGGTCTCATCAGCAGTGCATACCGTAATCTCCACCAATGGAAATCGAACCAACAACCACAGTATACAGATGCCGAAACTCTAACAGTGGGCCGCCGGTTCATGTCACATATAAGCGATGCCGAATTAAATAGTGATGGTGACAATGCGCGACCACTTGACCTAATGTGTCTTGACGGTACGTATCCCCTACAGAGGACACGGCCACTTACGGGACTACGTCTTCTCAAGACGTAGCCCCGGAGGTGGCCGTGTCCTCTGGTTATTTAATACCAAAGCCATCCTTCTAGATGAACAGTAGTGGTATTATTTAACTCATAGCAGGGAGGAGAATGGGGTTCATACCTTTCCCAGGGGTATTTGTCCGAAAGTGAACGTAATAGCGTGATTGGAGGTCGAACTCACTTACTACGATTACACAGTCCATCGCTTTAAATATTACACCACGGTTTTCCATTTTTACATCATTTTCATGTTTGCACTTGTGATGAAAAAATAAACTTAGCCCACCTTAAAAGATCGAAAGAAGATTCTTCATTTTTCTTTAACTACTTTTCTTTCTTTCTTTCTTTCTTTCTTTCTTTCTTTCTTTCTTTGCGTCTGCTCGCATTGGCCTTCTACTCCTCCTACTCCAATTTCCCCTCTTTATCTCTTTCCTCTTCACTACCTCCCCTTTCTTTTCCTTTTTTTTCCATTTTCATACTGTTGTTATTATTCCTTATCACCTTTTCCTCCCTCTCTCTCTTTCTCTTTCTTTCTTTCTTTGCAGTATTTTTACCCCCACCCTAAAAAAAAATTTATCACTTACCTTCGTCTCTTTCCTCTTTACTTTTTTTGTCTTATTTGCACTTTTAATAAAAACAAACTACCCCGCCTTAAAAGATGGAAGGGAGATTCTTTTCGTTTTTCTTTCCCTTTTTTTTTTTTTTGCTTTATTTCTTTCATTCCCCTGTTTGAGTTTTTACCAGCTCTTGTTTACCGTTGACCATGACGGCGTTGATTTGGGCAGGTGAACCGACATATATCGGCTCACCTATTCTTCACTCAGAGACTAGACACGTAACAGGTGCTCAAAGTAGCAGTCAAAAGTCAACGATTACAAGCCGCTTCATTAGAAAGCAACATAAAAAAAAACTTGTCTTATCACTTCCTTCAGTCCACCTCTCACCTTCTTCTTCTTCTTCTTCTTCTTCTTCTTCTTCTTCTTCTTCTTTATCATGGCACTTACTACTTACAGAAGTCCAGCTGATCGTTTGTCAACGAGGTCAACTTTTAACAATAAACAGTTCAAAAAGGTGCGTTCAATTTTTTTGTTGCTGTTGTTGTTTTGTTATAATTTTATGACTATTGATATGTTTTATTTATTCACTTATAGTTGTTTGTTTGGTTTCATTATTTTCATTTTATTTTTCTGTTATTTTTACACCTCGATTTACTTGTAATGATGACGTCTGTACACGTGAATGCGCGTGTGTGCTTGTACGCATGCGCAGCACAATAGGTTTGCCGTTGCGTCTTGAATCATTAACCTCTTGCAGACAAATGATGTACATATATATCATGAGTCGGGCATATGATATAAATGTAGGCAAATCAATCAATAAGTGTGTAGCGTAAAGAGGAAAAAAGTTTCCCCTTATAAATATTCATTTTTAAATATAACCTTTCTTGTCAATGACCTTAACCCAACGTTTCTTCAGTAATAATATAGACTAAACATGAGGCAATGAATTTATTGATCTAACCGTTTTCCAATTAAAGGCATGTGCAAAAGCTTTACGCCTATTTTTATTTTCAATATTTAAAATTAAAAAGTAAACCGATTTCCCCATTGTATTCCGTTACCCCCCCCAAAAAAAAAACTAACAGCAAACAAACAACAAACACAAAAGAACAAAAAAAAAAAAAGGCACAGCGAAATTTTACATGCATTTAATATACTATTTCAAGAAATTTTATACACACCTAGTAAAATCTAACTTAACTTAAAATCTAACTTAAATATTTGAATTGCCCAGTCAGCTGGGGCTGTAGAATATACTGACTGCACCTCTGCAGAGGGGTAAGACACCCCCCCTAACGAGTGTCCTGGATATGACACCAAACAATCTGATGGTGAGGTTCCAGCAGTGCTGAAGCTTTGGGGAATGCGGAGTACCCCTTCATTGCCATCGCTCCCAGGTCCACTCTGGCCCGGAGTGGTAGCACCTGATAGGGCCCTATCTATGGGTTAAATAGAACTAACAGCATACTAATGCTAAACTGAATTGAGTAAACTGAATAGCTTGAAATAGAAAGGTTTTTGACAATTAAACCGTACTTACACTTAAGGGGACACGCTGGCTCCGTATCTCTTTATCATTTGTCTAGACTACGTACTTAGAACATCGATTGACAAAATCAAAGAGAATGGCTTCGAACTGACGAAGAAAAGAAGCAGAAGATACCCTGCAACAACAATTACCGACGCCGACTACGCCGATGACATAGCGATACTGGCAAATACACCTGACCAAGCCGAAACACTTCTGCATAGTTTGGAACGAGCAGCAGCAAGCATAGGCCTCCATGTTAATGCACACAAAACGGAATATATGTGCTATAACCAAACGGGGGACATCTCCACTCTAAAAGGAACCCCTCTTAAACTAGTAGACAAATTCACGTACCTAGGAAGCAGCGTCGAATCAACCGAAAAGGACATCGAAACGAGGTTAACGAAAGCATGGACAGCTATCAATAGGCTATCGACTATATGGAAATCAGACCTAACCGATAAAATGAAATGCAGTTTCTTCCAGACAGCGGTCACATCGATACTGCTATATGGATGCACTACATGGACGCTAACAAAACGGCTGGAGAAGAAACTAGATGGCAATTACACAAGAATGCTGCGTGCAATCCTCAACAAGTCCTGGCAGCAACACCCCACAAGACACCAACTGTACGGCCACCTGCCCCCTATCACGAAAACTATTCAAGTTAGGCGAACCAGACATGCAGGACATTGCTGGAGAAGCAGAGATGAACTCATAAGAGATGTACTCTTATGGATCCCCACACACGGCCGCGCAAAAGCAGGACGACCAGCACGAACGTACATTCAGCAGCTATGTGAGGATACAGGTTGTTGTCCTGAAGACCTGCCTAGGGCGATGAACGTTAGGGAGGAGTGGCGATAGAGGGTCAGGGATATCCGTGCTGCCAGCACGATATGATGATGATGATGACACTTAAACTGCGTGCTTATGCTTAACTGAATTATTTCAAATAGAATTGCTTTTCGACATTAAAACTGTATTTACATTTAACTGAATTATTACATATAACTGCTTAAATAGTTTGAAATGGAAATGTTTTTGATAATTAAACTGTACTTATGCTAAACTGAACTGTTTTCAATAGAACAGATTATTTACATAAAAATGGATTTGGCGTTAAATAACCTACAAAGGTTGATATGCCATAAAACCAAACAAACCAAACCAAAACAAACCAAATATTTGAAGTTTCAAAGAAAATTTTGTATATGTGCGTTAATATTTTCCTCTTTGAAGTAAAAAAAAAACCCAGCCCAGTCAGCTTAGGTTGTTGAATACACCGACTGCGTCTTTTCAGAGAGGTAAGAGCTCCCTCTCCTCGCGAGTGTCCTAGATATGTCACTAAATCATCTCAGGGTGAGCTTTGAGGAATATGGAATACCCCTTCGTTGTCATTACTCCCAGATCCACTCTGACCTAGTGGTAGTAGCTGATAGGGTTCCATCTACAGGTCAGATTGAACTGTTTAACCATTTAACTGTATGCAAGGAAATGAAATCGAATTGTTAATGTTGAATAACAATACTTGAAACCATTTAACTGTGTGCAAGCAAATAAAAAATATTGAATTAAATTATTAGCGTTAGATAATAGCTAAAAACAAATTAAATCATAGTCCAGCAAAAAAAGTTTCAAGAGAATTGTCATTTACTAAGTAAGTAAAGTTGGCGGCTCCCTTTTCGATAGTTACTACACCGATGTGCAGGAGAGGGCGCTACTCCATTCCAAGGATTGCTCGACTTTACCCATGATCCTCACTTTATAGTGGTAAGCGCTAAGCAAGGCGGCATCGAGTACCATTTTTTGAGTCTTTGGTATGACTCGGCTAGGGATTGAACCCCGGTCTCCCGGACAATTGGCAAACACTCTACTCATTTGAGCATATTTTAGCCAAAGGCCAGAAGTATTTAACATTGAGAATCGAAAACACCAGCAATGAGCTGGTAGTTTAGCTAGATAACCTGTGCACCACATAACTTGTCTACCGTCAAAGAGCTATAGGTTTTTTATTTTTTTATTTTGAGGCTAAAATATTATGTCTAACTGAATCTGAAACATTCAAAATGGCGCAGAAGACCCAGAAGAATCCTAGAGACGTGAGGAGACTTGATGTCACTCAGAATTCAATGAAAGACCACCACCTAACGCTGCGGTGAAAAACTTGCCAGAAGTATAATAATAATAATAATAAAAAAATAATAATAATACATCTTCCAGGGAGATGCACTATCACCATTACTATTTGTAATAGCGATGATGACACTCAACCACATCCTTAGGAAATTCACAGGCGTATACAAACTCAGTAAATCGCACGAAAAGAATCAACCACTTAATGTACATGGACGACATGAAACTGTTTGCCAAAAACGAAAAAGAATTTGAAACCCAAGTACAAAGTGTGAGATTATAAAATCAAGATATATGAATGGAATTTGGCATAGAAAAATGTGCCATGCTAGTAATGAAAAATGGTAAACGACACATGACGGAAGGAGTCAAACTACCAAATCAAGTAATTATCAGAACGCTCGGAAGCTGAGAACATCAAACAAGTGGAAATGAAAGAAAAAATTAAAAAAGAGTATCCCAGAAGAACCAAAAAACAACTCGAGACAAAACTCTATAGCAGGAACATTGTCAAAGGAATAAATACCTGGGCTGTCTCTCTCGTAAGATACTTGAGAACATTCTTGAAGTGGACCAGAGAGGAACTAAAACAAATGAACCAGAGAATAAGAAAACTAATGACCATGCCTAAGGATTTGCATCCCAGAAATGACGTTAACAGGCTATATGTGTCAAGAAAAGAAGGAGGAAGAGGACTTACCAGCATTGAAGACAGCGTTGACGCATCGATACAACGACTCGAAGACTACATAAAGAAGCGCAGAGGAAGACTGATTACAGCGACCAAAAACAATACAGACAACACGGGGATCAACAGAACAAAAATGACGAGAAAGCAAAAATGGAAATTAAAACAACTCTATAGACTTTTTAAACGGCTAATAAGCAAAATCTCACAGGAGATAACGTCGATGTGGAAGAAAGGGAAACTTTAAGAGAGAAACTGAATCTGTCCAAATAGCAGCACAAAACAACGCCATAAGAACCAATCATATCAAAGCGAGAATAGATGACGAAACAAAACAGTAGATATAAGTCATGTGGTGATAGAGACGAAACGATCAATCACATATTAAGCGAATGCTGTAAACTAGTACAGAATCAGTATAAGACGAAACACGATTGGATGAGAAAGGTGATCCACTGGGAACTGTGCAAGAAATGTAAATCTGATACTACAAACAAATGGCATATGCACAACCCAGCATCTGTCCTGGAAAAGGAGACACATATACTCCAATGGGATTTTAACATACAAACGGATCACCTAATCTCGGCCAGACGACCAGACCTTATAATAATCAACACCGAAAAAAAAAAGAGAACTTGTAAAATTGTGGACTTTGCTGTCCCGGCTGACAGTAAAATTGAAAGAAAGGGAAAAGAAGGATAAATACCTCGACCTTGCTAGGAAATTGAAGAAACTGTGGAACATGAAAGTGTCGTTTATACCCATAGTAATTGGCGCTTTTAGTACAGTCACCAAAGGATTATTAAAGGGATTGGAGAACTTGGAAATAAGAGGACGAGTGGCGACAATCTAAAGTACTGTATTATTGAGAACGGCCAGAATACTGAGACGAGCCTGGAGACTTGAGGAGTCTTCCAGTGAAATGCTGATGTGAAAAACTTTCAAGAAGTATATAATGATAAAAAGAGAACTTGCAGAATGGTGGACCTTGCTGTCCCGGCTGACCACAGAGTAAAATTGGAAGAAAAGGAAAAGAAGGATAAGTACCTCGATCTTGCTAGGGAATTAAAAAAAACCTGTGGAACATGAAAGTGACGATTATACTAATTGAACTTGGTGCTCTTGGTACAGTCACCAAAGGATTAGTACAAGAACTGGAGGACTTGGAAATAACAGGACGAGTTGAGACAATTCAAACAACTGCATTATTGAGATCAGCTAGAATATTGAGAAGAGTCTTAGAGATTTAAGGAGATTTGCTGTCGCTCAAACTTCAGTGAAAGACGGTCAGTTAACGCTGATGTGAAAAACTCTCAAGGAGTAAAAAAAAATCTCATAAAAAGATAAGCACCTGGGCATTTCCCTTGTACGACAAGCGAGGAAAGACAAATAGAACAAAAAACAAGGAAATTGAAGACGATAAACAATGCTAAACATCAAAGCGATTACATGGGCAATATGTGTCAAGAAAAGAAAAAGAAAAAAGGCTCACCTGCTTTGAGGATTGCATAAATAAAACAATTTAAGAACTCAAGGAATACACAAAAATAGTAAAGAAAGACTTAATATAGCAGCCCGTGATAGAATTGGAAACATAAGGAAGGAATTTAAAACAACAAAATCTAGAAAATAAATGAGAAGAAAAACAACTGTATGGATACTTCAAGCGACAAACTGAGGAAATTGAATAGGAGATGACCTTGACATAGCTAAGGAAGGGAAACCTCAAAAGACAAATCAAATCATTTTAAATAATAGCATGAAATAATGCTAAAAGAACGAATGATATCAAACTGTAAATTGATAATACACAACTGAATAGAAAGTGGTGGTATGTGGAGACAGAGAGGAAACGGTTAATCACATAAGCAAATGTAACAAACTGACACAAAAGAAGTACAAACTAGGCACGACTGGACAGGAAAGGTGATCCACTAGGAATCGTGCAAAAGATTAAAATTTGCTCACACTACAAAATGGTATAGGCACAAACAAGAATCCATGCAAGGAAATAAGACGCATTAAATTTTCTGCTATTTTAAGATATAGATGGATCACCTAATCCCGACTAGAAGACCAGACTAATATTAATTAACAAGAAAAACGGAACTCGTCTGTGATAGTATTTTGCTATTTCAGCGGATTACAGGGTGAAAATTAAAAAAAAGCGTCAAGATAAAGAAATACTTAAATCTTGCCTGAGAGAGCTGAAAAAGTTGTGAAACATGAAAGGTGACGGTGAAAACTGTTTGAGGTTGCTGCGCTTGGAACAGTCACCAAAGTCTGGAAAAGAGAATGGAGATATTAAATATTAGAAGAAAAATCGAGAACATACCACAGAATTGTTTAGATCGGTTAGAATACTGAGAGGAGTCCTGGAGACCCAAGGAGACTCTCTGTCTCTTAGACTCCGGTGGAAGACCACCAACTATAGGTTGTGTGAAAAATTGTAACGAGTTAAATAATAAAATTAGGACATCAAATTATATTCAAGCAAAAACTGTTGATATACAGAAAAATTGTAAGTAGTGATAAAGATGAAATAGTTAATTACTTAATAAGCAAAAACCGGACATTGGCATAATGGTTAGAGTGTTCGCCAATAGCCCGGGAGACCTGGGTTCAATCCCAGGTCGAGTCATACCAAAGACTCAAAAAATGGTTCTTGATGCTACCTTGCTTAACATTCAGCAATATAAGGTAAGAATCAAGGGTAAATTGGAGCAACCCAAGGAAAGGAATAGCGCCCTCCCCTACATCTTGATGTAGTAGTTATCGAAAAGGGAGCCTTAGGGTCACCCTCGACTACGGCCGCCAACTTCACTTTCACTTACTTACTTAATAAGTGAATGCACAAATGGAATATAAGTGTAGGCATGACCGGGGAAGTAAGGTGATCTAGGGGGAATTCTGCAAGAGACTGAAATTTGATCCTACTGACAAATAATACATAAAGGAAAACTTGAAATTCTCATAGACTTTGAGATAAATACGGATCACACAATCCCAATCAGAATAACAGACCTAGTTTTAATGAATACGAAAAAAAAAAAAAAGAACTTGTCATCTGGTGGATTTTGCTGTTTCAAGGGATCACAAAATGAGAAATAAAGAAAGCCCAAATCTAGTTTGGTTTGGTTTGGTTTGGTTCGTTGGGTTTTATGGCATATCAACCTTTGTAGGTTATTTAACGCCAAATCAGTGTTTATGTAAATAATCTGTTCTATTTATGACAATTCAGTTTAGCATAAGTACACAGTTTAATTGTCAAAAACATTTCTATTTAAAACTATTCAAGCAGTTATATGTAACAA
This sequence comes from Sepioteuthis lessoniana, assembly GCA_963585895.1. Classification (NCBI taxonomy): domain Eukaryota; kingdom Metazoa; phylum Mollusca; class Cephalopoda; order Myopsida; family Loliginidae; genus Sepioteuthis; species Sepioteuthis lessoniana. Next base: position 32,857,274 of record OY757909.1, read on the forward strand.
TTCAGTTAAGTGTAAATACAGTTTTAATGTCAAAAAACAGTTCTATTTCAAATAATTCAGATCAGCATAAGCACGCAGTTCAAATGTAAGTACGGTTTAATTGTCAAAAAATTTCTGTTTCAAGCTATTCAGTTTGCTCAAACAATTCAGTTTAGCATAAGTATGCTGTTAGTTCTATTTAACCCATAGAAAGGGCCCTATCAGGTGCTACCACTCCGGGCCAGAGTGGACCTGGGAGTGATGGCAATGAAGGGGTACTCCGCATTCCCCAAAGCTCCAGCACTGCTGGAACCTCACCATCAGATTGTTTAGTATCAAATCCAGGTCACTCGTGTGTGTGGGGGGTCTTACCCCTCTGCAGAGGTGCAGTCAGTGTATTCTACAGCCCCAGCTGACTGGGCAATACACAGAGTTAAATGTCAAACAGTTTTATTTCAGATAATTCAGTTCAGCATAAGTACACAGTTTAGACGTCAAAACAGTTCTATTTTGAGCAATTCAGTTCAGCACAAGTACGCAGTTCCAATGTCAAAACAGTTCTATTTTAAGCAATTCCGTTTTGCATAAATACGCAGTTTAAATGCAAAAATCAGTATAATGAAAGAAGCACGGTTTAGTTCTATTTAACCCATAGATAAGACCCTTATCAAGTGCTACCACTCTGGGTCAGAGTGGACCTGGGAGTGATGGCAATGAAGGGGTACTCCGCATTCCCCAAAGCTCCAGCACTGCTGGAACCTCACCATCAGATTGTTTAGTATCAAATCCAGGTCACTCGTTGGGGGGGTGTCTTACCCCTCTGCAGCGAAGCAGTTGGTGTATTCTACAGCCCCAGCCGATTGGGAAACTCAAATCTGGACAAATGCCTGAACCTTGCTAGAGAGCAGAAAATGTTGAAGAACATTAAAGTGATGAGGGTACTAGTCGTAGTCTAAGCCTTTGGAACAGTTCTAAAGAACCTGAGAACTGAAATTCAGTGAAAGAATCTTGACCATCCAGACCTCAGCAATGTTAAAAGCATCAAATCACAACTATGAAAGATCAAGTTAGGATCAAACTCACATCCAGCAATAATTATATTCACATTGCTAACCATCTTCATGGGCTAAGTGCCCATGAAGATGTGAAACTCAGCTTGATTTCTATTTTGATACCCTTATCCAAGATCTCAAAAATTCTCTTTCCCATAAAGCGACCCAAACTGTGATTGATTCAATAATAGTGACGATGCATAATCTGAACATAGAATCTCTTTTCTCTTCCATATATATATATATATATATATATGTTAGTTAATTTCTCAGCTCAAGCTTTGTTATTTCTGCTTTTATGGTCGGTTGACACGAAATGGGGTTGCGGATTTTTTTCTGGGGTTGGGGTTGGTGTGACACCGATAAGGTTTCAAGAGTCTGTTAGCCGAGAAGTCGGAGAAAGGCGGAAATGTGTAATAAATAGGTCAGAAAAAAAGAAACAGACGAGAGGGAGAGAGAGAGAGAGAGAGAGAGAGAGAAAGAAAAAGATGGATCCCATATGTGCGTAAACACACACACACACACACACACACACACACACAGGGGGAAAATCATTCATACAAAGTGTATAAGTACATCTATATTTATACATTCGGGGTGTGTTCAAAAAGCATCGAGACTAAAGCTGTATCTATCAAAACAGAAATTGTACAATGAAGTATGGAAGGCGCTGCACTTGTACAATCTTGCGTTTAGCATAAAATTGCTGAGACAAAAAAGTATCAAGTACAATTAGAATCGCTGTCACTCTGATGTTTCATAGTGCCGCTTTCTTTTCTCTTGCTCAGTAGTCTTCGAGTTCTCGTATTGATGCATACACGCTATCTTCAATGCCTGCGTAGATATATTATTATTATTATTTACACGTTAGAGTTTTTCACATCAGCGTTAGCTGATGGTTTTTCACTGGAGTCTGACTGACGGCAAGTCTCCTCAAGTCTCCAGGACTCTTATCAGTATTCTGGCCGTTCTCAATAATGTAGTAGTTTGGATGGTCTCTACTCGTCCGCCAACTTCCAAGTCCTCCAGTCCCTTTAGTAATCCTTTAGTTACTGTTCCAAACGCACCAATCACAATTGGTATAATTGTCACCTGCATGTTCCATAGTTTTATCAGTTCCCTATCGAGCCCGGAAGCGATGGGCTGAGAATTTGGTGATTTTGAAAAGGAGTTAGTTGAGATTCGACTCTGGGCCGGGCCGGGCCAGTCCAGCTGGGGGTTAACTGTGGACGATGTAGGAAACAGTGGGTTTGTCTGCCTCAATGGCAGACAGTTGAAGTTGAAGTCTGACCATGGAGTTTTGCAGATCTCTACCGACAGAGATCTTGGGGGCTACGGGATGCGCAGCGCGTTTGTTGGGTCAGATAGTACAGTCAGTATAGTAAAAATTGTGTCTCTCTCTCCTCGTATCGAAAAACTAAAGTCAAGAAGTTTATAAACGTTTCGTACCTGAACATCGGAAAGTCGCCAGTGTTTCGTATTTCTTTGCATCTGTATATTTGTATAGTTGGATTGTGACTATACAATCCAATACTATTATTATTGTTATTATTATTAGAAAGGAATACTTACTTGTAACCATTTGTGACTTGTTGCCAAAAAATACTGGTTTTGGCATTAAATAAGCCAACAAGAGTTGATATGTCGTAAAACCAACCAACCAACCAACCAACCAATCCATAAGACAAATTTTTGTTTGTTTGTTGGGTTTTATGACATATCAACCTTTGTAGGTTATTTAATTCCAAATCCATTTAATACAAATAAACAGTTCTATTTTAAACAATTTAGTTTAGCATAAGTACACAGTTTAATTGTCAAAAACATTTCTATTTCAAGCAATTCAGTTTAGTCAAACAGTTTTATTTCAAACAATTCAGTTTTGTATGAGCATAGTTTTTGTTTGCACAGTTAAATGTCAAAACAGTTCCATTTCAAACAATTCAGTTTAGCACAAGTACACAATTTAGTTCTATTTGACCCATAGATAGGACCCTATCAGGTGTTACCACTCTGGGACAGAGTGGACCAGGAAGCAATAGGAATAAAGGGGTATTCTGCACTCCACAAAGCTCCAGCATTACTGGAATCTCATCATCAGATTGTTTAGTATCATATCAGGACACTCGTTGACAGGAGGGGGTCTTACTCCTCTGCAGAGAAGCAGTCAGTGTATTCTACAGCCCCAGTTGACTGGGCAAGATAAATTTTCAGTTACCAAACAAGAAAATGTCACACGGACCTAGATTTGGTAAGTATGGAAGGTGCTGCACTTGTACAAACTTGTGTTTCACCTAAAACAGTCAAGACAAAAAAGTATCACGAATTGATTCTGACTCGTCTTGATATCATCAATTTATTATTAAAGTTGCTCAGTTGTGCATATATCTTCATTTTAATAGTTAATTTTTTAATTAAAAAAAGAAGTTTTAATCTCGATACTATTGATCACATCTCGTATATATACATACATCTACATGTAATGATTTACTAAACCTAACACAAGAGCTAGTTCTTAGGGTTCCCAACCTCACCTAGGTTTCCTGGCATAGATTCACATTGCAAAGGACCTCCGGGTCTAGTTAATCTATGACCAACAAAGTCACCTGGTATACATGCCGGGAGACTTAGCAAAAGGCTAGCTTAGGTCACATTGCACCCAGTGGTCCAATGACCAGTATTATCTAGCAGGGTACCAGTTTCGGCTTGAGAGCATCCACCCCTCCTCTAAATTACCACTATAAAAAAGGCATTGTGTCAAATCCTGCTAGATGAGAGGCACGGAGAAATATACCTAGTTTAGAACAAGGCCAACAGTACAGAGCACCTAGTGATAAACAAACTTACTAGTAATGCTTTACTTGCCAAGATTGCAATTTCACCAACAAATCTTTTTTCAGTTTCAGTATTTTCTTTGATTATTATAAAATGAAAAAGAATTAAACGATTGGTTGATTTTAACGGCATGTCAACCCATCTGGGGTTATTTCAAACCCAGAGGTTAGAGAATTGTGTTGTATATTTATATTTTTGTGCAGTTGTTTCTTAAGAGTTTCTTGTACATAGTCATATCATATCAAGTATTCCTATCAAATACAAAAAATTTGCACACATTTGTATGGTTGTAAGTAATGATTTCTATTTAGTAATAGTCATTTGTTTACACACATTAACATGGTTTCAAGTCATCATCCTCATCATCATGTCGGGCCATCACGGATATCCCTGACCCTTTCTCGCCACCCTACTCTATCGTCCATCGCTTCCGGCAGGTCTTCAGGGCTACATCGGTATAAAACTGCTGTATGTAGGTTCGTCCATGTGAAGGGGTCCACAGGAGTACATCTCTTTAGTAATCCTTTTTTATACAAATAATCTACAGTTATATAGCATTTTGTATTTTAATCGAATATGATTTTAAACAGATCTTTTTAACCCATAGATGAGACTCTAACGAGTCCTACCCCTCCGGGTCAGAGTGAACCTAGGAGTAATGGAAATGAACGGGTACTCTACACTCTCCAGATCTACCGAACCGGAGCCTCACCATCAGATACAGTTGTCAAACTCAGACGACCCAATTTTTCAAGGTCTTAATCCTCTGCAGTGGATAGTTTGATTAGTTTGGTTTAGTTTGGTTTTATGGCATATCAACCATTGTAGGATATTTAATGCCAAGTCCTCTTTATACATATATCATTAATGTATATGATTTGGTTTGGTTTGGTTTGGGTTGGAGTGTTCTATAGTCCCAGTCGACTGGGTTTGTTTGTTTGTTTGTTTGTTATTTAATGTCTTATCAAACCTTTGTGGGTTATTTAATGCCAAAGTAATTCTCATAGAAGAACAGTAGTGGTACTATTTAACCCATAGCTGAGAGGATAAGGGGGTTCATACTATTCCCAAGGGTATTAGTCCGAAAGTGAACGTAATAGCGCGACTGGAGTTCCAACTCGCGTTCTACGATTCCGCAGACCTGCGCTATAACCATCACACCACGGGGACACTTCCTTAACTGGTTTTGATACAGTTAGAGTATTCTAAGATTTGCAGGGAGAGAAACTGAAATAACTGGCAAATGTCCGGTGGGAAACAAAGTACAGAATTTAATTCACGTGACATAAAAGTACAGAAGTACAATGATAATCATACAACTGACATAAAAGTACAGAACCACTATGATAATCATACAACTGACATAAAAGTACAGAACCACTATGATAATCATACAACTGACATAAAAGTACAGAAGTACTATGATAATCATACAACTGACATAAAAGTACAGAACCACTATGATAATCATACAACTGACATAAAAGTACAGAAGTACTATGATAATCATACAAGTGACATAAAAGTACAGAACCACTATGATAATCATACAACTGACATAAAAGTACAGAACCACTATGATAATCATACAACTGACATAAAAGTACAGAAGTACTATGATAATCATACAACTGACATAAAAGTACAGAAGTACTATGATAATCATACAACTGACATAAAAGTTCAGAACCACTATGATAATCATACAACTGACATAAAAGTACAGAACCACTATGATAATCATACAACTGACATAAAAGTACAGAAGTACTATGATAATCATACAACTGACATAAAAGTACAGAACCACTATGATAATCATACAACTGACATAAAAGTACAGAAGTACTATGATAATCATACAACCGACATAAATGTACAGAACAACGATGATAATGATACTGTAACCGAACAGGTTTTGAAAGACAATCCATTTGTCTTATAGGTTGAAACTCGCAGCTATTGTTCCAGTGTTAGATATAAGAATGAAGATAAACGGGAGTCGAAAAGAAAAAAAAATCATACAAATCAAGATTTTTATCGGTAACGAGCCTCACCCAACCAGTGGAAAGAAGTGGGAATTAGAAATATATGTAAATTGGCAGAGGCAGTATGTTCTATTTTGTTGTCCCCACCCGCGGCAATCGAATTCTGGGAACGGCAACAAAGTTTTATTTTACCGAGCCGCAACGTTAGCAACATGATAAGATGCATTATTTCCGTGTTTTATATATATATATATATATATGTGTGTGTGTGTGTGTGTGTGTGTGGTGAGAGAGAGAGAGAGAGAGAGAGGAGAGAGAGAGAGAGAGAGAAGAAGGTTGAGATATGAACATTGCTGGGAACATACACATGTACATATGCGTATATGTCTGAGCAGACGCACATATTCATATATCTTTATATAAACTCTTTTATATTTTTCTCCTGTTTAAATGTGCCAATATGTGAAGAAGGAAATAGGAAGTTCTCACGCATCTTACGCCGGGCTTGGCACAAGCATCTACTCTTCTAGTTTTTGACGAATACCAAAACGAGGCTGACTGATGTGTACATGGTGACCTTCGAACTTTTCGGCGATACTTTCCCATTAAATAATACATTTTTTTTTTTACAAGTAAAATAAAATAAAATACAAGGAGATTTCACAGAATGAAATAACAAGTGGCAGGAAGAGAGACTAAGTGAAGCGAAAACGAGAAACAGGTTCTTAAGTATTAGTTGATGAATTATTATAGATTGCGAAAGGAAAAACAAACATCACAAGGGGGAAAAAAGGGAATTTTAAAAGCAATAAATTGGAACGGAACCAGAGATGGCAGAAATTTTAGGATTTTTAAACGTTCTTCTTTTTTTTGTTTTTGTTTAACTTTGACACACAGGCCTTCCTCAAATTTCTTACGGTTTTTTTCTCAATTACGGGTGTCAAACCTAAGACCTGTGCACTTGATCCGGCTCACGGCCATGTTTAGTCCGGTTCATTGTTTAATTTTTTTTTTTTTTTTTACATATTTTTATTCAAATTTCAAAACTTTCCGTTAAATACATACAATTTCGGGCAATAAATATGGACCTACCATTTTTAGAAAACGTCCCTTCAGTCATTTTTAATGTAAATAAACTAAACCAAAATCTGAGACAAAATTTATTTTATTTAATAGCTAAACTTTCTCGCTTCATGAAACATATCTAATTAAAATAATTCATTTTAATTAATAATTGGGATTTTTTTGACATAGGGTGGAGGAACAAATTATAGAATCACTAAGAAGTAGACTCTATACACACCAACTTTGATATTCTTTCCTTTTTTTTTTGTTGGTTTATTTGTTTTAATGATGTATCAACTCCTTATGGGTTATTTAATGCTGAAATCTATATCATTTGTTCAAGATTTTGATAACTACATTTTTAATGTTCCACTGAATCATTCTTAATTGTAATTTTTTATTTGTCGATAATTCTTTATTTGTTCTATCAAGTATTCTTATCTAGTTATGGTATTCCAATTAGGGATTTCAGTTGTTTAATTTATTGTTAGTTTTGGTTCCACTGTCACGTTTAATTTTTCAATATTTCTGTAAAGGATGATGTCGACGTAGTCTATGTTTTGGGGATTGAATAATAAATAAAAAAACACACACACACACTAACATATAACAACATAAACGCACAATAAGATAAACACAAAAAATAACAATCTCCCTAGAGGCCTTTGATAGGATGGACAATCTACGCATGCTTGAAATAATGGACTTCCTGGCGCCAAAAAGAAACTCTTTTTCAGATTACTCTAACACCTCAACCGAAAAGAACGGCTATTTTACTGTATCGGGAAAACATTCTCTTCACGAAAGAGTTGTAAACCTGGGTATAAAAGTTAACTTTGAAAGTATCCCAGTTTCTTTTCTGTCCTTTATTACTTTTTAGCCTGAACAACCAACAAAAAGAAGAAGACAAGTGAATGAGGATTAGAAGAAAAAGCAAATAACCAACTTCCTAATCTTTTCCAAAACACCTAAATCTCTTATACCCCATAAAGCCTCCTTTGTTTATTTACTGTCTTATACTAGGGTTTCTCAAACTTATTACTTGATGCATTTTTCGTAACCGATTTTAATTTACATTCACCCCCAAATAAATCATTTGAATATTAAATGACAAAACATTACTAATTTACCAGTTTTTAATACAATTTAGACGAGAAAAGAATCAGTAAACTATTCAATAGTATTTTTGATTCTTGAATTATTTTTAATGAGAAAGGCGGATTTAGTGGAGTTGATTTTTGTAATGTTTTAGGCTTTAAGATTAGATTATTTTACAAAATGCAGAAAAGTTATTATGAATGGAATATTGAATCATATGATAACACCCACACAAACAAATACCTGGCAATACTGAAACTGACTTAACAAGTGAAGATCCGGTTTTTTCGGCCAGAGCGGGATTTTTTGTCTAAAATTATTTCATTTTGATTTTTTTCATTACAATTCAGTTACCAGGGATAATTTTTAACATTTCAGGAATCTTATTTTAGTTTTATTTCTCCTTATTTTTCTTTCCTTTTAAATCTGTGTTTTTAGTCTTCTTTTTATATAATTTTGTTTTGTTTCTTTGTTTTTATGGCATATAAACCTTTATGGATAATCTAATGTCAAAGCCATCCTTGTAGAAGAACACTAGGTGTACATTTTAACCCATAGCTTGGGGATAAAACGGTTCATGCCTTTCGCAAGGGTATTAGTCTGAAAGTGAACGTAATAGTACGACTGGAGTTCGAACCCGCTTACTATGATATCTCAGTCCAGTACATGAGCCACTACACTACAGGGATTGAGTCTTCGGTATGACTCGACCTGGGATTGAACCCCGGTCTCCCGGGCTTTTCAGTGTTAAATCAAGGTATTTTTGTCTCAGCAATTTTTGGCGAAATACAGGATTGTAGAAAGGCGACAACCACTATACTTACCGACTTTAGGGCGCCTCTAGTGGTGTAATGGTTAGCAGGCTAGACTAGCAAACCTTCACAATTGAGTTTGAGTCTCAATGGGTTCCCCATTTATTCAGCCTTGTGCTACATCTAAGCAAAAAGCTTAGTAAATTACTACTACTCACTATTTGACGTTTGTCTGGTTCTCAAAACTGAAAATCCATCCAAAATTTCTGATAAAAAGACGTGGAAGATATTTAAAGAAATATGATGGAGTAGTTTCCCACCATATCAAAAGGGGAAATTTAGTTGTGCTTTGACCAATTGTACATTTTTGTCTTGATACTTTTTAACACTTCTCATCTATCTATCTGCCCGTGGTGTAATGGTTATCGTCGTAGGAAATGAACACGGCGACACGAGTTCAAATCCTGGACGAGACTGCATTTCACATAGCACTAATACCCTTGGGAAAGGTATGAATCCAATTATTCTCCCTCCAGCTATGGGTAAATAGTAGAACAGACTAGGTTCTTCAGCCTTGGTGAGGCAACTAGTCTAGGAGAAGGAAAACTCTGAATTCAAACCTGTTAAACTCCGCTTAAAAACTGACCTTGTGTCATATCCTGCCCGAGCGGAGGGGTTGGGTAAATAGGATCTATCTATCTATCTATCTATCTATCCGTAAATTGCGAGGGAATGTGCAATTTTACATCATGTCAATCCAAGAGAATGCGGTTGTTATATGAATACTAGATAACCTTTTACAACAGAAATGAATCATAAGTAATTTCTCAATAGAAATTATTGGTTTGGTTTCTATGGTTTCTTTGTTTAATGGCATATCAACCTTTGTAGGTTATTTAATGCCAAAGCCATTCTCCTAGAAGAACAGTAGTGGTACTATTTAACCCATAGCTGGGGGGATAAGGGGGTTCATACCTTTCCCAAGGGTATTTGCCCGAAAGTGAACGTAACAGCGCGACTGGAATACGAACTCACTTACTACGATCCCGCAGTCCATCGCTTTAACCATTACGCCACGAGGACACCCCCCTAGAAGTTATAAGTAATTTTACTACAGAAACACTTAATAAGTATTGTATTAATTTAGAATACTATTGCAATGCGAAATAATAATTGAGTCTAATTAATTTCAAAGGAAAATTTCATCGTCAGTGACTCTTTTAAGATGAACTAGGTGTTGTATATTCACATTTTTTTTACTTGGCACCATGGTTACAACACCCAACCTGGCATTCTAACACCCCACGTGAATATACAACTCCTAGTTCATTTTAAAAAAAAGTCTCTGGCGATAAAGCTTTTACTTTGAAATAAATTAGACTCAAATAACTATTATTTCGCATTGTAATAGCCATTTAAATTAATTCAATTCAATACAATAAAATATCATATATATATATATATATATATATATATATATATATATATATATATATTATGCACTGTTTGAGTTTGTTACTTGTCTATAGAAGTCCCCACTTTCCCTATGTGTATGTAAACATCACTTTTAAGAGATGAAACATTGCTGCCGAGGAATACGAATTCGTAAACTAATTTGTCGCTTATAACAGAGATGGTTCCTTCTGGTTTAAAATACGTTCACATTGAAGCCAATGCCCCTTTCTGTTCTCTCTAAACTTTGTAGCTGATATTCGGCTTGGGAATTTGTATATGTAAGAAGCATTAGATTATCTCCGTAATCTTGGTCTGTCATAGTTTCTACAGGAAATTGCCTGATTCTTGTCATTTTTTAATGTGAAATCATTTTCTTTTGATAGATCTACAATACAATACAATACAATAAAATAATTTGTGCAATGATTCAAGCAAATTACAAAATATCTTTATACATGATAAGTAATTTTATTATAGAAATGCATTATAGATAATTTTACGATAGAGATGCATTTTATGTAATTTTACTATTCTATAGTAAAATTACACTGATCAACACGATTTTTGGTGCCAATAAATAAAACACGTTTTTTAGTTAATTTGAAGGTGCCGAAAATGACCTTAGTTTTTCATAGATATCATTTTTGTAATTGCTCATTTTTCGAGAAAAAAAGGATCAATTTACGATCTTGGCTGATCGCAAAATTTAGTTAATAAAGGTCGTAGAAACCCATCAATTTTAAGGTAGACCGAGCAATTTATGTCAGTCACCTGAAATAAACTATTTTTATGAGAAAAAAGAGTTTTTGAGTCAAGAAACTTTAAATAAAAGTACTGGATATTCTCAGTTTGTCGTCAAAATTCAAATTAACTGATACACTTTATCAGTTATACACTTGTGTAAGGTGACATAAAAGATAAAGGAACCCAAAAATCTTCTGCTTGATATTCATAAATTTATCCAATCTCTTTCGTCCTTTCACAACGGAAGGAAACCAAGCACAATGAGAATTTTTATTTTCATAAGTAAAATTGGCGACCGTTGTCGAGGGCAACCAGAAGGCTCCCTTTTTAATAGATACTACACTGAGGTGTTGGGGAGGCCGCTACTCTTTTCCCTGGATAGCTCCGCTTCACCTACCTTATATTGCTGAGAGTTAAGCAAGAAGGTATCAAGTACCATTTTTAAAGTCTTTGGTATGACGCGATCTGGGATTGAACCCAGGTCTCCCGGACCATTGGCAAACACTCTACCCACTAGGCCAATGAGCCGGTGGAAAGAAACTTCAACTAAAGAGGTCCTAATTGAATGCACCAATTCCATCGTACAACAGGAAAGTAGTTTCACCATAACATCAGGACACTCACTAAGGATGATGAATTTGTCAATTCAATGAATAGCTTGGAATTACGTACTTGGACATTGTTTGTTGACATGGTGAAAAAAATTCTTTGGCAATCGCTGTACCGAAAACTACAAAGAGTTCGTAGAAATGCAGTTGAAAAGTTTACAGGACATAGGCTTTAATATGAGTATCAAGGTTCATTTTTTACATAACCACCAAGATAAATTTACTGATAATAGCGGTGATGTAAGTGATAAGGAAGGATATCAAAACAATGGAAGAGCACTTCCGGGGCGAGTGGGACAGACGAGTAATGGCTGACTATTGCTGGTGTATCAAAAGGAACTTCAATAACATTGATTATGACAATCAAGAAAGAGAAAAGTTCTACCATAATTCTTATGTTCACGAAGGTCTTATTTCTGCTGTTAGTTTATTAAAGAATTGGATGAAAATGCTTGTTGATCTTTGTATATTCAATCGGGGTATTTTTAAAGACTTAGGGTTTGATTGTTATTGCAAAATAGTATTTCTTAATAAGCAGATCAATATTTGTTGGTTCAACAACGAATTGAAAGGTTTCTATGATTTCACTTTGAGAAATATTGCCATCGATCAATATCATATACACAGAAAACAAATGAAAAAATGCTTTTTTCCAAAAAAGAGGCATTCTGCACAAAAAGGTTGCAAACCAAGAAAAATTAAAGTCATTTTCGGATTCAGATTCATTAAATTAGCTATAAAAGATGTTTAGTGCCTCGATACCGTTTCAAAAATTTTTTTGTAGACCAGAATTTCCCATAATGTTTCTAATGAATTGTGAGTAATTTTACTGTAGAAATGCATTTATAAGTAATTTTACAATAGAAATGCTCTTTATTCTTGGTACGGAAGTCAGTCTAGGAAAAGGAAAACTTAGCATTCAAACTTTGCTTTAAAAACGGTCTTCTGTTGCATCCTTCTCGTAATGGAGCGCTTAAAAAATAAATACTTATACTTATAAATTTGTAAATGGTTACCCTTTTTGCACGCATTAAGCTTAATGTAACTTAACTTTGCTTTCTCTGTACTCAACGTATTAATCATATTGGGTGAGCTCATCAAAACTGCACTCAATGAACCCAAACGTAGCAAACCAGTCACAATCACACACACACACACACACACATATATATATATATATATATATATATATATTACTTTTATCTAGACACGCGCTAATTGTGAGAGAATGTGAAAATTTCCCTTTGGATTATTGTTATAATTTCAAATATAACCGAACTGGTACAATAGTCGAATGAGAGAGAGAGAGAGAGAGAGAGAGAGAGAGAGAGAGAGAGAGAGAGAGAGAGAGAGAGAGATGGTGAGAAGGCTAAAAGAGGGTAGAAGAAAATTGGACAAATGAATGAAATATGGAAAGAACAGAAAGAAGGAAGACACGTTTTGGCACCGTGAGAGTCAAAAGTGCATTTGAAATATGCCAGTGAAGGAATGCAGTTCTTTCGTATCAATGAAGATTTATAACCACAAGTCTTGGAATGACATCAACAATATTTGATTGCCGGAGCTTTTTTTTTTCTTTTCGTAAATATAACACCTGTGGATTACGAATCTAATGTCAGAGGAAGGTGTGTCGAGAGACTTCCTTCTCGCCATTGGTCCCTATAATTCAACTTTTAATCCCAAACAAAAGACAACATTTTTCATATCACTTACCTAAATAGCGCATGCATGCTTGCACTCGCTTATACACATTTATTTTACGTACCGATGAGTTGTATTATCGGATTATATATATATATATATATATATATATGAAATTATGTATTATATGTTCGTGAACAAGTGTGTATTACCCGCTCGTCACTGGCAGGATATATGAAAATTTGTATTATATATATATATATGAAACTCTCTCTCTCTCTCTCTATATATATATATATATATATGCAGGGGATGTATGTGTATGTAGCGCATTATATATATATATATATATATATATATATATATATATTATGCGCTACATAAACATACATTCCCGCATATATATATATATATATATATATATATATATATATGCGGGGGAATGTATGTGGATGTAGCGCAGCATTTTAAATATATACATATGATGATATGTTACATACACATATATCCCCCGCACACACACACATATATATATATATATATATAGAGAGAGAGAGAGAGAGTGAAAGAGAGAAAGTTTTTCATATATATATATATATATATGTGTGTGTGTGTGTGTGTGTGTGTGTGATTAAGCAATATAGATATTTTTGTCAACATATTTTTTTATTTATCCTTTCAACTTAGGGCCCAACTGCCATTGATTTCAATGATATACTAACATCAACAAAATACAGAAATTGAAATTTTGTACCAGGATATTTTAAGACTAAGGGATAAAAAGGTAATTACAATCAAACCTGAATTTTGTGATCTCCTTCTTACGGCTGAAGCCATCAAAAATAGATACAACCAAAAACAATCTACATTACTTAGTCAACAACTAAAAATGCCGCTGAATAATTACGCAATCACCCCAACATCACTATAAAAAACTGACAAAACAAAAATTTTTGCTGTACTTAATAAAACAAACTACTATTAAAAATCACAAAAAAATTCTCCATGATCACACTAAATCCAAAAAATTAACTAAGAACAACATAATTAAATAAAAAATTAATAAACTAATCACAGTTAATAATGCCGAACGTGATAACACAAAACTACTCAAAATAATCAGTGACTATTAACCCGGTTATTTATACGGAATTGTCGAAACACATAAACCTAATCATCCTCCGCGCCTAATCATATCACAAGTATCTACACCGATTTATGTAATCACAAAAATAATAAATCAACTTATTACACCATGTAGATATTATATGAAATCAACCCATGAATCAATTGAAATCCTACATACACTTAAACCCAATAATGGAATATTAGTTCCCTAATGTACCAATCAATGAAACCATTGATATCATTATAGATAATATCTGTAACAACCAATCCTTCCCCCCTCTTGAAATAAACCCTAATATACTTCATGAAATACTCATAACATTCACTACTGAATTTCCATTTTACGACCACCTGGGTAACATTCACATACTAAGAGACGGTGTATCTGTGGGATCGGTGCTGCTCCTCCAAAACAAGAATGAAAAGACATAAAACAAACTCTTATCAATAATGAATTCCCTAAGTATATTGTTGAAGAACTCAAACGTACAATTAAAAATGTTAGCCAACAAAATAAACCCTGCAACACTCCACGCAATAAACAAGCATTCATCAAAAAATGTACTTCAATTATTAATTAGATGAAAATGTTTTTAAAAAGTTGATTTAAAGAAAGCTATTCCCCACTGATCCCAATAAGAAAATTATCATATACTATAAAAAAATAAAAACTGATCATATACTTTAATAAATTTAAAACCTCCAAGTTTTGCCAAAAACAAACGTTATATATCAATTTAAATGTCCTTTAGGTGGTTGTGTCTATGCAGAAACAACAATATATACGTTGGTTTAACTTCAGCTACCTTATCGAGATGACTCACTATGCAGTTCATCCATGCTCTACCAACTGAATTTCGGAAACTTCTTATCGAAAACGCAACAATATTAGAGCAACAAAATAACAAAAATTACAACGCTACACATTAGAAATAAACATTCTAAACTCAAAAGAATTAATTTTGAATCCAGTGCTAATGTACTCAAACGCCTTTCGCCGCTACTATTTACAGAATCAAATTTAAAAACAAACGCTACAACAATACACCAGTATAAATAATAAACGTCCAATTCTTACAAAGAAATAATGTACGTACAAAGATTATATCACTTTTGCAATATACACCCCCACCTAAAGATAGCCTAAGGTCGGGCCGAAAGTATTAGGGAACTGATTAATTAAGGAAATTCTATTAACCAATCCAAGCCCCATATCATAAGATTGTTTTTTTTTTTATTATTCAGGGTTTTGGGACTATTGTCTTCATCTTTATGGTTATATTCACAACGTTTCGACCGATATGTCCTCCGGCCTTATTCCAACCACGTCCTTTATTTAATCCACGGGGGTCGCTTATTCTGATTCCGTTAACCATAACCAGGTATAAGTGCTAAGTATTCCTGTATTGCTACTTGTTGGTAATTACATATATCCTGCCACTGGCTTGCGAGTAATACATATTTGTTCATCTATATAAAATACATTACTTCATATATATATACATATATACATATGAGGCTTTGTGTAGGTGTATGTATTTCTGTGTATGTGCGTATTTATGTGTGTGTGTTATAAACGAAAGAATTGACCAATAAACGCTGTTTGAATCATATATATATATATATATATATATATATATATATATATATATATATATATATATATATATATATATATATATAAAAGACAGTATTTAATCCAGTGAATCCGGAGTTGGGAACAATTCCAAGTAGGATAATTTAAATATTCAAATATAGAATATTAAATTTAAGTAATCCTGGTCAAGGCAAAGAAAATCAATTTCAAGCAGGACAATTTAAATTTTCAAATATAGAATATTAACTTAAGTAATCCTGGTCAGGGCAAAGAAAATCAAATTTATTTCCATCCTGTTTACAAACATTAATATAAATCAATGCTCTAAAAAAGTCCCGTTAATTTCTAAAGAGCATTGATTCATACCAAGGCTTGCTAACAGGATGGAAAGAAATTTATTATCTTAATCTGACTGATTGTTGGTTTTTATTTGAAATATATATATATATATAGGAGAAGAAGTACGTTGAGACGCTAGGTTAGTTGAAACATTGGAATTTTTGCTGAAATTGTTGAACTGATTAAATCTTATCTGCCACGTGGGTAATAATATTTCACATATGTTAGTATCGAGTCAGTATAGGTTTATCTATTTTTCTCTTATTGAACAAAATTTCTTCTTTATTGAAAATATTCAATAAATATGTTTGACTTGAATGTTTGATTTTCCTAAATGATTCTTTTATAGTAAATAATGGAAATGGTATGGGAAATGATTTGTAGTCTTGTATTACTTTTGTGCACATTAATTGTTATTTCATCAAACATCCATAGTTATTTAATTTAAAATCCTAAAAAAGTTTATAACAACCGAACCGTTCAACATCGACTTTCATTATCAATTCATCAAATTTTGGATTTTTATCATTAAGCATTTTGGGAATATTGTCTTCATCTTTATTGTTATTTCCACAACGTTTCGGCGGAAATGTCCTCCGGCCTTCTTCAGGTGTTTGTCGAACTCGGGAACCTACTCGGAACTTCGAACCGTGTCCTTTATTGAATCCACGGGGTCGCTTGTTCTGATTCCGTGAACCATAACCGGATACAAGTGTTACGAATTCCTGCATTGTTACTTTCCTGCAGTCGGGACTGAACCTGCAACCTCCAGATAATTGTCTCCTTAGGAGCTTAGGGAACCAACGCCTATAACCGTTACATTATGTGTGCAGAATGACACATAGTGTAACTGTTATAGGGTCCCGTGGATTCAATAAAGGACTTACTGATAAAAATCATGAGGCTTTGTCTCAGAAATTCAGACAACCAAATTTTGGATTATTTGTTTTTTTTCAACTTTTCTTCTTGCTGTCGGATTCATTTCCTTATTTACTTCCACACGCACACACACATATATAAATATATATAACATTATATATATATATATATATATATATATTATTATTATTATTATTACATAATAGCTCTATCACAGATATTGAGCACTTTGCAAATTATATCGCATTTGGTCTACCACAAACCCACGAAGTGAGATAGTGACAACCAACACTGTTATAATATATATATATATATATATATAGGGTGTCCCAAAAGGATGTATACACACTTCAAATAACTGCAAACCAAGTTTTATTATTATTTGTTTCATTTTCAACATGTAAAAGAGTTTAACAACATCCTTCTGTGGTTTTGTCACTGCCGTTTCTCAAATTGATCGATGAGTTAAATCTGCAAAGAAAAACAAACATCTGGTTTAAAATTATTTAAAGTGTGTATACATCTTTTTGGGACACCTTGTATATGTATGTATAGTTTTAGATATTTATAAATATTACATCTATATAAATGAATCTATCTATCTCTCGATTAGTAAATTTTTCATTATGTATGAATATACGTAACCATAACCAGTGAAAACGGTACATGATAATGAGATTTTTAAAATAAAGCTACATACCTGAAATGCCCTAACTTAGGGAATAAAGTAATTTCCAGTCTAGTTTGCAACTCCCCAACTATGGGTTAAATAGTACAAATACTGTTCTTTTGCAAGGATGGCTTGGCCATTAAATAATTCACCAATGTTGATATGACAGTAAACAAAAAAAAAAAAAAAAACACAGACTAAACAGAAACAAAGTTTAAATGATTTACTTGTTCAAATTGTTTGTGAAATTGCAGCTAAAGATAAAACTACTAAAATCAAGAATATTTTACAAATTTACCTTATATAAGTTCAGTGTGGCCCGCAAGATTTTCCAAAAGTTCCCTCGTGGTTCGCAGAAGAAATTTATTGCCTGCCTCAGGTCAAGAGAACAACACAGAGATGATAAATGGTTCGTAGTGGTTCATAAGAAAGACAAAGAAACAATTTTTATCCCTACTGCGGCCACAACTCATCTAGTTTCAAATTTTTGCCATTTTTTAGTTGATATTTTCGACAACACCATAAAAAGGGGCTATATCACGGTATAATCAACAACGAACACTTACTTACACTTTCTTCAATATAACTTAACTCAATCCAATTAAGGTAAAAATTCTTTAGTATTTACAGTGAACTGATCCACTGAGGAGACAACTATGATTGATTTTACCACACACGGTTCCAACGAAAAGAACAAACGAAAAAAAGTTAAAAATTATACTCTTTTTAGCCAGCCACCAGAAAGATTATGTGTCCATTTCATTCGTTCTCTGAGTGGCACTCCTTCAGAGGTCTTGTGCCTGACTGGTATATGTCGAATACCGTGAGATGCTCACCAAGTGACTTGAGATCACCTGCATCAAGGAGCTTCGTTCAAGTTCATAAACACAAACACAGTAGGTACTTTAATACGAGAAGTGTTTCGAAATGAGTTCTATAAAAGTCGGTCTGTCTGCTTTAAATCAGGCTGAACTTTTATCAATATAAAATAAAATCCAACTGAAGATTGTTTTTGAAGGAGAAATGTATTGCCGTCTTTGAAACCTAATTTCTTCACAACTAAGAGAATACTACTCGATAACAAATGATATATATATATATATATATATATATATATATATATATATATATATATCATCATATCGCGCTGACAGCACGGATCTCCCTGACCCTCACTCGCCACCCGTATCTATCGTCCATCGCTTTCGGTAGGTCTTCCAAGCTACATCCTGTATCGGCACAAAGCTGTTGTATATAGGTTCTAGCTGGTCGTCCTGCCTTTTCTTTTCCATGTGAAGGGGTCCACAGGAGTATGTCGCTTATGAGTTCGTCCCCACTTCTTCAGCAGTGTCCCGCATATCTGGTTCGTCTAACTTGGATAGTTTTATTGATGGGTGGTAGGTGGCCGTATAACTGCTATTTTGTGGGGTGTTGCCTCCAGGACTTGTCCAATATTGCTCGCAGCATTCTTGTGTAATTCAAGCTTTTTCTCCATACGTTTAGTTAGCGTCCACGTGGTGCATCCATTTAGCAGTATCGACACGACCGCTGCTTAGAAAAAAATGCGTTTTATTTTATCGGTCTTTGCTAGTCGCGTGTTGATGTCTGTCTCGGTTGATGAGATGCTGCTTCCTAGATAGGTGAACTTGTCCACTAGTTTCGGAGAACTACCATTTAGTGTGAAGATATCGCCTCTTTGATGAAAGCACGTGTATTCCGTCTTGTCTGCGTTGATATGGAGGCCTATGCCAACAGCTATATATATATATATATATATATATATATCTTTTTAAGAGTTAACACGTCTAATCTCAGAGGGCCATCCCTCAAGCCAATACCTTCTCTCTCGTCTAAAAAGGTAGGGTTAAGTAGTCGTTTAATTTGGCTAAAATAAATATATCTAAGAATCCGAGTCGTATACGTGAGCATCGGTATTTAAATATTCACATAAATTATTATCAACTCAGTGGGCGAATTTAGTGTAACGGTTATCGTCGCCAGAAATAGAAGCAGTGACCAAATCTGATACGCGGCTGTTTGTTGTTCACTTCGCGCCAATGTTCTTTGGAAAGATATAAATCCATATATTCCCGCCTCAGCTAACCTCAGGGTTAACAGTAGGACAGACTAAGTTCTTTAACCTTGGTAAGGCAACCAGGCTAGAAGAAAAAAGTCAGGTACTTCGCTTAAAAATTGACCTGGTGTAAAATCGAGGGGTTGGGAAAATACATAGACCACAAAGCTGCATTTTAATCTGGTGTTCCCAAAAAGGGACTGAAAACGAAGAATGTCTGGTGATGTCATAAGGTACTGCGGGTCTGTTTTGGGTAAGCACAGTATTAATGGTTTGGCTCCAAAACCAAGTCTGACCTCAGTGTTATCATATGATAAAGGATTTTTGTTATTTTTTTTTTAGCATGTGTATATAACATAACATTGTATTCATATTTACCAACCCCTCCACTCGGGCAGGATATGACACAAGGTCAATTTTTTAAGCAGAGTTTAACTGATTTGAATTCAGAGTTTTCCTTCTCCTAACCTAGTTGCTTCACCAAAGCTGAAGAACCCAGTTTGCCCTACTAATTTACCCATAGCTGGATGGAGAATAATTGGATTCATACCTTTCCCAAGGGTATTAGTGCTATGTGAAAATGAAATCAGTCTTCATTAGTGAGAACAACCACCACCAGTTAAAAAAATGTAACACGTATGTGTCTATATATATATGTAGCACTATGTGGGTGGGCCGCCAAAGCCGACGATTCCTTTGTCTGTTTTGGCGCGAAACCAGACAAAGGATTCTTGGACATGAAATCCCGCCGTATCCGGAAGTGGGAAGGGGACGCGAATGAGAGTTGGCTGGACTAAGGAGCTGAGAGGCAGTTGGCGGCGGGACAGCAGAGAGAGTTGGCGTGGAACCACGGACAGGGGCAGTCAACACCGGACTCCGGAGACAGTATCAGAGAAGATAGGGTCCAGCGACAGTGAGTCAAGATGAGTCTGATTCCAGTAGCTTTGTGGAATTTTCGCTAGTAACCCACGCTAGCGTTAGTCCATATATGCTCTCAGGAATGCGTAGTGTTGCAATACCTCCTTTTTGCTCTTGGTTAACCCCAAGCTTTGTTCGTGTTTGTTCGTCTGTTTTATTTTCTCCTATCCCCCCGATCGTATTATTGTGTAGCGGTAAAGAAATGTGTGTTACCCCCCTCGAACCACTAGTTGATCACCGGCCGGCGTAAGAAGAGATATGGTTAGAAGAAAGTTAACGTGTGTGGGGGCGAGGGGGTGTAACATTACACACACATATATATATATATATATATATATATATATATATATATATATTGTTATCCAGACAGACTGTTTCGTTGTATCACAACTCTTCAGTGTGGCTAGACACGTACGACGCTTGAAGTTGGGATCGAAACCCGCCCAACTTTACGTTAGACTTAGTATCATACCACTCAGCCAACAAGCGCACCAGGTCAGCTCGGGAATTATAAGGCATTATATAGCAGCCTTCGTTTGTTTACATTTTGCCTTACCGGATACCAGAGCGCTCAATTTGTTCGAAGAGCCTTGCATTATGCGAGTGGTGCCGTAAATTTCTTCGCCAGAATGCTCAACCCCCGTGGGGGAGCGTATATATTGTCATCTACAGACAGACTGTTTCGTTGTATCACAACTCTTCAATGTGGCTAGACACGTAGGACGCTTGAAGCTGGGATCGAAAGCCACCCCACTTTACGTTAGACTTAGTATCATACCGCTCAGCCAATATTTAATTTAATTAAGATGCCAGAAATATCCTGATGATCCGTATAGGGGAAACCTAGGTAGATTTTTTTCTAACTCTGCGGGCATTCATGTATATATATAAGTTTGTGTGTGTTTATTCTTCGCATAAATCAGTCTCGGAAGATTTGGAGATGCTACTTATATATAAGTAAAGTTGGCGACTGTAGTCGAGGGCGACCTGAAGGCTCCCTTTTCAATCGCAACTAAACTGAGGTGTAGTGGGGCGCTACTCCATTCCCTGGATTGGTCTACTTTACCCTTAATCTGTACCTTATAATGCTGAGTGTTAAGCAAAGAGGCATCAAGTACCATTTTTAAGTCTTTGGTATGACACGACCCAGGATTGAACCCCGGTCTGCTGAGCCATTGGTGAACACTCTACCTACAAGGAAAATGGCCGCGAATAAATAAAGTTAGCGACCGTAGTCGAGGGCAACCCGAAGGCCCCTTTTTCATTAGCTACGACACTGAAGTGTAGGAGAGGGCACTACTCCTCTCCCTGGATTGCTCCAGTTTACTCTTGATCCTTAATTTGTAATGCTGAGTATTAAGTAAGGTGGCATCAAGTACCATTTTTTGATCTTTGATACAAGTATAAAACATGTCTCTGCTGTATACGTGTGCCTTTAAATGCACAATTATATATATATATATATATATATTGTAAATATGAGGGGTTTAAATATGTATGTCTCATATGATCTCAATAATTTAATAGAAATCTTTTAATATTTTTTGGTCACTTTCTTGAATGAAAAACTTTAACGATTTTGCTAGTTTTGCGTCCGTTTTCAATCTTATATAACATTGTAGATTTTATAAAGCGGTAAGTTTGCCAAATTTTTATTATATATATATATATATATATATATATAATTTGTCTTCAGTCTTTTAAACCAGTTGTCCAATTAAGGCTAGATAACTCAGTATGTCCTAATCAAGTACCATTTTTTGATCTTTGATACAAATATAAAATACGTCTCTGATGTATAAGTGTGCCTTTAAATACACGGTTATATATATATATATATATATATATATATATATATATATATATATATATTGTAAACATCAGACGTGGTTGCATATACTCACCTGAAGATTGATTAGGTGAAATTCCGAACCATGAGGGGTTTAAATATGTATATGTCTCAAATAATCTCAATAATTTAATTGAAATCTTTTAATATTTTTCGGTCACTTTCTTTTTTGAAAAACTATAACGATTTTGCTAGTTTTGCGTCCGTTTTCAATCTTATATAACATTGTAGATTTTTATTATATATATATATATATATATATATATATATATATATATGTATATAATTTGTCTTCAGTCTTCTAAGCCAGTTGTCCAATTAAGGCTAGATAGCTCAGTATGTC
Source organism: Sepioteuthis lessoniana (assembly GCA_963585895.1). NCBI lineage: Eukaryota > Metazoa > Mollusca > Cephalopoda > Myopsida > Loliginidae > Sepioteuthis > Sepioteuthis lessoniana. The sequence goes on from OY757909.1 coordinate 32,880,288, forward strand.
TTAACATTTGCTGACATAAATTGGTTGGTTAGGTTTTAAGGCATATCAACCATTGTAGATTATTTAATGCCAAATCATGTATTAATGTTATATCCAGGACAATCGTTGTGGGCTTGTTAACTCTTCAGAGATGTAGTCTGTGCATTTTACTGCCCCCACCAACTGGGCTATTATTCATATATATATATATATATATATATATATATATATATATATATATATATATGATATTTTGTCCCACATCCACTGTCAACCAAAGAATATATTGCAACAAATGTATACATATTCGTAACCCATTTCGCTATAACCAACGCTTTACATTCCTGGCCTGACTTAACTTAAAAACACGCATCCACACGCACACACATACACCCACACCCATATACACTCAGACACTTACAACCACACACAAACGAAATCTTAACGGCTTTTTGTCTGCATTTTGTCGCATTTTCGATTTTCAATTTCATTCCATCTTCTTCACTGCCTGATGAATTTTGTTATAAACTTCAAGAAACCTTAGCTTGCAGAACAATATTTTCCATGGATTAAATATATAATATATATTTATTTATTATCATTATTTATATTATAGCTCTATCATAGATAATGAGCACTCTCCATATTATATTGCACTTGGTTTGACACATAAACACATAGTGATTTACTGACGACCAACACTCACATAATATATATATATATATATATATATATATATATATATATATATATATATAGTAGACATTAGCTGTGGTTGTAGATACTCCCCTGAAGATCAATTATGTGAAACTATTGAATTCATGCTTTTACAAAGGACGTTACCAGAAAATTATGCAACTTCGACTGGTATTTAAACTCCGCTTGGCCATTGCATTTTTCTTGGACAAAACTATATACATACATCTATCTACAAGCATCCAAATATATATTTAGATTATGTGTAGAGATTTCTTTCTTTTTGTTTAAAAGGCATATCAACGTGCGTAGTTTATTTAATGCCAAAGCCAATTTCTACTGAAGGACAATAATGTTCGTATTCTGGAGGGTAAGAGGGTTCATACCATTCCGTGAATGAACGTAATAGCGCGACGGGAGTTTGAACTCGCTGACTACGATGTCGCAGTCCATCACGCTAGCCATTACGCCACTTGTCCCGTAGGCTGGGGCTGTAGAATACACCGACCGCACCTCTGCAGAGGAGTAAGACTCCCCCCAATAAGTATCCTAGATATGGCACTAAACAATTTGTTGGTGAGGTTTCAGTAATGCTGCGGCTTTCGGGAATGCCGAGTACCCCTTCAATGCCATCACTTCCAAGTCCACTCGGACCCGGAGTGGTAGCACCTGATAGCGCCCTATCTATGGGATAAATAGAACTAAACTGTGTACTAATGCTAAGCCGAATTGTTTGAAACAGAACTGTTTGACATTTAAACTGTGTACTTATGCTAAACTGAATTGTTTGAAATAGAACTGTTTTGTGTGTTAAGCTGTTTTGTTTGAAATGGAACTTTTTTTACCTTGAAACTGTACTTACACGAAACTGAATTATTTGAAATTGAATGTTTTACATTTAACTGTGTTTAAAGGAAAAAAAACTAAACTTATTCTAAACTGAATTGTTTGAATTAGAAATGTTTGACTAAACTGAATAGCTTGAAATAGAAATGTTTTTGACAATTAAATTGAGTTATTATGCTAAACTGAATTGTTTGAAATAGAACTGTTTTTTTAATTAAAATGGATTTGGCATTAAATAAACTACAAAGATTGATATGCCTTAAAACACAAACAAACAAACATTAGGCCACGTTGTATCCCCCGTAGAGATTTTTATATCGTAGCATAAATCTTTACTATGTGTATAGATGCGATGCGTGTGTTCGTAAGTGACGTTTACTGCTTCATTACATGCATAGTAAACGTGTGAAACCAGACGTACATGTGTGCATAGATATTTAGATATCCATGTACACCTTTATCAGCTGACTAAACGCTGCTAACTAAACATATTTTCTCAACTACCACCCGGCCATCTCTATTCTTTTACCTGCTCTCCCACTCCGATTCCCACCCGTAGTCGGCTCCTGTGATGAATCAAGCATACACTCGTTTCGCCACCCTCTGTAACCGGGACCACCTCAACCCTTGCGGCTCATTCCCTTCAAATAAAAATCATCATTTAATTGTATAAGGAGAAGATAACGCTTCAATGCCGTTCCACGCCTCCCAGGAGGCTAAAGAAGAATTTCTTTGATTAGAACTCATTACACAGAGAGACCAGAAGTGTTTCTACAGACGAGAAGGATTTTTCTTTGGTTCGTTCTTTTCCTTTTTCCCCTCTTTCTTAGAAAAACCAAAACTCTGTGATAAACAAGATTCAGGTTCGTCTGCGTGTACGAACCGAATTAAAAAGAAAAGAAAAGAAAAGAAAAATAGGGCAAAAAGAAAAAAAGCACTTGTGTTTAAACACCTGAAAATATGCACAATAATAGTTTCATTGGTCAGAGTCGAGCATCCAGCTTCGTTCTCAAAACACTTCGGGCTTCTACTGTAATGGCTATCGAGTTTATCTAGTGGTATTACAGCATAGCGAATACAATTCTCATCAAACGCATCATATTTGTCTCCTCGCAGTTGGAGGGGCATAGAATACACTGACTATATCCACCTACTGAGGGATAAGACGACCTTAAAAATAGTTATCCTGGGTATGACACTTAACTGTGTGTGTGTGTGTGTGTGTGTGTGTGTGTGTGTGTGTGTGTGTGTGTGTGTGTGTATGTATATATACACTTGTATGAGTTGGGCTTCGAACGAAATTCGACAATATGAGAAAAAAAGGAAGAGAGTATGGAAAACCAGATTGACATGACACTATTCTTATCAACATCTTATCATATCAATTCAATCTGATTTTCTATACTGTATTCATTAATATTCATAACCCCAGAGAGTCACCCTACGGGTAGCACCCACCTTCTTTCTAAAAGGAGTTGATGTCATGTTTATCACCTGATGTCTTAACTCTCCCCAAGAGGGGGTACACTGATAATTTTATCCACTGCTTACTCGGGAGTTACATCTCGTCACTGCAGAGTGGGTGGGTAAATCCTTATGTGTAAGGGGAGGAGCGTGTGCGAAAAGTTATTCCAGAATCTTATTGTTGTCTTATAAGCTCGATCCCGACTGGGTGCTCCACGTACGTGACCTTAACTCAGTCTATGACAAACATAGTCTCGAGTTATAACCTGTCTTCGTGCTATAGTTAAATAATAGGGCAGATTGAGCTCTTTAAACTTGTTTTGGCAACTGGTCGAGGAAAGCGAAAACTCTGAATTCAAATCTATGAAACTCCGCTTAAAATTTGCCTTGTGTCACATCCTGCTCGTGGTATATATATATATATATATATATATATATATATATATATATATATATATATATATATATATATATTATTTATCACTAACATGAATATAAAAGCAATTCTTTTCCACATTTTTTTAGAGAAGGGCTTCAAATATCATATAGCTTAGGGTCTCAGCTGGTGAAAGTCTGGCCCTGGTTCTTTATATGACAAGCAAAGGAAAAAACTGAATAAATCATATATATATATATATATATATATATATATATATATATATATATTAGCAAATTATGGTCTGTACATATGTTAAAAGGTAGGATGATTTTCGGAGACATTACATTAACTAGTTTTCTGTTGTTGTTTTTTGATTTCCTATGCATATTCGTTTATTCATATCCACCTGTCTTCCGAATAAGAGGTATCAGAACCCACAGGAATATTGTTAATTGGAAAAGGAGGAATTATTTACTTGATGACACAGAACAGAATTGAGTCGACCTTTCTTTGTAGGTCATTCTGTTCATCAGGGCGTAAACTTATGCATCCTTCATCACCCATACGCAACCTCTTCCCAAAGTAATAGCCATCCTGATTATTATTCGACCTTTTATGGAAGCTTTTAAATAAAATAATGAAAAATAACAAATAAGGAACCTGATATTTATGCAAAATATATGCAAAACACACACACACGCGCGCGCACAAACAAACAAACAAACAAACAAACAAACAAAAAAAAACTGTAATTTCAAAATTATGGTTTTTCTAGTATTTACCTAACCCATCTCCGCCACGGGCAGGATATGACCGAAAGCCAAATTTTAAGTGAAGTACAGCTGCTTTGAATTCAGAGACTTCTTCTTAAAGACTGTTTCCAACACAGGATGTGATAGGAGGTCAATTTTATAATCGAAGTAAAGCTGGTTTGAATTTAGCGTTTTCCTTCTTCTAGACTAGTTGCCTAAGCAAGTCTAAAGAACCCAGTTTTAAAATTTTCACATTGCTGCTCGGTGGGAAAAGATGGATTTATGTCTTTCTCAAGAGCATCAACCCGAAGTGAAACGCGAACAGCCTCGTCCTGAATTTGAAATCGGGTCGCCGATTCCATTTCCCTCGATGATAACCGTTACGCTAAGTGCGCTCTTTAATTGCGGTGCAAATAATTGCAGATTAGCACACATGCAAATATATATACACATGCATATAAATGTGCATATATAATAATGCTGAACTAATTACGTTCCATAATATGTCGACAAGCCCACCTCATAGATAAACTGTAACATTCCCCTAACATTTCTAAGATACAAAAAATATTTTAAATCAGCCAATGAAGATCGAAACCTCATATATATATATATATATATATACGCAATTTTAGAGGGGTGTTTATATATGTGTATATATATATATATATATATATATATATATATATATATATATATATATTGTATATATATATATATATTGTATATATATGTTGTATTTTGATATTGTAATAAGCTGGTTCAAACTACGGTCATAAGATTGCGTTCACTTTCGGACCAATTAACTTGGGAAAGGCATGAACTGTTATATAAATAAGGTAATGATTTTTTTATATTAATCATTTTTCGTTAATTATAGTTTATTATTTAGTTTAGTAAGGCTTTGAACTACTCGGTGTCTCTTAGTTCAGGTGCATAGTCAGATGGCCACTCTTACGCCTGCGTGGAAAGGATATGACAATGATCCTCTGTCATAATAAACTCCCCGACTGGAAATGGGCTGGACGCGCAGTTGGAGTGAATTGAGTGGGTAGATGACGTCGTACCTGGAAGAATTGTTCCTGAGAATTTAAGGATTTTGAAAAGACAGATTAGTTGAGTTTCTACCGTTTAAGCGCGTGATTGAGTTTTTCGGATCTGATCAGATGCGATCATTTTGGGTGCTACCAGCAGAGATCTTAAACATCACAAGATGCGCCGCGCGTGGTGTGGGGTCAGTTTAATATGGTTAGCATAGGCTTTTATGATTTGTGTCTCTCTCCTCGTGTCCAAGGACTGACGTCAGAAATTAATAAAAACATTCGTATCCGAAACGACAAAGTCGGCATTATTATTATTATTATTGATATCATTATGACTATACATAATATCATATATCATAATATCATATATACATAATTATCATTTACTATTGTTATTATTATTATTATTATTGATATCATTATGGCTATACATAATATCATATATCATAATATCATATATACATAATTATCATTTACTATTATTATTATTATTATTATTGATATCATTATGGCTATACATAATATCATATATCATAATATCATATATACATAATTATCATTTACTATTATTACTATTATTATTATTGATATCATTATGGCTATACATAATATCATATATCATAATATCATATATACATAATTATCATTTATTATTATTATTATTATTGATATCATTATGACTATACATAATATCATATATCATAATATCCTATATACATAATTATCATTTACTATTATTATTATGATTATTATTATTGATATCATTATGGCTATACATAATATCATATATCATAATATCCTATATACATAATTATCATTTACTATTATTATTATTATTATTATTATTGATATCATTATGGCTATACAACAAAACTCCGAAATGGTTATCACGTCTTATTTCTCTTCCATTCCTAGCTTTTACCTTAATTTGACTTGGCTTCTTTGTTTAATGGCATATAAACCTTCGTGGGGTATCTAATTTCAAAGCCATCCTTGTAAAAGAATAGCAGTGGTACTATTTAACCCATAGTTGGGAGGGCAAGTGGGTTCATACTTTAGCTATTTACATTATGAAGACTCACCGACGCCTATAATTTGAGGATACATAATTAAAAGTCATCTGCTAAAATACCTGAACAAAAAAGAAAGAAAAACACCTTAATTTTCGCAAGATTTAGTTTAAAAATTGTTTGTTTTCCTTGTTTAATGGCATATCAACCTTTGTAGGTGATTTAATCCCAAAGCCATCCTTCGAGAAGAACCGTTGTGGTACTATTTAACCCATAGCTGGGAGGATAAGGTTCATAATTGACCGAAAATGAACGCTATAGCGCGACTAGAGTTCGACCTCGTGTACTATGATTCCGCAGTCGATCGCTTTAATCATTACACCACGAGGACACTCCCCTGAAAAATTGTTTTAGTTGAACTTGAATAACAATAACAATGAATAATTATCTCCCTTGGTTTGTCCAGTAGGGGTCCATAATGTGTCACATGTCACTTTCTCGGTCTGTTTACCTCTTTTATTTGTAAAGGAGAAACCCTATCTCTGACCCTGCTGTGGAACGGTAAATCCACTTTGCTATATAACCCATGTTTGTTAAATAAGCTCTTTTTTTCCAGTTTTATATCTTTCGGACATACTGCTTGTTCATGGAACAATATGTGTGTAATTTACTTAGCCTTTTGGGATCGATCTAAATTATCATTATTAATATTATCATTTTTATTGTTGTTAATAAACCATATAACTTCTCGCAAAAAGAAGGCTAACTTCGTCATCATCATCAAGTCGTGCCGCCAGCACGGATATCCTTGACCCTCTCTCGCCACTTTTCCCTATCGTTCATCGCCTCCGGCAGGTCTTCTGGGTTACATCCTGTGTCCTCACATAGCTGCTGTATGTAAGTTCGGGCTGGTCGTCCTGCTTTTGCTTGGCCATATGTGGGGGTCCATAGTAGTACATCACTTACGAGCTCGTCTTTGCTTCTCCAGCAGTGTCCGGCGTGTCTGGCTCGTCTGACCTGTATAGTTTTCGTGATGGGAGACAGGTGGCCGTACAGTTGGCGTCTCGTGGGGTGTTGTCGCCAGGACTTGTTCAATATTGCTCTCAACATTCTTGTGTAGTTGCCGTCAAGTTTCTTTTCCAGCCGTTTGGTTAGCGTCCATGTAGTGCATCCATATAGCAGTATCGATACAACTGCTGCCTGGAAGAAACTGCGCTTCATTTCATCGGTCAGGTCTGATTTCCATATTATTGAGAGCCTATCTATAGCCGTCCATGCTTAATCCAACAAGAGTTGAGATGCTGCAAAAGCAAGCAAGTAACCAAGGAAATATTAAACAGACTCAGAGAGAGAGAGAGAGAGAGAGAGAGAGATTGGTGGTGATGGTGAATAGGGCACGTAAAAGAAGTCGATTCTTATTATGAATTTTAAAAACATCCGCTTTTGACCATCATTTCATTACGCAAGTGTAATGAGGCGTTCACCATTTTTCCCCGCCAAGGACAAAGTGCTCACCCAGGCTGTTTTTTTATGGTGACCCTATGACACATATTCTTCTGCCTAATATCCCGCTGATGGCTTCATAAGTACCTGTCACCCAGAACCGACTCAGCTTTTCTTTGATCCGAGCCGAACGCCCTACCCCCTTGCCCCAGTCTACCAATTGCTGATTCTCGTGACCCTCAACTTTACGCTCGGATTATTTCTCATGTCATCAAAACAGGCTCTACCCCATGTCATTCTTTAGTACGCGCTTAACACACAAATTACCCTCATTGAACGTGCGGTAGTGGGAGTAAGCGTTATTATTAAAGGGCAAGGAGGAGCTTATTTCCTTCTAACCACCCCAATAGTTTTAATGATATGCGTAATTATTCAAATTTATCACATTTTTATTATTCATTAATCGTATATTGCTCTACGATCAGTAGTTTTAGATTCTTGGGGATCTTTCCTTTGCCTAAAATCTTAGCAATTCCAAAAATTAAAGGGAGGAATAAAGATGAGGAAAGAAGGTGTGACAATAAGCCATTATCTTGTCCAGCCCGACCGATTTATATCTAAATCTATTCCTAAATTTGATCTCTCTACGTGATTTTGCTCACATCCCAGACGTGGGTGTCCTCTAGGTGTAATGGTTTAAGCGCTGGACGGCGGAATTGTAGTAAGCGAGTTCGAACTCCAGTTGCACTATCACGTTCACTTTCGGGCAAATACTCTTGAAAAAGGTATGAACTCCGTTATCATCCCAGCTAGGGGTTAAATAGTACCACTACTGTTCTTCTAGAAGGATGGCCTTGGCATTAAATAACCTACAAAGGTTGATATGCCATTAAACAAAGAAACCAACCAACAACCACATCATAAACTTAAATGTAAGTTCTTTCTTT
>OY757909.1:32896346-33000283 GCA_963585895.1 Sepioteuthis lessoniana
AAAATATGAATAGCAACTTTAATCGATATAATTGTACATAGATTATTAGTATTAGATACGAATGCTTGAAACCAGATGTGCAAACAAATGATTCGCCCCATTGGCCTAACGAGGAGAGTGTTTGCCGGGAGACCGGGGTTCAACTCCAGGTCGAGTCATACCAAAGACTCAAAAAATGGTACTTGATGCCGCCTTGCTTAGCACTCAGCACTATAATGTAAAGATCAAGGATAAAGTGGAGTAATCCAGGGAATGGAGTAGCGCCCTTCCCTAAACCTCGGTGTAGTACCTATAGAAAATGGAGTCATCGGATCACCCTCGACTAAGGTTGCCATCTTTAATCCATACAATTTTGTATAAATTATTAGTATTATATACGAATACTTGAAACTATATAAGTATATTCAAAATATTTACATTAGATTAACATACTTGATATCATGTAATTATTCGAACAAATGATTACTGAAATTTAAAAAAAATGCAATGGGAAATTGAAGATATAGTTATGATTATAAAACTTGGCAAATGAATCACGGCATCCAGTTACCCTCAAGATATTGATATACTGTTAGATAAATCAACCAAACCAAACCAAAGCCCGTATTCCGAAAAAGGAATAGTCTGACGTATTCCGTAAAAGGAATACTTCTTTTATGGAGGAGCTTGTGTTGTAATGGTTATTGTCGTAGGAAAAAAATGGACACGACGACACGAGTTCAAATCCTGGACGAGACTGATTGCATTTTCCATAGCACTAATACTCATGGGAAAGTCATGAATCCAATTATTCTCCCGTCAGCTATGAGTAAACGGTAGGGCAGTCTGGGTTCTTTTGCCTTGATTAAGTAAACAGTCTAGGAGAAGGAAAACTCTGAATTCAAACCGTTAAACTCCGTTTAAAAATAGACCTTGTGCCAAATCTTGCCCGTGCAGAGGGGTTGGTAAATACAGGGTGGCTCAAAATAGATGCAACCCATTAATATGATAATGATTTATTTCTGAGACAAGCGCAATGGCAGTCGTTTGGAACACATTCAGTAAAAAAGGCATCCTTTGAGATAGAGACATCAAATCAATGTTCTTTTAATTGTTATTATATCAGCTTCTAGGAGATGCAATTTTTTTTTTTTTTTTTTTGAGTTTCTGGTCTCAGTAATAAATCATTATCATATAAGTGGCTGCATCTATTTTGAAACGGTTTTGAATGATTTTGTCTCCAAATAAGAAGTAAACTATTTCCAAATCTGACGACGAGAAAATAACACAACACTATTATTAGCAGTTATAAGCAGTCACATGGGTCCCATGTATATTGAGACACCCTATATTAGCAGTCACATGAGTCCCATGAATATTGAGACACCCTATATTAGCAGTCACACGAGTCCCATGAATATTGAGACACCCTATATTAGCAGTCATTGGTCCTATGAATATTGAGACACCCTATATTAGCAGTCACATGAGTCCCATGAATATTGAGACACCCTATATTAGCAGTCACACAAGTCCCATGAATATTGAGACACCCTATATTAGCAGTCACATGAGTCCCATGAATATTGAGACACCCTATATTAGCAGTCACATGGGTCCCATGAATATTGAGACACCCTATATTAGCAGTCACATGAGTCCCATGAATATTGAGACACCCTATATTAGCAGTCACATGGGTCCTATGAATATTGAGACACCCTATATTAGCAGTCACATGAGTCCCATGAATATTGAGACACCCTATACTAGCAGTCATTGGTCCTATGAATATTGAGACACCCTATATTAGCAGTCACATGGGTCCCATGAATATTGAGACACCCTATGTTAGCAGTCACATGAGTCCCATGAATATTGAGACACCCTATACATACGTCTCTATTGGAATTATTGATACTTAATACTCAGATATCCAAAAATGGATTTAGATTTTTTGGGATAGAAACTTCGATACAACATTCAACAACTGCAAAAAAATTGATTAGTTAATCTGATTTCTTTGCTTCGGCTGACATCAAGACAAAGAAAAGAGAACAGTAGAAAACGGTAGCTAAGATATACAAATTGCTTTATGAGCCATGCCGTTTGATATTATAAAAATCTGAACTCCCGGGAATTAACCACTGACCTAAATTAAATACGTAAATTGATTTGAATTTTTAAGAGAAATTTTCACAATGTTATTGTATATTTTACTTTAGTTTGGTTTGGTTTATTTCTTGAACGGCATAGCAATTCTGCATGAGCTATCAAATGCCGAAATTTGATTCATTTGTAAATGATTGATTGTAATCATTATCCACAATTCCAGTTACTCTTTCCTATCCATTCCCATCTAATTCTGATAATTTACATAATTATATGTTGCCCAGTTTTCTAGGGCTGTAGAATGCACCGGCTGCTTCTCTGCAGAGAGTTAAGACCTCTGCCAACGAGTGTCCTGATATGGCACTAATCAATCTGATGGTAAGGTTCCAGTAATGCTGGAGCTTTGGGGAATGCGAAATACGTCTTCATTGCCATCGCTCCCAGTTCCACTCTGGGCCAGAGTGGAAGCACCTGATAGGATCCTATCTATGGGTCAAATAAAACTTGAACTGCGTACTTATGCTAAACTGAATTGCTTGAAAATAAAACTGGTTTGACTAAACTGAATAGCTTGAAATAGAAATATTTCTGTCAATTAAACTGTATACTTATGCTAAACTGAATTGTTTGAAATAGAATTGTTTATTTGTATTAAAATGGATTTGGCATTATGGCCGAGGGATTTCATTTCATGCCTTTGAAATTAGTTAGGCTGAGAACCTTTCGGCTTAGTGCATGGGTTACTTAGGTGCACCATTAAAACAGGTTTTCACGCGCGCGCAGAGCAGACGTGTTACTCAGAGATGTCACAATAGACCGAGATGGGAAACGGGGTTACAGAGTACGAATGACGTCACGCACCGGAAGCGCGCGGAGGATTTTGGGAATTTGAAGAAAGTTAAGAGAGTTAAGACTAGACACCGGACGAGAAGGGTTGACTTTCGCTTGCTCGTGGAGGCCTTGGGCAGTTGTCGCACGAGATGGAGGGCAGATGAAAAAGCCAGAATGGAAAGATTGTGCCTCTCTCTCCTTATGTCGAAAAACCTTTAAACTCAACGGTAATAAAAAGTTTCGTATCTGAACTGAGAAGTCGCAAGTGTTTTTCGTGTTTCGAGATTCCTATGTTCTATGTTATATATATAATGAACGTCCCAAGTACATTTCGCATATTCGTGTATATGGCTATGGTACAATTATACAAAGGTTGATTATGCCATAAAACACACAAAAAAAACAACAAACAAACAACAAACACAATTGTATTGTTTGAAGTAACTAATTATCATATCATATTTACCAACCCCTCCGCTCGGGCAGGATATGACACAAGGTCAATTTTTAAGCGGAGTTTAACAGGTTTGAATTCAGAGTTTTACTTCTCCTAGACTAGTTGCCTCACCAAGGCTGAAGAACCTAGTCTGTCCTACTACTGGAGGGAGAATATTTGGATTCATACCTTTCCCAAGGGTATTAGTGCTATGTGAAATGCAATCAGTCTCGTCCAGGATTTGAACTCGTGTCACCGTGTCCATTTCCTACGACGATAACCATTAGACCACGGGCACCTCCTCATTACACCACGGGCATCTCCTAAGTAACTAATTATAATCATTTGTAAATAATGATAGCTTCAAGTAATACAAATAATTTACTTAGAGTTATATGGTTACAAGTATTCCTATCTAACATTAGCTATTTTCAAACAGGTCTACTCGACATGTAGATGGGTTCGATGGCTTTACGGTATATCAACCCTCGCTGGGTAATTTAATACAAAAGTCAATCATTTTCAAGCAATTATATGTTTTCAAGTCACTATTCCTACTAAATAGTAATAAACATTTATTTGTTATTGCATACAGTTATAAGGTATCAAGTATTCCTATCTAATATAAATAATATATCTGACCTATACACGGGACCCTAAAAGGTACTGCGACTCTGGGTCAGAGTGAACCTGGGAATAATGCCAACGAAGGGGCATTCCACATTACCCAGAGCTCCAGAACTAAATCCTCACCACTGGATGCAGTTTAGTGTCATTCACAGGAAACATCTTTTGCCGAGTGCGGGTTCTTCCTCCCTTGCAGATGACACTGTTAACATATTTTTGGAGAAATTAAAATGTTTTGGCCTTGAAGACACTATCCGAATTTTTCGTTCTATTCATCGCATTCTCTTTTTGAATCAAAGTGTAGTATCTGTTTTCAACAAAACACAATTAACTTTCCAATATTTTAACGTAGAGGATAGGGTGTAGAGATAAGAGTTGGAAAACTCTGGTTTACGTGGCAAAATTATTAAAGTAATTAGATTAGATTTGAAGATATCACATTTGTATGTAAAATGATGTATAGTTAATAATAATTGAAAACTAAATATTTCATTGCAAGAGAAATAAGATAAGAAAACCAGTTTGATGAAGTCTTTTACATATTTATAATTACATTTCACCCTATATGGGTTTTATCAGATGATGAGAAGTGTTTTAATTTTATGAAAATCGGAAAATGTTACTGTTATCTATAAAGTAATCACGTAAAGATGGAAATTATCGTAGTTGGAATTGTAAGGATGAGATTCATTTACTTCCTCTTGAGGACACGGGTTTGATACGCCACACATGGATAATTCTAGAATTTGGTCAGTCCCTTTTTGGAATCAGTCATCTGTCAGGATTTTCTCTGATCTGATTCTGTTAAGTGCAATGGAGAGGAGCGGACTGGATTTTAGACGGGTTTCCAGAATTGGATTTTGGTTTGATTTACGATTTTGGATTCGAATACTGATGCTCATAGTTGATAAATAAAGACAATTATGATGATATTAATAAGAACATTTTTTCCAGCCGTGCTGTTTAAAATATGCATGAATAATTGGTAAATTTTATTTATTTATTTTAAATATGACTTGCCAAGAAGAAGAAGAAGAAGAAGAAGAAGAAGAAGTGAGGTGACTCGGTGCGTGTGAAATTTCTTTAGATTTTACTCGGCGTATCTATTGTAGTTTCTTGTCATCGTTATGGGAATTGTTCCAAATCAGAAAAACAAAAAAACTTAAAAAAAAAAAAAAAAAAAAAACCCCAAACAAAACAAAACAACTCACTGAACGAATTTGATCAACATGAGAGTCACATGCATTGGAATGTCCAGATTTTCCCATAGAACTTAAAACAAGACCAACTTCACTGATTATATTTCCAACTAAGAAACTTTCTATGAGTATGTTTATTTTTATCATCATTATTATTATTATTATTATTATTGTCATCACGATCGTAATTTTTGTGGTTGTTATTAATATCATCATCATCATTCTGATTGGTGCACTTTCCTAGTTTAAGGAGAAGTTGGAGGATGAAGTGAAGTTTGCACCGAATGACCTGTGTCGTCAAAAGAAAAAAAAATGTTGACGTGGCATTAGTAGCGACGTCTGTTAGTATTTTTGCTCAACGGTTAACACACGCAGGCGGAAAACTTCTTGCTTTATATATTACCCCTCACTCATTCATACTCTTCTTCCACTGCGCGTGCGCGTGCGCGTGCACACACACACACACACACACACACACAATCTTTCCCGTTCTCCCTTTTTCACCCTCCCAGCCTCACTCTCTCTTATTGATTGTCTCTTCCTCTATCATATATATATATACATATATATATATGTATAAGATATATATATATATATATATATATATATATATATATATATATATATATATATATATTCCATAAGATATATATATATTCCAGCTTGAAGCATCTCGCGTATTTAGGCACACACTGAATATATATATATATATATATATATATATATATATAAAAGATAGAGGAAGAGATTATCTACACACACACACACACACACACACACACACACACATATATATATATATATATATATATCCCAGGTTGAAGAATCTTATGTGTTTACACACACACTGAAGAGTTGTGATACAACGAAACAGTCTGTGGATGATACAACATATATATATATATTTATATGTGTGTGTGTGTGTGTGTGCGTGTGTGTGTGTGTGTGTGTGTGTGTATGCATGTATGAATATATGTATGTATATGATAAACTTGTTGTTGGTCCAACAAGAGAAAAGTAAATATGTTAAAATCAATAGGTCCGGAAATTAATTTAAATGTGGTACTTTGAGGTTTTTACTTCAATTAATTATGCCCTCTCTCTCTCTCTCTCTCTCTCTCTCTTTACATACACACACACACACACACACACACACATATATATATATATATATATATATATATATATATATATATATTTGTTTCGGGGTCAAGCAAATCCTAGATTCTTTGTCGTTTCTTTTCTTACTCACTCATATTGGGCTGAATTTTAATAAAAATAATAGAGCTAATCATGAAAATTTAGATTTATCGGGTTTTTTTTCAAAAATTGGACTAATCCAATCAAAAATCATTCCATATTTTGCTTCCGCACCCTGTATTTATAAGAGGGTTCAACATCGATAACATAGAATACCTAAATTTAAACTAAATCGCAGTAAAAGAGTCAACAACGCTAAGTAATTGTCAGTTTCTCGCTTATGTGACCTTTTGATTGCGTATCAATTTATTATATATATATATTTATATATATACTTATTATATATATTATTATATATATACTTATTATATATATACTTATTTATTATATATATATATATTTATATATATACTTAATCATACTTCCTCTCTTAATATATATATATATATATATATATATATATATGTATATTTTTATATGTATATATACATTTAATGACGATCTCTCTCTCTCTCTCTCTCTCTCTCTCTCTCTCTCTTTGATAACATTAATCTTTTCCCCCTCAGGCTTATTTTCTCGGGCTCACACAGTATATTTCTCACTCTTTCCCTCCTTCGCATCTTTAAACTGGCATTGCTAGGAATTTTTTTCTCAAATTCACAAAACATAATTAAAATAGCCAACTAATATAATAAAAGAACTAAATTTAATCGTCCTTGTATCAAAACAAATAAAGAATTCTTGAAATAGTTACATATTTTTTATAATCCTCTGGAGGTTTGTCGGTTCTTGTGCTCTCGAAATTTTTTCACTTAATTCTCACCATATCAAATAGTCATTTACTAAGTTTAGCATAGTTTATTTGAAAGGCACCCAGTGAGAATCGAAATCTCAACTAATGGTCTGCCAGACTCGCCAAATAAACATTATGCTACGTAAGATGCCTGCAAATAGTCATTTGCTTAGATTAGCAAAAGGTAACATCGTGGTTTGACTTGAAAGTTGTCATCTGATTCCAGGCGACGAAATAAAATGGACAAACACGCATTTACAGTTTGGTTCCCAATTTCATTGATGTTTTACTAATTCATGTTGGCCATCTCAGTGAGTTTCCAAACCGTCCCTCAGAAAGAGGACGAAGATTTTTGCCTCTTCTAAAAAGCACCACTGAAGCTTCTACGAGGAACTTCTTACTAATGTTAAAAATTCCAAACCAGGCCTGCTGTGAAGTTCTTCGAAAATGCAACATCTGAAACTCCAATCGGAGACTTTCTCATCATTGTTTCAAATCGAGGTTTACCTCTAACCTTATTAATTCCTTAAACGCCTCAACACTTCCGTTAATGAGATGTTGGTGATGGGAAGTCGTTACATAACGTTATAAAAATTTATTCAAATAATCGATTGATTTCAGCACGACAGAATTAAACTTGTTTATATATATTTACCCAACTCCTCTGCACGAGCAGGATACGACATAAAGTCAATTCTAAGTGGAGTTTAACAGATTTGAATTCAGACTTTTCCTTCTCTTAGTCTTGTTGCCATACCAAGTTTGAAGAGCCTAATCTTTCCTACTATTCATCCATAACTAGAGGGAGAATAATTGGATTCATTCCTTTCCCAAGAGTATTCGCACAATGTGAAATGTAAACAATTTCCTTCGTGATTTGAACTCGGTCCGCCGTGTTCATTTCCATTTACCAAAACGCCTCTAAATGAACTCGTTTGTTGTCATTTAGTAAGTTTAGCACAAGCCACGAGTATACTGCAATCAGTGAGAATCGAACTCACTAACAATGGTCAATTAGTCTAGCTTGTTAATTATTATACCACACAAGGTGTCTTTTTTTCATAAGATTTAGTAGTTCTTTAAATTGAGCATTTGTTTGTAAACAGGCCCCCTTACTTTTCAAAAGTTTTCGCTACTCATATCCTTTTTAGGTAGTCGGAATGTTATGCCACTTCTCCTTTATGGCATTTCTCAAGGATTACTTAGCTGTGCAAAATCACCTTCCCAAGTAATATATAACAGTTTGTCCTGGGTTATATGGTACCAGTGGAAAGGAATGATCTCTGACTAGATTTATACAGCTAGTTTTGAGTTCAGAGTTACTTCATTGGTAAAGTGGGTAGAGTGTTCGCTAATGGCCTGGGAAACCGAGGTTCAATCTCAGGTCGAGTCATACCAAACACTCACAAAATGGTACTAGATACCTTCTTGCTTAACACTCAGCATTATAAGGTGCGGATCAAGGGTAAAGTGGAGCAATACACTTTGTCCTGGGTTATATGGTACCCTATTGAGAGAGGAGTCTTCGGGTTGCTCTTGACTACGGTCGCCAACTTTACTTACTTTTTACTACTTAAGTCCGCTTACCTTTTCAAGACAAAAGAACCCAATCTGCCCTACTATTTACCTATATCTGAGGAGAGAAGAGAAGGATTCATTCGTTTAACTTGGGGATTAGCACGAAGTGAAATGCAAACAGCTTTTTATAGAATTTAAACTTGGTTTATCGAGTCCATTTCGATAACTTTTACACCATATTCGTACAGCTTTTCTCCCACGCTATCTGAAATAACATAATAGAATGAGCAATTATTAATGATTAGAAGGGCTACCTGATAATGCCCGGGTGAAGGGAATAACGTCACAAATAACAGTATCGTGATAAATCTTTTTAATGAATATATTTTGCAGTACAGAATTTGACAAAAATATTTTTTTGATAATTTACAAAATAAAATGAAATGAAGGGTAACCGACGATTAAAAAAATGTGTTCGGAAAGTTTTTGCTAAAGTAAAAATCTAAAGCTTTCCAAATCTAAAAAAAGTTTTTTTTTATTTTTACTACGTTTTTAATTTTACAATTCAGGGCAGATTTTCAGCAAGAAGATGTGTAGCTTTTCAAAATCGTTTTAACGATTTAAATTCTCTATGGATTTATCTTCATAAGAAGTAGAAATATTTTCTCATGTAGAAATGTTTTTTCTTAGAAAATTCAAACCATTAAATGAACTGTGGAATAACACAGACCAGATTAAAAAGCACGGTAAGGATAACCCGAAGCCAAACATTTTAGACCTTATTTTTCTGAAGCAGGTGTTATGCAGTTAAAATGTGTGTATGTGCACGCGCACACACACACACATATATATATATATATATATACATTGTCATCCACAGACAGACTGTTTCGTTGTATCATATCTCTTCGGTGTGGCTAGACACGTAGAACGCTTAAAGCTGGGATCGAAACATATATAGTAGAAGTGCTTAAAAAGATCGAAAATCATTTCAATATATAATTCGTTAAGAAAGGTGTCTAAATTTGCTCTTTTCACTTAGACATCGTTCCTTCCTTTAAATGACCGTATGTTTTAAACTAGTCACATGTGAGCGACACATCACAAGAGGCCATCCCACCCAATCAAGCATTCTCATAAGTTTACAATATCTAGAAATTAGTTTGGATGATCCAGCAATTTTTCTTCTTTTGTTCTATAAAAGGATTTATAAATGCAAACTTGTAAATTCACCCCACCGCCTGTTCTTTTATTCACCCTGCCAAAATTTTATTTCCATCCAGGGGTCTTTATGGACTATAGAGAAACCGTGATTTAATTCTTCCGTGTTTCTTTCGTCTGATCTCGAAAGTTATGGATATATTTCACCTTGGCTCCAGAACTGTGTCCTCACCACTAGATGTAGTGTCATACCCAGGATCACTTTCTTTTAAGGGGGTGGCGTCAATACGTTAATCTTCTAGTATTCTAGAGTTCAGCATAGGGTTATATTCTAGTATTCTATTGAGCATATTCTAGTATTCTACTGAGCATATTCTAATATTCTATTCAGCCTATATTAGTATTCTAGATTTCAGCAGAGTAATATTCTAGCATTCTATTCAGCATATTCTAGTATTCTATTATTGAGCATAGAGCAATATTCCAGTATTGTATTCAGCATATTCTAGTATTCTATAATTCAGCATAGAGTAATATTCTAGCATTCTATTCAACGTATTCCAGTATTCTAGATTTCAACATATTCGAGTATTCTATTCAGCATATTCTAGTATTCCATAATTCAGCATTGGGTAATATTCTAGTATTCCATTCAGCAAATTCTAGTATTCTATAATTCAGTATAGGATGATATTTTAGTATTCTATTCAGCATATTCTATTAGTCTATAATTCAGTATAGGGTAATATTCAAGTATTCTATTCAGTATATTCAGCAATCTAGAATTCAGCATAAATTCAGCATATTCTATTCATCGTATTCTTATATTCTAGGCCCTGTTGACTGAGTGAATGTTAAATTTATGCTTCTAAATACGCATGCGTATTAGGATATTCTCGAAGACGTACTCACTTACTCAAGTTTGGTTCATTCCATGATATTGTTTATTTCAAAGATATATATATATAATGGTAATAAAAACACAAAAGTAAAATTTCGCTCATCGGATGGAGACACACTGACTACTTTGACATTGTAGCAGGTGTGCTGCCAGTGTAATATTACCGGGTCCAAAAATACAACCACTGATACGAATACGTGAAACGTACATTGAATGTTCATACTCATATAAATAGAATATAAGAATCCCGAAACACGAAATTCACGAAATTGGTTCAGGTACGAAACTTTTATTCACTTTTTTTAGTTTAAAAGTTTTTCGACATGAGGAGAGAGAGGCACAATCTTTATATGCTGACTTCTCCATATGCCCCCACCACCACCACCACGTGCGGCCCCCAGCCGCAAACTACTAGTCTGGTCTTGGCGAGCCCCGAAAGTCAACCTTCTTTCTCCGAGGCAAGAACTCAACTAACTGCTTTTTCTCAAATCCTAAAATCCTCAGCTCATGCTTCCGGGTATGGCGTCATTCACCTCCCTAGTCTCATTTCCTATCTGGGAATTTTATTTTGACATCTGTGAATGACGCATCCTCTCCGTGCGCACGTGAACACCTGCGTTAATATTGCACCTAACTAACCCATGCACTAAGCGAAACGTTCTCTGCCTAACTAAACCGAAAGGCAAGATATATAAAACGAAATCTCTCCGCCATTATATTACACAACGAGATACATTAACCCCTTGCCTGTTTATTATCTGCGTAGACTACGTGCTTCGAACGTCTATTGATATAATGAAAGTTAACGGTTTAAAGCTGGTAAAGGAAAGAAGCAAAAAATACCCTCCACAAACTATTACGGACGCAGACCACGCCGATGATATAGCGCTTCTGGCAAATACACCTACTCAGACCGAATCCCTGCTGCATAGTCTTGAGCAGACAGCAGGTAGCATAGGCCTCCATGTGAACGCAGACAAAACAGAATACATGTGCTTTAATCAAAGAGAAGACATTTCCACACTAAATGGTAGTTCTCTAAACTCGTGAACAAGTTCACCTACCTCGGAATCAGCGTCTCGTCTGCCGAAAATTATATTAACACGCGACTGGCAAAAGCATGGACAGCTATCGATGACCGATAGATTATCGGTCATATGGAAGTCAGACCTGTCCGATAAATTAAATCGCAGTTTTTTCCAAGTAGCGGTCGTGTCAATATTGCTATATGGATGCACCATGTAGACGCTAACTAAGCGTATGGAGAAAAAGTTTGACAGCAATTATATAAATGCTGCGAGCTGTACTGAACAAGTCCTAGAGGCAACACCCCACAAAACAGCCGCTGGGTTAGGGTTAGGGTTAACCCTAACCCACGCATTATGAAAACCATCCAAATAAGACGAACCAGAAATGCGGGACACTGCTGGGGAATTAAGGATGTACTTAAGCGATGTACTTCTATGAACCCCTTTACATGGACGACCAAGGGTTGGACGACCAACTGGAACCTACCTATATACAGCAGCTCTGCGCCAATACAGGATGTAGCCTGGAAAACCTTCCGGGAGCGATGGACGATAGGGACAAGTGGCGAGAGAGGTTGAAAGAGATCCGTGCTAGCAGCATGACATGATGATATATATATAATCGCTTCAATGATTTACCGATAAACCTGAGCTTTGAAATATGTCAATGCATTCAAATTTTATGTTATTGGTCCTCTTATTTCTCAAACCCGTTATTCCCGCTATTCATTACACAACACTATTCAAAAACAGAAACCTAATTATTTACTTATTTATATTAGGTTAGATATTCTAATTAGCTCCCCCTTCTTTCCTGATCTTGTCGAACGTATTTATAAGCTACGATATTTATAAGGCCGATCTGAAAGTAATGAGTTTGATAGTGCAAAAGTTTTCTTTTTATCATCTACAAATAAGCTTTTATCTCCTTCTAAATACTTCCCTTGGGAATCCATACGCTAATGAAGTACTTGTTCCTACTCTTGAAAACACAACTGGAAGTCTTCAACTGACACTGTCCTAAGTTCATTCGTCACGAAATCCAGTCGGCTGGGGCTGTAGAATACGCCGACTACATCTCTGCAAAGGGATAAGACCCCGCCACCCACCCTACAAGACTCCCAGATATGACATTAAACTAATTTGTGATGATAGTTTTTATCGATTCGAGTCTGTACAAAAATACTTTAAAATTAGATTTATTATTACGAAACATTACACACACACACACACACACACACACACATATATATATATATATATATATATATATATATATATAGTAAAGGCTCTCGAGGTGCAATTGTTATTGTCAGAGAAAATAGACATAGTGACCCATTTTCAAATCCTGGACGATCCCGTTTGTATTTCAGATTGGGCTAACACCCTTACGAAAGGTATGCCGGCAACTATTCCCTCACCAGCTATAGATAGATAGTTGATCAGTATGGGCTCTTTAGCCTTGATATGGCAACCAGTTTAGGAGAAGGAAAACTGAATTCAGACTTGTTGAACTCCGTTTAAAAATTGACCTAATGTTACATTCTGCTCGTACGGTGTGGTTCGTATATATATATATATATATATATATATATATATATATATATATATATATATAATTATTAAGTATATTTGACATTATTACCTCTGGAAATCGATTTGCAAAATGTATCTATTAAACGAAACTCTCCCCCACGGACAGAATGTGACATGAAGTCATTTTTTAAAGCTAGTCTAAATTCCTTTTTTTTTTATTATGTTTGTCTTAGTCTAAACAATTTATTTTGCCTACTTATTTATTCATAGCTGGAGGGAGGAGAAAAGATATGGGTTCATCTCTTCCCCAGAGACATTAGTGTGAAGTGTAAGCACATACACCTTCGACTTGGATTTGAACTCTGGTCTCCGGTTCCATTTTTTATGATGATAGCCATTACGTTTACAACTTTTTTTTTCCTATGTAGAAAAAAAATGTCAGATCCTTTATGTTATTGGTCCTCCTTTTTCTCAAACCCGTTATTCACGCTATTCATTGCACAACACAGTTCAAAAAACAGACTGGGTAGAGTGTTCGCCAATGGTCCGGGAGACCTGGGTTCAATCCCAGGTCGCGTCATACCAAAGAATTTAAAAATGGTATTTGATACTTCCTTGCTTAATACTTAGCAATATAAGGTACGTATCAAGGGTAAAGTGGAGCAATCCAGGGAAAGGAGTAGCACCCTCCCTTAGACCTCTGCGTAGTAGCTATTGAAAAGGGAGCCTTCGGGTCGCCCTCGACTATAGTCGCCAACTTTACTCACATATTTGGTTAAATATTCTAATTCTTCCCTTCCCTTTTTCCTCCTCTTGTCGAACGTATTTTTAAGCTACGATATTTATAAGGCCGATCTGGAAGTAACGAGTTTGTTAGTGCAAAAGTTTTCTTTTTATCATCTACAAATAAACTTTTATCTCCTAGATTTAAGGGCATATCATAGCTCAAGTCTCGTTGCAAATGACAAATAAGTGATACTCCTTGCTACTTTTAAGAAAAAATGAAATAAAAACGACGTTATGTGTGAAAATTGGACTGGAAATTGCTTTATTTTATTAGGGCATTTTCTGTATATTGCTGTAAGAAAATCTGGTTATGACATACTGTTTTTGTTGGCGAAAAATATATGCGTACATACGTACTAATACGGTTGGTTGGTTGGTTGGATTTTATGATCCTTTTAGGCAATTCAATGACAAATTCTGTTTTTGGCATTCAACATTAATAGCTTTTTTTACACTGCTAAATGGTTTCAAGGATTGCTATCAAATACCAATAATTCATTATCGTATTAATCGTTTGTTTGCACACAGTTAAATAGCCCGTATATATATATATATATATATATATATATATATATATATCATCATGTCGTGCTGGTAGCACGGATATCCCTGACCCTCTCTCGCTACTTTTCCCTATCGTTCATCGCTTCAGGCAGGTTTTCTGGACAACATCCTGTATCCTCACATAGTTGCTGAAAGTATGTTCGCGCTGGTCGTCCTGCTTTTACACGGCCATGTATGGGGGTCCATAAGAGTACATCACTTATGAGTTCGTCCCTGCTTCTCCAGCAGTGTCCTGCATGTCTGGTTCGTCTAACTTGAATAGTTTTCGTGATAGGAAGCAGGTGGCCGTACAGTTGGTGTCTTGTGGGGTGTTGCCGCCAGGACTTGTTCAAGATTGCTATATATATATATATATATATACTGCAATCTTGAACAAGTATATATATATATATATATACGGACAGCTATTGCTTGATTGTATGTGTATCTATTGTAACTTTCATATATACATATATAGTTACAAAGCAACTAACCATATATAGGTTTTCAGCAATCAGTAAAGAAGGCCATGCTGATAATCTTCTACCACATGGAAGGACCCATCACTATTGATTTCCTTGAAAAATGTACAATTGTAAACTACTTTCTATTTCCAACTTCTTAGGCAAAATTCACTTTATTTATTGAATGACCCTCGTACATATATTGTCACAAAGCTACAAACGATGAATAGGTTTTCAGTGGTTACTAAAAAAGCTCATTTAAAATTGTTTCTCTTTCTCTCTCTAGAAAATACTATAGTGAATTCGAATAGGACATAAAAAAGGTTTTCGGCCAAGCGTTTTGTTCTGTCGACATTCCACCAATATTTTGAATCAAAGAAGCTATATAAACATAAATGAATTTGCAAACAAATAAATAAGGAAAAAAAAACAAACAAACTATAATCGATACACATACAATCATACAATAGCAGCCCGTATATATATATATATATATATATATATATATATATATATATATATATATAAGTGTTTTTTGTTAATATATATTTGGTTAAAAAGAAGAGAATGAATTAGAACAATAGTTTGTTTTTTTTGTCTACAAACATTTACGTTAATTCAGTTCGAATGGATGCCAGAAATTGTTTAGAAAATTCGAAGTTTTGAGCGGTTTCTATTGTGTCTTCAACCATTTTCAAGAATGGTACAATTTACTTTTATAGGAATTCCTATATTGGACAAACTACGAAAACTTTATAGAGGCGACTTAGCTGCCACCTTTTTGATCAAAGTGTGATGAGAAATTATCTCAATAAACACATTCCACTTGAAACCCCAAGACGCCAAATTTTTGTCGAAAATTTTTGAATATTATATACGACCAATAGAAAAAAGAAAAATTGAAATTTTCAATAAAATCTTCTTTGATTAAAAACAAGGAGTTCTAAATGTATTAAACCAATAGTATTGCACTCTTTCTCAAAACTGTTGTGCGACATCGTATGGTGTCTCAATTTCATATGCATGGTAACAGTTGCCAGATAATGGGCCACGTCAACTTCATTTAAAACAAATTTGTAAAAAGCCGGTTCAAACTATTTTTGAAATGTCTTGAAGCAATAAAAAATATTCTTGTTTAAATTCTTAAACAAATTGTGACATTTTTGAAAATAGATTTACGTTCCCATGATCATAAACAAGAATTATAAAAAAAATTACACATTCTTTCTTGTCCTTTTAAAACAAATATGCATATATATGTGTTAAAATAATCGTAAACACGTTGATTTATTGTCGTAGTTGCGCTCTAGGGAGATATTGTTTGAAGTCCCCGTGGTGTAATAGCTAAAGTGCTGGATTGCGGTCTCGAAAGAAACAAGTTCGAACTCTAGTCGCGCTTTCATGTTCACTTTCGGACAAATATCCATGGGTAAGGGGATCAATCTCTTCATCGGTAAAATGGTATTGTTGTAGTTCTTCAACAAGGGTAGCTTTGGCATTAAATAACCCGTAAATGTTAATATGCCATTTAATAAAGAAACAGAAACCATCGCTATTAATGCTTCTTTTGGAGAAGGATTTTAATTAGTATTTCGTAGTTACCTTCTTTATACCGATTATTTAGATGTTTAAAAAATATCGTTCACTACGAATACTGACCGTGCAGAATTACTATTCAGTTGTAAACTGACCTGGAAATTGCTTTATTCTCTAACAGCATTTTAAGTACTTTGCTCTGATAAAAATATCGCTATGATGTGTTGTTTTTGGTCGATAATAATTTCATGCACACACACACACACACACACACACACATATATATATATATATATATATATATATATATATATATATATATATATATATATATGCATAATCTGACTTTTTGCTATCGATTGACAGTCAAAAATTAGCTTCAGAGTGACATAGGCCTAACAAAATTATTCAGTTATAAATTTAACTAGAAACTGGTTTATTCTTTACGCTAGGGCCTTTTAAGTGTATTGTCCTTAAATAAAATTTCTTTTTTGGTTTCTTTACTAAATGGCATATTAACATTCGCGGGTTATTTAATACCAAATCTATCTTTCTAGGCGGGGTTCTCGTGGTGTAATGGTTACAGCGATGGACTGCGGAATCGTAGTACGCGAGTTCGTACTTCAGTCGCGCTATTACGTTCACTTTCGGACAAATACCTTTGGGAAAGGTATGAACCCCCTTATCCTCCCAGCTATGGGCTAAATAGTACCACTATTGTTCTTCCAGGAGAATAGCTTTGGCATTAAATAACTTACAAAGGTTGATATGCCATCAAACAAAGAAATCAACCAACCAACCATCCTTCTGGAAGAACAGCAATAGCTAGAAAGGTTCATACCTATCCCAAAGGTATTTTTCCGAAAGGGAACATAATCGGGCGACTGGAGTTCGAACTCGCTTGCTACGATATATATATATATATATATATATACAAAGATAATGACAATTTTAGTTACATCTTCGTAGGAAATGGAATCGGCGATCGAAGTTCAAATCCTGGATGAAGTTATTTTGCGCTTTATTTCCTACTAATGCCGGGGTGAGCAAACTGCGGCCCGCGGGCCGTATGTGACTCACTGCACAGTTCTATGCGGCCCGCGGGAGCCTCTAAAAATAAAAAATAAATACTTGCTCTTAATCGAGACTAAATTCTTTTGAATTTAAAA
Organism: Sepioteuthis lessoniana; assembly: GCA_963585895.1. Lineage (NCBI taxonomy): Eukaryota > Metazoa > Mollusca > Cephalopoda > Myopsida > Loliginidae > Sepioteuthis > Sepioteuthis lessoniana. The sequence goes on from OY757909.1 coordinate 32,914,166, forward strand.
GATGCGGCCATTTCATAGATAATAACCCAGTGATGCGTCCCTCTCACCGAAAAATTTGCTCACCCCTGTGCTGATGTCATTGAAAAAGACGTGAATCGATCTCTTTTCTTCTATCTAACAATAGATAAATAGTTGGGCAAATTAGGCTCTTTAGCCTTAGTATGGCAAACAGTTTAGGAGAACGAAAAGTCTGAATTAAATTGCCCCAGTGGGTAGAGTGTTCACCAATGGTCTGGGAGACCTGGGTTCAATCCCAGGTCGCGTCATACCAAAAACTTTAAAAATGGTACTTGATACCTCCTTGCTTAACGCTCCGCAATATAAGGTACGTATCAAGGGTAAAGTGAAGCAAGCCAGGAAAAGGAGTAGCGCCCTCCCCTACACCTTGGTGTTGTAGCTACTGAAAAGGGAGCCTGGCCTTCTGGTCGCCCTCGACTACGGTCGCCAACTTTATTTTACTTATATTCTTATATAATCCGAGGAGGAAATCCAAGGGATAGGAGTATCCAATTTGAGTGCTCTATGCCAACGGCTATTGTTGTATAATTAATTTGGGATTAAGAATATATCAATACTCAACGTGCATTACTAAAAAAATCCTTTTATATAAAAATAAAAATAAAAAAATTGATTATACATCTGATGAAGTTTTTAACTAAATAACTTAAAGGTTTTAAACAAATTTATAATGACACTAAGGAAGGGAATTTTTTCTTTTTCTTTTTATATAAAAGGAATTAGATAGATAGATAGATAGATAGATAGATAGATAGATATGAACAAACTGATATCGATGTAAATATGAATAGATAAAAATATATAGGCATAAATAAACTGAGATAGATAGATAGATAGATAGATATCAAGTTGTTCCGAAAATACTGTCCTAGTTTAGTATAAACTCTTTAAATTCTCGTCTAACATACTATTATATTATTCTTTAAGCAGTGGTATGAAAAATATACTCCTATTCATGATTTTGAATATATATATATATATGTGTGTGTGTGTGTGTGTGTGTGCGTATGTGTATGTGTATTATTCGGTCCCCTATTCATGATTTTGAAGGTTATATACCCCTATTCATGATTTTGAAGGTTATATACCCATAATCATGATTTTAAAGGTTGTATACCCTTATTCATGATTTTGAAAGTTATATACCCCAATCATGATTTTGAAAGTTATATACGCCTAATTATGATTTTGAAGGTTATATACCCCTAATCATGAACATGAAAAAAGAAATGATTCGTTTACTTATTTATTTTTGATTGAGTTCAAGCTTGTTCATCCTGTCTCTTAAACATCTGCAAATATCAACACAACATTTGGTGAACGATCCACTTATGATTGGACAGTAAAGAGCTCGTTTCAGAAGTTTTGCCGCGGGGATACGATTCATGAAGATCTAGAGTGATGAGGACGTCCATCCACAATTGACGACCAAAATCTGAAAATACTTGTCGAACAAGACTCACGACAAAGGGTCAGAGAAATGTCTCAGGTAATGAGTGTCAGAATTTAAAGAATATTGAATCATCTCAAGAAAATTAGCAAGGTGAAGAAACTCGATAAATGGGTCCCATATGAACTCAGTGAAAGTCAAAGAATTCGGCGTTATGAAGTGTGTTTGATGCTGTTTCTGTGGAACTCAGATGATCCATTTATTGATTGTGTAGGAACTTATGATAAAGAATAGATCCTTTATAACAATTGTAAATGATCAGCTCAATGGCTTGATAATTACGAAACACCCGAACACTTTCTAAAACCGAAATTGCATTAACATAAGATTATAGCAGTCTACAATTGCATTAACATAAGATTATAGCAGTCTACAATTGCATTAACATAAGATTATAGCAGTCTACAATTGGTGTTGTCTATTATAGATTTCGGGACTCTTATCTGTGCATCACTGCGGAGGTTTAGTGCCAGTAGCAGGATGAAATGTATGTTCAGTTAATCAAAATGCGACCGGAATTGGATTAATGGTTTTTCAAGCACATTGTCCCCTTTTTTTACGTCAAAATACATTCCATTTTAAAGAAATAGAAATAGAAATTGCATTTAAAGATTTTTGAACATCAAATACTTCAGAGTTTTATTGCCCTGGTATATATAAACTTGATAATCAATTGCAGAAATACATAGATGTTCAGGGATCTTATTTTTATTGATTATTAAAACACTGTTTAAGTTTATTAATTCAGAAATAACAGTTTATTCTAAAATCGGGCATTATTTTCGAAAAACTTAGTATATATATATTTATATATATATATATATATATATATATATATATATATATATATCATCATGTTGTGCTGGTAGCACTGATATCCCTGACCCTCTTTCGCCACTTTTCTCTATCGTTCATCGCCTCTGGCAGGTCTTCTGGACTACATTCCGTATCCTCACATAGTTGCTGAATGTATGTTCGTGCAGGTCGTCCTGCCTTTGCTCGGCCATGTGTGGGGGTCCATAAGAGTACATCACTTATGAGTTCGTCCCTGCTTCTCCAGCAGTGTCCTGCATGTCTGGTTCGTCTAACAATATATATATATATAGTTTGTTAGTTAATTTGTTAGTTAGGCAACAGTCGTTCATTTAAACATGTTTCATTTAATAGTAAAGGCACATTTTGCCTGATAAGTGTCTTGGTTTCAGTTTGGAATTGATGGATGAATTTCCTAGTATTGTCCATCGTCAGGGGTTGCTTGCATGTGTGAAGAGTGTTGTTTTTTAAAATGAGTTTTGAAAGTTTCTTTTGAAATTTTTTGTTTTGTTTTTATAACATAACAAAAATATGCAAACGCAGAGTTGGATAAAACTGAGTTGCTAATATATATATATATATATATATATATATATATATATATATATATGTGTGTGTGTGTGTGTGTGTGTGTGTGTGTGTGTATTATTCGGTTCAGATAAACTGGAGTTGGGAGTAATTCCATCAGGACAAAAAAAAAAAAAAAAAAAAAAACGGAAGTGGGCTAAATGAAGAGAAAACTCTTTACCCCTCTTCCATCCCTTCCCACCCTTCTTTCCCGTGTCTATTCTGAATTATTTTATCCATAACATCTGAAGAAGTCCTGTTAATTTTTTCTGGTGTTTTTTATTTATATCAAAAACCCATATCAGGATGGAAATAAATTTATAATCCTAAAGTGACTGGTTTTTGTTTTTTCTTAAAGAAAGAAATATATATATATATATACGTGTGTGTGTGTGAGTGTGCGATTGAACGTGAGCGTGCGTTTGTATGCATTCAACTATGTATGTATGAAGTGTTGTACAAAAGTTAAGTTCCTGGAATTGTAATCTGGTGCGAATTGAATGTTTAGTGAACTTTTGTCTCTATCTTTTATGACCGGTTCATGTTTGTGGTCAGCCTAGAGCTGAGTTTTGAAGACATATCTCATTTGAAATGACATTAATGAAGCTCCTTACCATTACAAGTAATAAGTATACCCTTTCTCACATTATCGACGAACATAGTGATAAACTGGCATTTGATGCATATCTTTGCAAGTATAAAGTGTAATCTTCACCTATTTTTAAATTATTCAATTTCTCGTTGATGAGATTTGCCGAACCTAATTTAGTGTTTAAACTTTGAACTTTTGGAACCAGAGAGTTTTTTTTTTTTTTTTTAATTATGATAAGCTTCTACGTATTTAGAAACCAGAAAGACGATAAAGAGTTTCAAAAGAAACGTAGTTTTGCTTGTATCACTCAATATTCTTAAAGCTCTTCTTAGTCAGGTTCTCACTAAATTCAATGTTGTTATTTATGAGAAACGAATCATGTTTCCAAGGCAAAATGGGACTCATGATATTTTTGGAATATCTTATTTATTCTTTGGTTGTTTTTTGGTTTAATGGCATATCAATCTTCGTGGATTATTTAATGCCAAAGCCACTCTTATAGAAACACAAGTGTGGTACTATTTAATCCAGAGCTCGGTGAATAAAGAGGTTCATGCCTTTCTCAAAAGTATTAGTCCGAAACTGGACGTAAGAGCGCAACTAGAATTCGAACTTACTACGATATCACAATCCAGTACATTAGCCACTACGTCACAGGGATTCCGCTCCCTTTTTCATTGGAAAATCAGTTTGGTTTGGTTTGGTTTGGTTTGGTTTCTTTGTTTAATTGCAGATCAATCTTCGTGGGTTATTTAAATCCAAAGTCATCTTTGTAGAAGAATATTTCTGATACTATTTGACCCATAGCTGAGTGATTAAGGGGGTTCATACTTTTCCTAACGGTATTAGTCAGAAAGCGAACGTAATAGCGTGGCTATAGTTTGAACTTGCTTATTTCGAAGCCGTTGTCCAGCACTTTAGCTATTCTTCTTGGAATATAGTGTAGCTTTAGCTTTGATGAAACTGTAGCTTTGATGAAACGGTAGCTTTGATGAAACGGTAGCTTTGATGAAACTGATATTTTTTGAACACCGATAGTTTATTATTATTATTATTATTATTATTATTATTATTATTATTATTATTATTATTATTATTATTATTATTCATTAGAGCTTTTCACATCAGCGTTAGCCGATGGTTTTTCACTGGAGTCTGAGTGACAGCAAGTTTCCTCAAGTTTCCAGGACTCTTCTCAGTATTCTGGCCATTCTCAATAATGCTGTCGTTTGGATGGTCTCCACCCGTCCTCCAGTCTCTTTAGTAATCCTTTAGTTACTGTTCCAAACGCACCGATTACAGTTGGTATAATTGTCACCTGCATGTTCCACAGTTTTTTTCAATTCCCTTGCAAGGTCGAGGTACTTATCCTTCTTTTCACATTCTTTCATTTTTATTCTGTGGTCAGCCGGGATAGCAAAGTCGACTATTTTGCAAGTTCTCTTTTTTTTGCTGATTATTATTAAGTCTGGTCTTCTGGCCGATATTAGGTGATCTGCGTGTATGCCGAAGTCCCAAAGGAGTTTATTATAATTATTATTATTATCATTTACTCATTGAGTTTTTGACGTCTGTGCTAGCTGATGGTCTTTCCCTGGAGTTTGAGTGACAGCAAGTTTCCTCAAGTCTCCAGAACTCTTCTCAGTATTATGTCCGATTTCAATAACGCAGTAGTTTGGATCGCCTCCGCTCGTCCTCTTATTTCCAAGTCCTCCAGTCCCTTTATTAATCCTTCGGTGACTGTACCAAGTGCACCAATTACAGTTGGTATCACCGTCACTTTTATGTTCCTTAGGTCTAGGTACGAATCTTTCTTTTCTCTTTCTTTCAATTTTACTCAGCGGTTAGCCGGGACAGCAAAGTCCACAATTTTGTAATTTCTCTTTTTTTATTTATTATTATGAGGTCTGGTCGTCTGGCTAAGATTAAGAGATCCATTTGTATGTCAAAATCCCATTTATTATTATTATTATTATTATTATTATTATTATTATTTACTCAGAGTTTTTCACATCAGCGTTAGCAGATGGTCTTTCACTGGAGTTTGAATGACAGCATGTCTCCTCAAATCTCCAGGACTCTTCTCAGTATTCTGGCTATTCTCAAGAATGCTGTAGTTTGGATGGTATCCCCTCGTCCGCTAATTTCCAATTCTTCCAGCCCCTTTAATAATCCTTTAGTTACTGTGCCAAATGCCCAAATCACAATTGGTATAGTTGTCACCTTCATGCTCCACTGTTTTTTCAATTCCCTAGCAAGGTAGAGGTACTTATCCTTCTTTTCACATTCTTTTTTTCATATCAGCATTAGCTGGTGCTCTATCACTGGAGTTTGTGTGACAACAGGACTCTCCTCAATATTCTCGCCGATCTCAATAATATTATGGTTTGGATAGTCTTCTTCTGATTTCCAATTTCTCAAGTCTTTTTTCCAAGCCTTTAGGAACCGTTCCAAGTATACAAACTGCAAACTGTTACCCTCATATTCTACAGATTTTTTAGTTTCTTGGCAAGGTTCAAATATTTTTCGCTTTCTTTTATTTTCACTCAATGATCTGCTTGAATGTAAAATCCACTTGACAACGTTTTTTTTTTCTTGTTAATTAATACATCTGATTAGGTAATTCGTTTTTATCTCAAAATCTCAAGGAATCTGATTGCGTCTCTCTCTTTAGAACGGATTCTGGTTTTTGCATATACCATTTGAAGATACCTACACCTTTGAACTTTTTAAATTCTGATTGAAAATAATAGTAATAATGATAATTATATTAAAAAAAATCACTTCCATTCACAACAGACTGGCTATCGAAATGAATAGATGCCTACAAGAAATAGATATGCCCGAATGGATGACCAAAAGACCACGCTGATCCAGAACCTATCCCTCCAAAAAAGAACCTCCCTAAACAACTATTGACCTATTATGTGCCTTCAAATGATGTGAAAAATACTAACGGCACAAATTAAGGAGGAGGTTAACCATTCATTGAGGAACAGAAAAGACGCCGTAAGAGAACCAGAGGGACAGAAGAGGTACTATAAATTGATTAACACATCCTCAACGAGAGTAAAACGAGACGAAAAAAATCTACCTATGGCGAGGATTGATGTGGTCTCCCAAAGCTGTATTATACACTACCTCAAAAAGTACAAGATAACCGACGAAGTCATAAAGTTTATCGAGAAAACAATGGAAACATGGAGAGTGGAATTGACAGCAGGAGGAAAAAGCTTAGCTGAGGTAAAAATCGAAGTTGGTATATTTCTGGGAGATGCACTATCACCATATTTGACGTGGTCAAGGGAAGAATTTAAACAAATGGACCAGAGAACGAGAAAACTAATGACCATGCATAAGGGCTTACATCCCAGAGATGACGTTGATAGATAATATGTGTAAAGAAAAGAAGCAGGAAGAGGACTTACTAGCATTGAAGACAGCGTTGACGCATCGATGCAACGACTCGAAGACTACATAGAAAAGTGCAGAGGAAGACTGATTACAACCACCAGAAACAATACAGACAACACGGGGATCAACAGAACGAAAATAACAAGAAAACAAAATGGGAAGAAAAACAACTATATAGACATTTCAAGCAACAAACGAACGAAATCTCATCCGAGATAACGTGGACGTAGCTAAAAACTCTCAGAATTTCTTCTAATTAGTCGAGAAGGGGGTAGTTAACAACGTCATAAAAACCAATTATATAAAAGCAGAAATAGATAAGATGCAACAAATAGCAAACGTAGGTTAGATGGTGAAAGATATGAAACAATCAATCACATAATAAGCGAATGCTGCAAATTAGCACAGAAATAGGGTAGGGAAGGTGATCCACTTGAAACTGTGCAAGAAATTCAAATTTGACCATACGAACAAGTGGTATATGCACAACCTAGAATCCGTCTTGGAGAATGAGACTCACACACTTCTCTGGAATTTTGAGATACAAACGGATCACCTAATCTCGGCCAGACGAACAGACATAGTGATAATCAGCAAAAAAAAGAAAACCTACCGAATTTGGGACTTTGCCGTCCCGGTAGACCACATAGTAAAATTGAAAGAAAACGAAAAGAAAGATAAGTACCTGGACCTTGCTAGGGAACAGGAAAAACAATAGAAAATGAAAGTAACTGTGATACCAAATGTAATCGGAGCGCTTGGTACAGTAACCAAAACAGTGGTAAAACAGTGGTAAAACAGTGGTAAAAAATCGGGAGAAATTGGAGATAAGTGGACGAGTGGATACCATTCAAACTACAGCACTGTTAAGATCGCCCAGAATACTGAGAAGAGTCCTAGAGAGCTCCGGAGACTTGCAGTCACTCAGGCTCCAGTGAAAAACCATCGGTTAACGCTGGTTTGGAAGTCTCTAAAAGGAGTCAAATAATAATAATAATAATTATTGTTATTATTGTTGTTCTTCTTTTTATTATTATTATACTTGTGATTTTTTCACATCAGCATTAGCTGGTGGTCTTTCACTAAAGTCTGAGTGACAGCAAGTCTCTGCATATCACCAGGACTCTTCTCAGTATTCTAGCCGATCTCAACAATGATGTGGTCTGGATAGTCTCTGATTTCCACTTCCTTCCGTCTTTTTCTCAGATCCTTGGTGACCATTCCATATGCCACATATTTGTTAGTGTTTTTGGAATGGTCCAAGTATTTGCCTATGTTTTTTTGGTTTCTTTTGTTTCACACTAGAATGGCAAAATCTAGTTGCAGGCAAGTTCTTTTTAACTTGATAATCAATATCAAGTCTGGTATTCTGATTGTGATGACATGATCCATTTTTGTCTTACAATCCCAGAGGAACTTATGCGTCTCATTTTTCTGGATTTTATATATACCATTTGCTAGTAAGGTTAAATCTTAATCTCTTGCACAATTCCCAGTGAACATCTTCCCCATCCAGTCATGTCTAGCTTTGTATTACTTTTCTGTGAGTTTACTGCATTCGCTTATTATTTTTTCCTTCTGTCTCCATATAACCTACGCTTAATTGTCCGTTGCGTATTATCAATTTTCGCATTAAGGTAGATGGTCCTTATAGCATTGTTTTTTGTTGCAATTAAAAGGGACTCGGTTCATTATTATTATTTTTATTCCTTTTCAAGTTTTTCACATCAGTGTTAGCTGATGGTCTTTCACTGAAGTTTAAGTGACAGCAAATCTCCTCAAGTCTCCAGGACTCTTCTCAGTATTCTGGCTGAGCTCAATAATGCAGTAGTTTGGATGGTCTCTACTCGTCCTGTTATTTCCAAGTCCTCCAGTCCTTGTGTCAATCCTTTGGTGACAGTACCAAGAGCACCAATTACAGTTGGTATAATCGTCACTTTTATGTTCCACATTTTTTAAAAATATTCCTTATTATTATTATTATTATTATTATTATTATTATTATTATTAAATGACTCTATGTCAAAATTGTCTGCGTGGATTGACAAATTAAAATCCTCCCGCAAAAGATATCAATCAAATTTAAAATAAATCAGCTCTGTCGATAGGGATTAGAATTCACTGACTGTATCCGCTAATGAGAAATAAAAACCTCCCCAAATAGGTTGTCCTGTGTATGACACTAAACCGCATCCGGTCGAGAGGCTCGAGTTTTGCAGATCTGGGAAGTATAGAGTACCTCCTCATTGCCATTACTCCCAGGTTTACTCTGACCCAGAGTGATAGTATCTGTTCATATCTCATGCTGGAATTCGGGTAGCCATCTTGTTTTCAGTTGTGCAATACAAAAAGTACGCCCTCTGCATAACAAGGCTGGAACTCGTATTAAGTCTAGGCTTATAGCTTGCCGTTGTTCATATATGCTTTAGTCATCTCTGATTGACCAATCTACTGCTGCTTCTGATAGGCAAGTCTATAAATATTTGCTAGCAATTTGTAGACGGCTGATACATCACTAGGTCCTCCACTAAAACAATCTAACATCCTATCCATGGCTTAAATAGATATGCTTGAAAATTTTTAATATTGGATAAGAATTGTTCAAACCATGTATTTCCTTGCAAACAAAGGATTATTATTATTAGTCAAACTCTTGAAATCTTATAAATGTGAGTGAATTATTAGTATTAGATAGAAATACTTGAAACCATACAACTTCGTGGAAATTAATTATATTGAATCGGAGTACTTGTATAAGAGCGTGCAAAAAAAAAAGGGTGATGAAATAAATTGCAACGAAACTTTGGAAATATAAATAGTTATGGTTATAATCCTTTACAAATTAATCAAATTTTGGCTTTACATAACCCATAGGAGGTTGATATGCCGTTAAATAAACCAACCCAAACCAGACCTGAAATTATACGAGTATATGAATTAATTACTCATGGTGTAATGGTTAAAGCGATGGACTGCGGGATCGTAGTAAGCGAGTTGGAACTCCAGTCGCGCTATTACGTTCACTTTCGGGCAAATACCCTTGGGAAAGGTATGAACCCCCTTATCCTCCCAGCAATGGGTTAAATAGTACCACTACTGTTCTTCTATGAGAATGGCTTTGGCATTAAACAACCTACAAAGAGTTGATATGCCATTAAACAAAAGAAACCAAACCAATCATATTTCCCATTATTGTAAGCATAAATAGTTTTTTTTTTAAATATCTTCTAATTGTATTGGGAAGAGTAGAGTTAATTAGAGAATCTGGACATTGCAGGATTAGTGGCAGGAACCAGGTAATTTCTATAGAACTATGTGAATTTGATTTATACGTAAAGATCCCCTAATCGCAATAAAAGACAACCTTGTGTCATATTTGTTTGCATTCGAGGACTGATACTCCAATGCACACATATCTCGAATATACATATTTATGCTTTATAAAAAGAATTGACATGGTGCAGTGGTTAATGTGTTGAACAGCGACATCGTAATAAACAAGTTCGAACTCCAGTCGAGCTATTACGTTCAATTTCGCACTAATACCCTTGGGGAAGGCATGAACCCCCTTATCCTCCCAGCCATGGGCTAAATGATACCACTACCGTTCGTCTACAAGGATGAGTTTGGCATTGAATAACCCCCGAAGGTTGAAATGCCATTAAAGAAAGAAACCAAACCAATGCATTACTAAATTTTCATTATGTTTATATGTAACCGTAACGTCATAGCAGTATTTTTATTAGAGTAATGATCTAGGAGAATAAAGCAATTTCCAGTCCAACTGGTAACTGAATGATAATTTTGTAGGGTCAGCGGCGTTGTGAACGTTATTTTTAATCATCCAGAATTAAAATAGAATGGGGGTAACAACGATATATCTAATAAGATTCCTTCACTCCTTCCTAAATAGAAATACCAATAGCAATCCCGTCATGGACTGCTGTTACAACGGGAACCCAATGAAGTCACGACTCGTCTAATGTGTATATCAAGGTATTACTCATGTTTCTCGTTATAAACATATATAGATTTGTTGATGCAAACATGTGAACGCTCCCTCAGTATATATATATATATATGTGTGTGTGTGTGTGTGTGTGTGTGTGTGTGTGTGTGTGTATCTGCGTAAGTGTATATCAAGAATTGGCCATTCCTCTTGTAAGCAGAATAACAATAGTCGTAGAATGCACTCAGTGACCCAGTGGCCTGAGCAAAGGTGTGTTTGGTGGGAAAATCGTGACAAAGATTTCCTTTGCTGTTGTTAGTGAGAACAGAATACTTCTGATAATTTTTCTCTAATGAAGCCTACAATGACAAATAATTCGCAGGATTTTCACACACATGTGCTTTTGGCGGGCGATATTTTCGCACACACACACACACACACACACACACACACACACACACACACACACACACACACACGAACACATACATACGCTTTCACATATGCACATGCTAGACGCGCTTTGACACTTATAAAGAAATGTACACACTTGTAGGCAATAAATACACGCATGTGCAGTCACAGTCTGGACCCTATTTTTACACATGAACAAACATGAAAAAACACACGCACGTGTGTGTCCGTTTGTCTTGAGGTAGATTATATCTAATCCGAAGTTTCTAGAAAAGGACATATTTCGGAAATTGACAACTTTTCAGATTTAGATTGATTGATTGATTTTAACGGTATGTCACCTCGTCTAGGGTATTTTATGTGTGGAGGTTAGTGAATCGCATTCATTGTACGAGGGTAGGCTAAAAAGTTCAGAGGCTGAAAAGTTCATATGATTTCATATTTGCTGTTTGACTTTTTTTTAACACCGATGGAAGAAGTTTGTATACCGAAAGGAGAACAAAAACAAACAAAAAGTAACAAAAAATTCTCATTTATTCATATTTCATTGGAATATCTTGGTCAAACTGAGAACTTTTCAGCTGATCCTCGTATATTTATACCTACATTTTTGTGTCTTTATTTCTTAACAATCTTTTTTGTTTGCCCACGGTCCTATTCTATACGAACAATTTTTAAACAGAATTTGACCCTTAGAGATACTACCACTCCGAGTTTAAGTAGACCTGGGAGTAATGGCAATAAAGAAGTACTTCCCACTACTCAGATGTCCAGAACCAGAGCCTCACAACCAGGTGCAGTTTAATATCATAATGAAAATACCTCTTTTGAGGCGGTTTTACCCCCTCATCAGGGGAATATAGTCAGCATATTCTAAGCCTATCGACAGGGCAGTCAGTTTTAGAGACGTGTATTTTTACAATTTTAAATATTGTTTTTTAAATCGTGTGCATAATAAAATATTTTGAAAACGATTAAAATATTCTAAAATCTTTAAAAGAGAAAAGGGGGAACCTTTGTTTCAGTCACTTCTCTTCTGAGAATTATGTTTGTAATAACAGAGTTAACATTGGAGGAAGCTAACATGGGATATTCTCAATCGAAAAATCCTGGAGAGAAAAAGAAAACTGATTATAAAAATTACCGTAAACCTGAAAACTTGGCACGGGTAATAATGTTTTCTTTATGTGGTCCCCCTGGGGTTGTTGAAAAGTAATCTTGTATAAAATTGTTTTTGGATACACAACCCCGGTTCATGCCTTCTTATAAGCAGGGCTTTCAGTATTGATAACTGAAATTCATTATTTGAATTCGCGAGGATGGTAAACAGTTTTAATCAGTTTTCTTTCTCCCTCCAGGCTTTTTCGATGGACAATATCCCATGTTAGCTTCCACTGACATAATTCTCTGAAGAGAAGCGACCAAAAGAAACTGTCTTTTTAGGATTCTAAAACATTTTAATCATTTTCAGAACATTTCGTTATGCACACGATTTTCAAAACAATATTTAAATTTTGTAGATACCACAAGATCTTATAATTTTGCTTTTGGAGGTGCCCGTGGTGTGATGGTTATCGTCGTAGGAAATGGACACGGTGACACGAGTTCAAATCCTAGACGAGACTGATTGCATTTTACATTGCACTAATACCCTTGGGAAAGGTATGAATCCAATTATTCTCCCTCCAGCTATGGGTAAATAGTAGAACAGACTAGGTTCTTCAGCCTTGGTGGGGCAACTAGTCTAGGAGAAGGAAAACTCTGAATTCAAACCTGTTAAACTCCGCTTAAAAATTGACCTTGTGTCATATCCTGCCCGAGCGGAGAGGTTGGTTAATATATATAAGTTTTGCTTATTCTAGAACAGGGGTCTCAAGTAACTTGCAGTAGATGTTGTTAGTAAGAGACAAGTTCAAGATAAGACTGTTTGAACTTCCTTTAGCTCAAATTTTCTTGAGAAAGACATGAATCAATTGTTCTCTCATGGCGTTGGGTAAATGATAGAAAGAAAACTTTGAATTCATATCACTAGTTCTCCGTTTAAAAATTGAGCTTGAATCGCAACCTACCCATGGCAGAAGGATTTAGTATATACATACTAAGTGGTCACCCATTTAAACACTGAGCAGACACATCGTTGTTAAATTTCCATGATATGATGGTAACCAGTGCTTTGAGCACATCTTGTCCATAAGCCCCAATTATTTACTAAACTTTTGTCAGTATAACGTCCTCTGTTAGAATCTAATTCACTGGTATTAGTTTTCTTGCCTGCATTGCAATTATATCATTGGAGGTGTTCAAATCCTAGAATAGGCTGTTTTCGTTTAGCATAGCAGTAATAATCTCAGGAAAGGAATGAATCCACCCTAATCCCCACTAGTTAAAGTTAAACAGTTGGACTTATTGAGTTCTTTCCTTTAGGTCTTGAAGAAGAAAAAATTCTGAATTCACACCAGTTGTACCCCGCTTAAAAATTGACCTTGTGTCGTATCCTGCTTGTGGTGGATGGGGAGGGTAAGACATAATAGCACTTCTGGAGGTGCCTAAAGCTATTTATTAAACTTAGCCTAGTTTGGCGTCAGACCAAAAGGAGAGAACACTCAGTCTAAATCGAACTCACTTGCAATGGTCAGTTAAGATAGTTCAGTAACCATTAGACCACGCGAAGTGTTCCGTTCTATATATATAAAGCCAGATGGAAAATTTAAAGAGAGGCTGTAAATTGTTTTTTGTGTTAGTGTATGTACCGGCCCGTTGACATAATGGTCAGAGTGTTGGCCAATGGTCCGTGTAAACGGAGTTCAATCCCAGGATGAGTCATACCAAAGACTTACAGGATGGTACTTGGTGCCAACTTGCCTAAGACCCCCAAATTATAAGGTACGGATCAAGGGCAAGTGTTGCGATCCAGGGATATGGGTAGTGCCCTCCCCTACACCTCGATGTAGTAGCTATTAAAAAGAGGCCTTTGGGTTGCCTTCGACAACGGTCGACCAACTTACTATGCTTTCATTAATATCAGGTGAGTTTTTATTTATTCTAAGTTAATTTTATTTAAAGGCTTGATTTTATTCAAGTGCTTGATTTAATTCAAAGGCTTGGTTTTATTCAAAGACTTAATTCTATTCAAAGGCTTAATTTTATTCAAAGTCTTGATTTTATTTAAAGGCTTAATTTCATTTAAAGGCTTAATTTCATTTAAAGGCTTTATTCTATTTAAAGGCTTTATTTGATCAAAGGCTTCATTTTATTCAAAGGCTTCATTTTATTCAAATACTTCATTTTATTTAAAGGCTTTCGTTTAAAAATTGACCTTGTGTTGCATCCTGAAGATTTGGCTATTAACACAAACACATACAAAGTCACGTTGAGAGCCCAGAGAAAAAAAAGAAAAGAAAAGCCAAAGTTGAATAAAGAGTTGTTTTTAGATGAATGTGATTTAATCTTATTTTATCTATGAGAAAACCTTACCCACAAAGATTAGCTCAGGTTTACACTATTGTAGAAAGTGTCTTCGAAAAAGTTTTGATGTCGATCTCTCTAAAATAAAAGACTGTTATTGTCATCACTAGCGTATTGCCACCGGGTGTGTTACCGTACCCAGTCCTCTTCTTTAATATAAGGTGGAGGGGGAGTCACCGAGGCATAGAGGGTAACCCGCTGGACTGCGACATCGTAGTAACCTAATTCAGACTTCACTCGCTCTATTACATTCACTTTTGGACTAATGCCCTTGGGAAAAGAAAGAACTCTCTTGTCTCTCTCAGCCATGTGTTAAATACTTTCACTACTTTTTTACAACAATGACTTTAATTTTGAAAAACCTACGAAAGTTGGTTTGGTTTAATGGCATATCAACCTTTGTGGGTAATTTAATATGGAACAACAGAAGTGATACTATTTAACCCACAGCTAGCGGGGAATAAAGGAATTCATGCCTTTTCCTAGGGTATTAGTCAGAAAGCGAACGTAATAGCACAACTGGAGTTTGAACTCGCTTACTTCGAGGTCGCAGTCCAACACTTAAGCCATTACGCCACGGAGACACCCCCAACGAAGGTTGATGTGCCATTAGACAAAGAAACAAAACCAAAATCTAATTTGCTCAGTTGGCTGGGAGGGGAGGCTATAGAATACACCGACTGCTTCTCTGCAGAGGGGTAAGACCCCCCCCCCAACGAGTGGCCCAGTCGGCTGAGGCTGTCGTATACACCGACTGCTTCTCTGCAAACGGATAATACCCACCCCCAAACATGTGTCCTGGAAATGACACTAAACAATCTGATAGTGAGGTTCTAGTAATGCTGAAGCTTTGGGGAATGCCGAGTACCCTTTCATTGCCATCGTACCCAGCTTCACTCTGGCCTGAAGTAGTAGCACCTGATAAGGGTCCTATCTATGGGTCAAATAGAACTAAACTGCATACTTATGCTAAACTGAATTGTTTGAAATAGAAATGTTTTGACATTTAAACTGCATACTTATGCTAAACTGAATTGTGTGAAATGGAACTGTTTTGACCTTGACACTGTACTTACGCCAAACTGAATTGTTTGAAATAGAACTGTTTTGAGATTTAACTATGTGTAAACAAAACATATACTTATACTAAACTGAATTGTTCGGATTAGAACTCTCTGACTAAACTGAATAGCTTGAATTAGAAAAGTTTTTTATACAATTAAATTGTGTACTTACGCTAACCTGAGTTGTTTGAAATAGAACTGTTTATTTGTATAAAAATGGAATTGGCATTAAATAACCTGCAAAGGTTGATATGTCATAAAACCAAAACCAAAATCTAATATAAATCGGTGCCTCCCATGGTATATTACATCAACGGCATTAATTGTGGCTTTTAGGTCGAATCCATTGCAGTAGTTATAGTCTACGAGATAAACTTGCTAACGGCTGTTCCAAAGAAAGGTTTTCCTTGCTCAGTTTCTGTTGGACTGACAGTCACGGCTTCTATTTCTAACGTAATGTTATTTTGTCTTTGGTTTTTCAGGTTAACGACTGGAGGAAGAAGAAAGAACAAGATGAAAAGAATGGTCGAATGGAGTCGACTTCATAAAATACAAAGAGAAAATCATCAACAAATCATAATTGCCGATAGGTGTTTGTGTTTTCTGACAGGGTTCTACGTCACCACAGGACAACATAGTAAAGATTAGAATTCTATGTTCTGATGACGTATTAGAAATAGAATTTCATGTTCTGCTAACGTATTAAAATAGAATTTTATTTTACTTCACTTTTGCCAGATCTGTAAATGTTTATTTAGTCGGCAGGGACTAGAATATGCTAATTTCATCCCCATCAGAGAGGGTAAGGCTTCCCTTCCACGCCACTAAAAAAAAAACGGGTATTCTAGCTATGACATTAAACTGCACCCGTTAACATAATACCAACCTGTGGTACCTGATGGATGCCCATCGGGTACCACAGGTACCACAGGTTAAGTAGACTTGTTTGAGATAACGAAGTATTTACCTGTATAAAATGATTGGGAAGGTAGATTTTTGTGCCATATATATATATAATTGGAGACCATTATGTTTAAACTGACTTCGGCATAAAATAATCCGGCAAGAGTTGCCATGACGTAAAACCAGCCAACTATAAGGCCGTCAAAAATAATTAAAGTCTTTTCATGTGACATAATTTTAAGTGTATTTTAAATAGCTCCAAAGAAGTGCTTGTGAGAAGGAATTACTTTTTTTGTTTTTGGTAGTTTTTCAACGGTTAGCGAAACTTAGAAAACGATGTACCAAGTGTGTACAACCGCTATATGCATATATAGAATGGTATATACGTTTAATGCTTTGAAATCATTTTCTTCTTTGGTCAGTCCAAGAACTTTTCCGCACATTCTCATTATGCTTTTGGGTAAAAGAAATTTATACTTGTTGCGCTCTATCCGAGAACATAGCAACCAAAAACCTGGTAGCCATGCAACTGGAGTTTTTGATTGGAGGCTGGAATATGATGAAATAAATAACTACTAAACTACAGTTAGGAAGAAAATCTTTAGCAAAAGAATCACTGGTTGGTTGGTTGGTTGGTTGGATTTAAGACATATTAACTTTTATTGCATTATTTATACCTTTTTTCAAGGAGTTATTTGGTTTCGATGATTGATTAATTTTAAAGGCATGTCAACCCGTCTATGTTTATTTTATGTCTAAAGGTTAGGGAATTGCGTACAGTGTACATTAATATTTGTTTTTGAGTAGTTTCAACAAAATTTGTTTTTTCTTTTTCTTTTCTTTTTTTTTGTTGCACATAGTCATATGATATTAAGTATGATATTTGTCGCTGCATCCCACCAGGAGCTTTTGATTGGAGGCTGGCATATGATGACATAAATAACTACTAAACAACAGTTAGGAAGAAAATCTTTAGCAAAAGAATCACTGGTTGGTTGGTTGGTTGGTTGGTTTTACGGCATAGTTTCAACAAAGTTTGTTTTTTTCTTTTTCTTTTCTTTTTTTTTTTTTGCACATGGTCATATGATATCAAGTATGATATTTGTCGTTGCCGCCCACCAGACAGGACTTCATACAAGGTCAAAAGCCCGAAGGCCAATTAATATGATATTAAGTATTCCTATTAAATACAAATATTTTGCTCATAGATTTATTTGACCCATAGAATAACCCTAATAGGTACTACCAATCCGGTTCAGTGATGACCTGCGATCAATGGTATTAAGGCTGTACTCCACACTCCTCAGTGCCCAAGGATTGTGGCCTCATCATCAGATGCAGTCTAGTGTCATATCCAGGATATTCTTTTTTAGAAGAGATCTTACCCCTTTGCAGAGTATACAGTCAAGGTATTCTAAGCCTCGCTAACAGTCTAGTGTCATATCCAGGATATTCTTTTTTAGAAGAGATCTTACCCCTTTGCAGAGTATACAGTCAAGGTATTCTAAGCCTCGCTAACAGTTTAGTGTCATATCCAGGATATTCTTTTTTAGAAGAGATCTTACCCTTTCGCAGAGTATACAGTCAAGGTATTCCAAGCCTCGCTAACAGTCTAGTGTCATATCCAGGATATTCTTTTCTAGAAGAGATCCCACCCCTTTTACAGAGTATACAGTCAAGGTATTCTAAGCCAAGCTAACAGACCCATATATTGTTTCAAGTAACTAATGATTATAATTTGTTTATAATTATAACTTCAGATGGATATTCTTAATGCCAACAATTTATAGATAATTATATGGTTTCAAGAAACCAAATAATTGTCTATAAATTATTGCAAACAAATGATTATCGCTATTAAAAAAAAAGACATTGACACGCGGTTAACGAAGGCATGGACAGCTATCGATAAGCTATCGGTCATATGGAAGTCAAACCTGACCGATAAAATGAAACACAGTTTCTTCCAAGCAGCGGTCGTCTCGATACTGCTATATGGATGCACTACATGGACGTTAACTAAACTGTCGGAGAAAAAGCTAGACGGCAACTACACAAGAATGCTGCGAGCAATATCGAACAAGTCCTGGAGGCAACACCCCACAAAGCACCAACTGTACGGCCATCTACCTCCCATCTCGAAGACTATCAAAGTTTGACGAACCAGAGATGCAGGACACTGCTGGAGAAGCAGGGACGAGCTCATAAGTGATGTACTCCTATGGACCCCCTCATATGGCCAAGTAAAAGCAGGACGAGCAGCTTGAACCTACATACAGCAGCCCTGTAAGGATACGGGATGTAGACCTGAAGACCTGCCAGAAGCGATGAATAATAGGGAGGAGTGGCAAGTGAGAGTCAGGGATATCCGTGCTTGCGGCACGACTTGATGATGATGATGATGATGTGGTTTCAAATATTTCAAGCTATTACATTATTTCAAGTAACTAATAATATCAATCCTTTGTAAACAATTATAGCTCCAAGTAACTTTTTTTAATTCATTAATTTAATTCATTTTTTAAAAATTCATACAAGTTTTACACTGTTATATGTTTTGAAATATTCCTATCTCATAATAATAATTTGTATACAGTTATAGGGTTTTAACTCTTCCTAATACAAATAATTTTCAAACAGTCCTATTCGACCCATAGATGGACCGTAACAGCTACTACCACTCTTGTTTAGATTGAACCATGGAGTAATTGTAATAAAGGGGTACTCCTCATTCTCCTGAGCTCCAGAACTGGAGCCTCACCATTGGATACAGGTTTGTGTCCTATTTAGAATATCCCTTTTTTAGATAAGATCTTACTCTTCAGTAGTGCATGGAGTCAGCGTATTCTAGGATCCACGAGAAAAATTGTTAATGATATCAAAAAATTAGCTAATTAGCAACCATACTGTTGTGGCCCCAGAAGGGGTCACTAATGAAAACACAAACACGGATATTAGATAACAGATTATATTACACAAGATAGAGTTACATAAGAAGTCTCGTACTGTTAGGATAACACCGATATTGATCTGTGGTATTTGTTGACCGCCCCACCCAACGGGCAAGTGTGGCACAAGGCCTTTTTTATGGTGGGTCCGGGCGCAGGGCCGTAGCCCACACGCGCCCGGAGTTTGCCAAAAATGCCCTCGGCCCCGTCGGCATTCCCCTTGTTAGGGGCGCCTCAGGTGCCGGGCAATGAACCCAACCCCCCTCGAAAGGGGGTAAAAGCCTGGGGGAAGGCCCCCTGAGGCCGAAGGAAATCTCCAGGTACCGAGACACACTCGGTCAGATCCGTGCCGCAGATAACACGGCCGGTCGAAGTGCTACCCGACACCTGGAAAGGTGTCAGACCGATATTGATCTGCCTCTCTGGCAGCGAAATCTCTAGTACTAATAACGGTGAGAAGAGTACATTATGGTAAGATGGGTAAGGCTCCCACAACATATACTTACTGCTTGGAATCTGTTATCATTTTCTAATTGATCAGAAGGCAGAGAAAATGCACATGTAAATCAATCAGAAGGGATTTCAAATTACAAAAATACTCATCAATGAAGTATACAAATTTTGGGTATAAATAATTTCTGCTTTTTAAAAGCAAGTTGTGTCAAAGCATTTCAAATTTCCTATGTTTTAAACGTAACAGG
Organism: Sepioteuthis lessoniana; assembly: GCA_963585895.1. Classification (NCBI taxonomy): domain Eukaryota; kingdom Metazoa; phylum Mollusca; class Cephalopoda; order Myopsida; family Loliginidae; genus Sepioteuthis; species Sepioteuthis lessoniana. The sequence goes on from OY757909.1 coordinate 32,934,464, forward strand.
AAATTACCTGATTAAAGAGCTGCTTCATTAATTATTCTTATTCAGCAGTGAAAAATAGTGCATTATAATTTAATCGATGATTTCATGCCCCTAAAAATGGAGGATTTGAAAGTGGATTTCGATATGTAATAATGTTGAAATATAAGAATAACACAAACGCAACTAAAACAGTTTAGAAAATTCGTGGTGTTTATAGTCAAAGTGTTATTACTGACCACCAAATCCGAAATGGTTTTCAAAGTTGCCTTCTGGTAATACGTCATTGAGAGACGAACCCAGATCAGGACACTCATTAGATCTTGATGAAGATGCTTTAAGACAATTGGTGGAATGCGATCTGCACAAAGTACTCGAGAGTTAGCGCTTGACTTCAACGCATCCCAATCCACTTGAAGAAAAAATAGAAAAAATGTGTAAACTGGATGTTTCAGTTTCTCCTACACTTAATGAGAAGAAAAAGGAAGATTGCATATCCAAATTAACAAGTTTTCTTTCAAAAAATTATCCTTTTCTCAAGATTATCATTACAGGTGACAGAAATTGTTTTATTACAATATAAAGCAGTGAATTGATAAGGATGAAATTTCGCAGTCTACCCCAAAGGCGGAGATTCATGGAAAAAAAAAGCTATGCTAAAAGAATGGTTAAATAACTGAGGTATTATTCATTTTGATTTTTAAAACCGCAATCAGACATTGAATGCACACTTATACACTCAACAGCTGCAATGTGTGCATGAAAATCTAAGAAAACGCCCTGCACTCGTCAAAAGGAAAAAAACTTTTTCCTTCTTTTCAAAAAGCTCTGAATGACAAAAAAATTCTCCAGAAGTTCAAGTGAAAACGTTTGTGGAAAATTTATTGAGTTCGAAACCAGTTGAATTTTGCATGAGAGGAATCAAATAGCTACCCGATAAATAGCATGGGGTGGTTGAAAATAATAGCAAATATATAATTAATTGAAATTAATTCATTGATAAATTATATTTACTTCAACTGAAATTATTCATAACTCAACCCAATACTTTATGAAAGAAAAAATGAACAATGAGACGAAGAGAAACAATAATTTTGATAATATTTTGATAATAATATTGATAAAAGTTTTATTCCACAATTTCTTACACACGCACACACACACACACACACACACATATATATATATATATATATATATATATAGTTTTAACTTTCACACACTGCATTTGCCTTAATTTTATGGAATAGAAATAAAATATTTACTATAGGAAAATTTTATGACAACTTGAAAACTTTTTGTGCTAATTATTTAGTTGTCTTGGAGATTTTCATACCCAATAATTCTTGAAAAATATATTTAATATAATTTGTCTTTTTCTATTGAAATAATGAATTTCGGAAACTAATATGAAGACATTTGTTAAGAAATTTCTGAAAGCCTTTAGTTTGACAACATTGAATATCAGAAAAGAGAGAAACACGCTTTAAACTATAATATCCAGTAGAATTTTCAAATTACTATGATCTATTTTTTTAAAAATTTCCATACGTTTGACAACTAAAAACTTTATATCAAATATTTCCTCCTCTCTGGGACAATCTTTTCGTGTAACATAGCCTGCTACATAAAATGCGACATTTTCATATCTTTAAGGAACTCTAATTTCTCGATTTGGAAAGCGACCAAATAACAATATGGCGCTTCATATAGCAAATATCTACATTGTGAATTGAATTACCATGACCAGAAAATCTGCCGAACACCTACGCACGATATACGGGAACACTGGACAGCTGTTTCGACCTTATTAGGTCTCATCAGCAGTGTATACCGTAATCTCTACCACTCCAGTTTCGGCACTTCAATCCGTGGTCGCTGGTTCGATCTCCAGTGGTGGAGATTACGGTATACACTGCTGATGAGACCTAATAAGGTCGAAACAGCTGTTCAGTGTTCCCGTATATCATGTGTAGGTGTTCGGCGGATTTTCTGGTCATGGTAATTCAATTCACAAAATTAATTCCTCTACTTAAAAAATAAAAAATATGTACAAATATCTAAATTTTGAGCAATTACGCCTTGGTTCAAAGTTATATTCTGAAACAGCATCATTCAACTGAAGAATTTCAAAAAAATAATGATATCCAGTATCGGATCTCTGGTGAGTTTGGATCCGATGCCAATACTCCCAGGCCCAGGTAGTTCTTTTTATAGACCCAATAGATCTTTTTAAGAAAATGTCTATGTCTAAAATGATTTTAAACATTGGCTCTTAAAACATTGATATTACGACTAAGTATGAAGAGCTTACTTATTTAAAACCCGCCTAGTGTCATATAACACAACTATTAAATCTATGACGTTTTCTTTACAAGTCATAACCGAGAACATTAATCATTATAACGTACAACTGGAAAGAAAGAAAGCAGCTAAAAGCTATTGTCAGCCATCTCTTCAATAGCAGAAGCTACGTAGGCGCCATTTTGAGTCGTTGTTCTTTTTTCTTTTCTCTCAACAGTGACCAGTATCAAAACAAAACCTCTTCAAAATCTCTCCCGGAGCTTCTCATGCCAACATTCCAACGCTAGCTACTTTAAACAATGCACTTTTGTCGCTTGGTTCACATATGACGAACTCCTGTCTTTTTGTTTCTATCCATTCTTTTTGTTTTTATTTGGTCTTACACATTATTCCTGAATCCCCCCATCGTCATTCGGAACCATTCATTCTTCATTGTTTCCTATTTCTCCACCCCCGAAAATGTTCACCTATTTCCTCTCCTTCCTCTTCTTTTTCTTCTTCTTTTTTTTCATAGCGAATTGTGTCTTTCACCACCTAATCATCATCATCATCATCATCATCATCATCATCATCTTATTGTTCTTCTTCTTCTTCTTCTTCTTCTTCTTCTTCTTCTTCTTCTTCTTCTTCTTCTTCTTCTTCTTCTTCTTTTAAAAATTCTAAATATTTTATTTTATTTCATTTCTTTCTTTCTTTCTTTCTTTCTTTCTTTCTTTCTTTCTTTGTCTTCTTCATTCTATTCCTTGGACGTATTTCTTCAAATAATTTTTCAAAGTCTGAATAATATAAAGCAAATTCAAAGGAAAGAAATAGTTTAGACTTTTTTTGTCCTATTTTTCCCTCCACGCTCTGTTTTGTGTCCACATTCAAAAGCCGACGATCTTAAATTCCAATTTTCTCCCTCCCCCTCACACTCTGCCACCCTTTTATTTCTAAAGTGCCCACGTGTACTGCAAAGAGGGTAAACTTTTATTTAAATCTATATCTTCTTTCATTATACTCTACTGCCCGCAGGTGAGAATGACAACAGTTTTTACTCAACTCTGAATAAGCAAGAAGCAAAGCAGTAACTGTACATGAACATCCTCACTTAATATATTTGAGTGTTTTGCTTCGTGTCGTTGATTTGTTTAACGGTATATCAACTCCTCATGGATTATTCAAAGCTGACATTTGATTCATTTGTAAATATTGGATTAGGATTATAACTATTTATATTTTCAATCTTCTATTGCAACACAATTTTTTATAATTTGTGTAATGGCATATCAACTTCTTTTGGGTTATTTAAGGTCAAAATTTAATTCATTTCTGAATCTTTGATTAGAATTATAACTATTCATATATTCAACCTTCGATTGCTACACGTTTTTTTAAATAAACTTTTTTTATTTGATGGTTTCTTTGTTTAATGGCATATCAACTCTTTTTAGGTTATTTAATGGCATATCAACTCTTTTTAGGTTATTTAATGCCAAAGACATTCTCCTAGAAGAACAGTCGTAGTACTATTTAACCCATAGCTGGGAGGATAAGGGGGTTCATACCTTTCTCAAGGGTATTTACCCGAAAGTGAACGTAATAGAGCGACTGGAGTACGAACTCGCGTACTACGATTCCGCAGTCCATCGCTTTAACCATTACACCACGAGGACACCCCTTTTTATTTGAGTATAGTAATAATCATTTGTTTGTACAGATATATGGTATAAAGTATTCCTATCTAATATTTAAAAAGCCGATCTATTGGTTGAATAATAACCAGTACTGTTCTTCTGCTTTGTGAGGTGCTGTCTCCAGGACTTGTTCAATATTGCTCGCAGCATTCTTGTGGAATTGCCGTCAAGCTTTTTCTCCATCTGTTTAGTCAGCGTCCATGTGGTGCATCCATATAGCAGTATCGACATGATCGCTGCTTGAAAGAAACTGCGCTTTATTTTATCTGTCAGGTCTGATTTCCATATGACCGAAACTATCGTTAGCTGTCCATCCCTTTGCTAGTCGCGTGTAGAAGTCTGTCTCTGTTAATGAGACAATGCTCCCTTGGGAGGTGAACTTGTCAACCAGTTTCAGAGTGCAACCGTTTAGTGTGGAGATGTTGCCTGATTGATTAAAGCACATATATTCCGTTTTGTGTGCATTGACATGGGGGCCTATGCCTGCAGCGGATCGTTCCAGACTATGTAGCAGGGTTTCGGCTTAGCAGCAGCTATACGACCACCTACCACCATCATGAAGACTATCAAAATTAGACGAACCAGACACACAGGACACTGCAGAAGAAGTAGGGACGAACTCGTGGGTGATGTACTCCTGTGGACCCCTTCACATGGACGAGCAAAGGCAGGACGTCCAGCTCGAACCTACATACAGCAGCTCTGTGCCGATACGGGATGTAGCCGTGAGGATCGGCCGAAAGCAATGGACGATCGGGAGATGTGGTGAGAGAGGATCAGGAATATCCATGCTGATAGCGCGACATGATGATGATGATAATGACTGCTTCTACAAGTATTGATTTTGGCATTAAATAATCCACAAAGGTTGATATGCCATAAAAACAAATCTAATATCTATAATTAATGATCAATTATATGGTTTTAACTTTGAATTTCTATTTAATAATAATCACCTGTTTGCAGTTATATGGCTTAGAGTATTCCAATCCAAAAGCAGTCATTTCCAAGCAATTATATCATTTCCAATAATTGATAACAATAATCTTTAGGAAAAAAATATAACATCTAGTAACTATCCTTATTACAAATGATTCGTACACTGTTGCATGGTATCAAATATTCTTATACAGTATTAATAATTTTCAAACGGTTCTATTTGACCTGTAGATGGGACTCTAAAAATACAACCACTTCTGGTCAAAACTGACCGGGGAGTGATGGCAACGAAGGGTTGATCCATACTACGCAGAACTTCTGAACTGGAGCCTCATCAGCAGATGGAGATGAGGGTCATACGCAGGACACACGTTTTTTTTTTTGTTTTTGCTTTTTTAGGGAAGGATACAGTTGATGCATTCTAAGACCCGTCGATAGGGCTGGTGTGCGTTTTACAAACGAACATGAAAATGTATTCAACATTTAGAGTATTAATGAAATCATAAAGACTATAGGTTTGTTTCTTTGTTTAATGGCATATCAACCTTTGTAGGTTATTTAATGTCAAAGCCATTCTCCTAGAAGAACAGTAGTGGTACTATTTAAGCCATAGCTGGGAGGATAAGGGGTTCATACCTTTCCTAAGGGTATTTGCCCGAAAGTGATCTTAACAGCGCGACTGCAGGACGAACTCGCTTTCTAAGATTCTGCAGTCCATCGATTAAACCATTACACCACGAGGACACCCCCCCCTAATAATATAGGTGTTTGCTTATATATATATATATATAATCGATTTCGTTAAACTCTGAGTCGTGAGTTGATATTTTGTTTTTATTATATATGTTTGCATAGTTACACTAAAATTGAGGTGTAATGGCTCAACTGCAGCATTAAAGTCCTTTTTTTAAGTCGAGGAATCATATAATAATTTGAATTATCATGCCCAGAAAATCCGGCGAACACTTGTGCACTACATATGCAACCACTGTATGGCTGTTTCGACCTTATTAGGTATCATCATCAGTGTATATCGTGATCTCCCCCACAGCAGATCGAACCAGCGATCACAGAATGAAGAGCCGAAACTCTACCACTCTACTAGTCCACTTCGAACACAAGCGATCCCAAATTAACCAGCCATGGCAATAGTGCGGTCAGTTAACCTGAAGCGTCTAATAAATTAGATCCGTACACTTACAGAGGACACAGTCACCTACAGGACCACGTCTTCTCGAGAGGATTGGGGATACGCATCTGCGTAATTATGACCCCATGGGCACGAAATAGATTTACATTTCCCCTTTTTTAAAGTAGAGGAACTATATTATAAATTGAATTACCATGATCAGAAATGAACTTCTATATTGTAGAGAGAATCAGCGCTTTAAGCGGGACTAGTCTATAAATTTGTTTATCGTAAGCAAAAATGTATGTATTTAGTGGCTGGATGTGACAAAAATTCAATGTGCGATGTGGACCAGTAGTCAGTGGTAGAGTTATGTCTCTGCATTCTGTGGTCACTGGTTCGATCTCTAGCGAGAGAGATCACGGTATACACTGCTGATGAGACCGAATAAGGTTGAAACAGCTGTCCAGTGGTTCTGTATGTCATGCACAAGCGTTTGTCGGGTTTTCTGGTAACTCAATTTTTAATGCAGCTTTGACGTAAGCGAGTTTGAATTCCATCACGCGATTACATTCAATTTCAGAGTATTACCTTAGGCATTATATAACCCACGACGGTGGATATGTCAATAAACAGAGAATCCAATCCACAAAAAATGGCCATTATCCAATCGATTCTGATTACTTTTTCGGGACATAACTATGAACAATAAATTATGTGAATTTGAGTTTATCATATTTACCCAACCCCTTCGCTCGGGCAGGATATGACACAAGGTCAATTTTTAAGCGGATTTTCAGAGTTTTCCTTCTCCTAGACTAGTTGCCTCACCAAGGCTGAAGGACCCAGTCTGTCCTACTATTTATTGGAGGGACAATAATTGGATCCATGCCTTTCCCAAGGGTATTAGTGCTATGTGAAATGCAATCAGACTCGTCCAGGATTTGAACTCGTGTCGCCGTGTCCATTTCCTACGACGATAACCATTACACCACGGACACTTGAGTTTATCCTATCAATTTTAGTTAGAACTATTAAAATAACTAATTTGGCGGCGTAAATTAATATTATACAACTCGAGTATTGTTTATCATATTGTAAACAAATATACATTGTTATTTATCTTTTAGTTTCACATATATAAAATTCGTCATCGTTTGTAAGAAAAATAGAACCTTCAAAGAAAACCAGTTAGATTATTAAGTGATGAGAATTCTATGTTGGAAATTATGAAAAAGTTGAACAGAGATCACAGAAGAATACACTAAAAAAAAAGAATAGAAAATGACAAGATAAAAACAAGAAAAATTGCTTTAAGAATATCACAAAAAAAAAAAAAAAGATTTGAAAAAAATTAAAAAGTATAATAAGAAAGAAAAGTGGATTGACTTTTAAAGAAATATTTAAAGAAACATTGTGCTGTGGAAGGACAAATGGATTGTCTACAACAACATTAGCTTACTGCAAGAGTAGAAGTCTCGGGCACCAAGTGAGAATCAAACTCACTCTCAAAAATCTTCTTGCTATCTCTCTACTCATTATACCATGGGAAGTGCCCAAATTTTACTTATCTTTTCTTTGTCAGGTTCATAGAGCGCAAGTTACTTACAAAACCTGCTGTTACTAAGTGGTCACCCAGCTGTGTACTAAACTGACTTATCACTGCTTAACTTCTATATTCCAGCGAGAACCAGCGCTTTAAACGGATTTGGTCGTAAGTCTATAAATTTGTTTATTGTAAGCAAAAATGTATGTATTTACTGGCAGGATGTGACACAAGTTCAATTTTTTAGGGGAGGATACCTAGTTTGAAATCAGAGTTTTCCTTCTCCTTGATTGGTTGCATTAAATTTTAATCATAATTAAACACACACACACACACACACACACACACACACACACACACACACACAAATATATATATATATATATATATATATATATTTATATATTTATTCATTTATTATCATTATATATATATATATAATTATGATGATATATAAAAACTCCATTTGAATTCCATCTAACGAGCTTTGATAAGTAAAATTAATTTATTATGGAAATGGAAAACTATTTCTAAATTTCTTGTTTTTAAACAAATATATATATATATAATGGAAGGTATCAATACTATTAAAAGGATGCACCACATGGATGCTAACAAAACGCATTGATAAAAGTTAGATGGGAATGACAAAAAATGCTTTGAGTTATCTTGAACAAATCCTGGATGAAACCACTCCTGTATGGCCACTTATTTCCCATCTCGAAAACCATCCAAGCAAGACGAACAAGACTGGCTGAACACTGCTGGAGAAGTAAGGACGAACTCATAAGTGCGGTTTTCTATATATAGACGTGCCAGTGTTTGCCGACCAGCAAGAACTTGTTTACATCAGCTCTGTGCGGAAACAGGATGCAACTTAGAAGACCAGTCAGGAACGATGGATGATAGGGACGGATGGAGTGAGAGAGTCATGGAAATCTGTACTGTCAGCGCGGTTGATTATGATGATAATATATGATGGAGTCTCTCGACGTATGAGGGTTGAACAGTTCAGTTAAATATGGGAACTATCGGTTTACCAACAAAGATATTATTAAGAGGATTATGATTGAAGCGGATTATGCTTGAAGGGGATTACCTAACACAGATATAATTTGCTTCTAACTGTGGAAACTCGTATGGAACCAGCCACACTTTTTGGATTAGATAACAGAAGAATGGGGCACCAAGTTCTTCTTTCCTCTTGCCCTATCAAGGCTAAAAACGTAGTCTACCCTACTATTTACCCATTGCTGAAGGTAAAACAGATGAATTCATGCCTTTTCAAAAAGCATTAGCTCGAAGTGATATACAAACAGACTCGTCGAGGATTTGAACTCCGGTCATCGATTCCATTTTTTACGATGACAAGCGTTACGTAACAATATATAGATTCGAATTGTTATTTCAATAAATCCATTTTATTTCGAGCCGTGTTATACTGCTTTAAATTTGATGGCTGGAAACTTTAATTAATTTTGCACCTACCTAATATATAAATGCAACGTAGAAAACTAATATACGGACAGCAAAAATAATAGTTTTAAATTTGGTTTCTTTATTTAATAGCCTATCAACCTTTGTGGGTTATTTAATACCAAGATCCTCCTTGTAGACGGACAGCAGTGGTACTATTCAACCCATAGTCTGGAAATAAGTGAAACTTTTTTTATACTGCTTCTCTGACGGCGCGTGTTTATCGCTGAAGGAGATGAACTGGGTGATTCAAATTCAAGTTCTGGATGAAAGTGTTTGAGTTAATGCCCTTGAGGAGGGCATGAATCCATCCCTTCTCCTCCATCCTATCTAAGAGTAAATACAAGGACAGACAGGATTCTTCAATTTGAGTACGACAACTGGTTTAGGAGAAAGAAAAAAACCTGTGTTTAAAAACTTGGGAGTGCCTCTCGAAGAATCTCAAGTACAATACTGCGCTACTAAAAATGCATAACTGTGTTACTCTTAAAAATTGACCTTGTGTCACTTTTTTTTCGTTGCAGAGGGTAAAAATATGCAGGATGTTTCTGCGATTCTTACTTATTTTAAACGGTTCACCAGCGGAAGATGATGTCAGAGTGATGAAATATATTTTTTTTATTCTTGAAACTGATTTCCGGTCTTAAAATGAGACAATAAGAGTCAACCACCTTGTTGAAAGTTTTCTTCCCTCAGAAAATGGCTTCTCAAAGTGGTCCATATAGATGCCTGGGTAGGGGGGTATAATTTTGGCAGGGTAAATAAAAGCATAGAAGTCCATGAGGAGGGGAATATACTAGTTTACATTTATAAATAACTCATCTCCCTCCAGCTATGGATAAATTGTAAGGCAGACTGGGCTCGATAACCTGGGTATGGCAACCGTTCTGAATTCAAAGCTGCTAAATTCTGCTCAAAATTGACCTTGTATCACATCTTCCTCGTGGGGAGGAGTTGGGTATATATATATATATACATATATAGTTAAATGTCAAAACAATTCTATTTCAAGTAATTCAGTTTAGCATAAGTACGCAGTTTAAATGTCAAATAGTTCTATTTCAAGCAATTCTGTTTAGCATAAGTACATAGTTTAGTTCTATTTGACCCATAGATAGGACCCTATCAGGTGCTGCCACAGTGGACCTGGGAGCAATGGCAATAAAGGGATACTCCGCATTCCCCAAAGCCCCAGCATCACTGGAACCTCACCATCAGATAGTTTAGTGTCCTATCCAGGACACTCTTTGCAGGGGGGGGGTTTACCCCTCTGCAGAGGTGCAGTCGGTGTATTCTACAGCCCTAGCCGACTGGGCAAGGAAGTGGTTGGGTAAAACATACATTGTAAAATTCTAAAGGATAAAGCTTTTTGAATTCCATTGTCATGATGTTCTCATTACAACAAACATTATCATTTAAATAACAAAATTGGCCAAGTGAAAAAAGAAAAGAAAAAAATTAGTGCATATTCATTTGTCAGTTCAGGAAGTTCTAAAAGAAATTAATGGTCTGGGTATTCATCTACCCCGCAAGATATCTACCTACGTAAAGTAAGTAAAGTCGGTGATCCCCGAGTCGAGAGCGACGAGAAGGCTCCCTTTTCAATAGCTACTACACCGAGGTGTAGGAGAGGGCATTAATCCTTTCCTGGGATTACTCCTCTTTACCCTTGATACGTACCTTATATTGCTGAGTGTTAAGCAAGGAGATATCAAGTATCATTTTTAAAGTCTTTGGTATGACACAACCTAATATTGAACCCAGGTCTCCCGGACCATTGACGAACACTCTACCCACTCGGCTAATGAACCGGTTTCTATCAACGTACAGCGGTATAATGTAACGTGGAACCCCGACCCACCCAGAAACCGAGCTTTTCTGGCGAGTGGGCTGCAAAAGTTATACTAATTTCGTCAGTATCCCTTTTTACGCGGTATTGATGGGGTACCTGTGATGACGTAACAAATAGAGTGATCCATATATCTGACACATTAATCAAATATGTCGTTAATGTTGGGTTATTAAAAAAAAAAAAAAAAAAAAGAAACAACAAAATTAACAGGTTCTCTCGTTCATTACCACACACATTAGAGTATACGAGTTTATCAACTCTGCAAAGGATATGACCCTGTGGTACTCAACTGAAATATCACAGCTAAATATGCCTATTGGCATGGGTTTACAAAAAAAAAAGAAAGAAAAGAAAAAAAGTTGGGTATACGAATTTACCTACAAAGTAGGGTATACGAATTTACCAACAAAGGATATCACTCTGTGGTACTCAACTCTGCAAAGGATATCACACTGTAGTACTCAACTCTGTAAAGGATATCACCCTGTGGTATTCAACCGAAATATCACAGCTAAATATCCCTATTGGTATGGGTTGAAGGGTTACAAAAAAAAAAAAAGAAAGAAAAGAAAAAAATGGTTCCTTATTCTCTTTAAGTAGTTTTCATTTCCTTATCTATTTATACGTGGTGTGATTAAAAACAATAGCGACTGAAGCTATCTTTTCTTATTCTAAAATTTAAATGAAGATGTGTGTCCAGCTGAGCAAATTATATATTGAAGTGGTAATATCTAGACAACTTTTGACGGATGAGTGTCAGTTTTTGAAAAAGAAATGTAGCTAATATCATTTGTTTTAACTTTTTTGAAACACAGGATTGTGCCAGTGCAACACCCTCAGTACTAACTAGACTTAGCTATATGCGACTTTTTGTTGATGGGGTCTAGAATAAGCTAACTCATTCCCTGTAGAGGGGTATGATCCTTCCAAAAAAGGGGGGTCCTGAATGTGATACTAAACAGCATCCGATGGTGAGGCTCAAGTTGGGAAGATCTGGAAAGTATAGAGTACTCTTTCATTGCCATTACTTCCAAGTCCGCTTTTCCCTGGTATGGTCCTACCTGTTAGGGTCCCATTTATGGATCCAATATTTCTGTTTAAAAATTATTCGAATTCGAAAAAAATCTTATAAAACAACTATACAAAATATAGAGATAGGAACATACAATGAACATGGTTCCCCAACACCTCGGCAGAAAATAACCCAAGACAGGTTGACATACCCTTAAAATCAATCAATCTTATCGATCTAAATTAAAATTTCATCTCAAGAGTAAGCGATCTGAGGATATGGAGGGCATTAAAAGAAATACGACGGTGCATCTTCACATTACGTAAAAAGAGAAGATTCAGTGGTGCTTCAAACAATAAAATCTCACTGGAATAAGTATGTTGAATGGCAAAAGGATTATTTTGAAGAAAATGTTTCATTCGTTGTTCATTTATATTTTGTGAAATATAGCTGTACTCTCTGTACTTTTTAAACACACCTCTAATTTTAAAATACAATGTGACGTCCTATATGTACGTTCTTTTTTGTCCAACAATCTGGTCCCTCAATAAGGATAACGCGAAATTTCATTGTAATGGCAACACGTGGTATATGTAGATATATGTAGATATGTTTTTTATTTTTTTGTTATTCGTTTTGTTTTGTTTTTTTTTTGTTGTTGGTTTTTTTTGGGTTTTTTTGTAAAAGACAAAAAATAAGTAAATAAAACGAAATAAAAAATTCTTAAAGAAATTCAAATATACCCATGATTTTTTTAACGGGTAATGATTAGGTAATCTACACTTCTCAATCTCTCTTTCTCTACTTCTCTCTTCTGCTCTTTCTCTTTCTTATAATTTTTTCATTTGACTTTCTCAACTAACCTCTTATCTACTTCACTTTATGTTCTTTTTTTCCATCAATTTCTATTATTCACTTTCTTTTTTCCTTCCATCTTTCTTTTTTCTGTTTACTTGATTGACTTGAAAAGATTTCAGTCGATTGATGCTTTTGCGTCATCAATTCAATAAAACGACTGATGCCACCATCCCGAATATAGAGACAAGTAGAAGTGTCAATTCACACACAAATAAACTCATCATTTTTCACGATGACTGTTTGATATTACTAAAATTCCCATTGTATGTATACAACGGTTACCAAGCAAAAACAGTACCTTCTTACTAGAAAAATACATCATTATCTATCTATCACATAGCTGCTGAATGTACGTTCGAGCTGGTCGCCCGGCTTTTGCGCGGCCATGTGTGGGGATCCATAAGAGTACATCTCTTATGAGTTCATCTCTGCTTCTCCAGCAGTGTCCTGCATGTCTGGTTCGTCTAACTTGAATAGTTTTCGTGATAGGAGGCAGGTGGCCGTACAGTTGGTGTCTTGTGGGGTGTTGCTGCAGGATGTTGTCCTGAAGACCTACCTAGGGCGATGAACGATAGGGAGGAGTGGCGAGAGAGGGTCAGGGATATCCGTGCTACCAGCACGATATGATGATGATGATGATCTATCTATCTATCTATCTATCTATCTATCTATCTATCTATCTAAATCAGTTGCTCACCTGACCAGTTATATCTTTCTCTTTTTCTCTCTCTCAATATATATATATATATATATATATATAGCAACTGACTGATATATATATATATATATATATATATATATATATATATATATATATATCAGTCAGTCACTATATATATATATATATCAGTCAGTCACTATATATACATATATATATATAGCAACTGACTGATATATATATATATATATATATATATATATATATATATATCAGTCAGTCACTATATATATATATATATATATATATATATATATATATATATATATATCAGTCAGTCACTATATATATATATATATATATATATATATATAGCAACTGACTGATATATATATATATATATATATATATATATATATATATATATATATATATCAGTCAGTCACTATATATATATATATATATATATATATCAGTCAGTTACTATCTATCTATCTGTCTTAATTCCCTTGCATCTATTTTCTTGCATGTTATGTACATATATTAGTCGTCCTTTATTAAGAACTTCGCATTTGTAACAATGTTATCCTGCAAATAAACAAGAGCAACGCACGGAAATGAATAAAAACCCCGTCTGCAGGGGCCAACCTTGTTTCGTAGAGGTGCTGGCCCGACATGGTTACTGAGTGCTATCCAAAGGTGTTCCCTGCCCTTTCAGGTCTTCTTTGCCCTTCTTTTCTGTTCTTAGGACACTAATGAAAGTCAAAGTGGCGTCTGTTTATATAGAATACTCTCATCTTTGTTCATCGGTGGGAAATTGTCTCTTCGTCACAGAGTTCGGAACAACGCACAGAAATGACTGCAGACAAAGCACCTGCGTGTACACACGTACAGGTTTTTGTGCCGTCCAATATGTACCCTCACATATATGTGCAATTATATAAAATATAAGAATAAAATCCATATACACTATCATGTTTGTATATACAATATGGCCAATAAATACATACCCATCTAATATTTTTATAAAAAGTTAATTTTCTTATATACCAAAGGATATTACTATTTCTAGAAGAACGTTCCACGATCAAAACGAATATTGTTAGGTATTATTTATAACCAGTATTGAATCTCTGTAGCCAAAAATATTTTTCATAAATGTAAAATCTGCACTGTTTGGAATTAGTTTATGGTATAAAATATTTTATTTTCGCAAAAATATTTGTTTACAGGCTATTCAAAATGGTGGCAAATTAAACAGTTTTCCAGATCTGTCATTAAATTTTTGTGGCTGAGAAGTACAAACAATATGAAATTTACAACAGAATGTCTACGGAGAAGTATGTTCTACTTAAATAATGTTTACAAATGAGCTAAATTGTTTTTTCTAAAAAAGTCGTAATAGTATACAAGCTGAAAACAAGCAAAGCTGGCTCATAATGGTGAGCACATCTGAAGTGGTAGATTCAGTTAATTCATAGAGACAATTTCTGAACAGCTGGAAATTTCTGTGGGTGCTGCACACAAAATTGTGTATGATGACGTTGTCTTTACTTAAGTCAGTTATTAGGTTTCACTAAGACAATGCAAGGCCTCATACTGCTGCAGAAACAATGGAAACTAGTAATACTTGATGTATTATCATTTCTAGTCGAACAATGTACAGGAGGAGGTGCCCATGGTGTAATGGTTATTGTCGTAGGAAATGGACAGGGCGACACGAGTTCAAATCCTGGACCAGCCTAATTGCATTTCACATAGCACTAATACCCTTGGGAAAGGTGTGAATCCAATTATTCTCCCTCCAGCTATGGCTAAATAGTAGGACAGACTGGGTCCTTCAGCCTTGGTAAGGCAAGTAGTCTACGAGAAGGAAAACTCTGAATTCAAACCTGTTAAACTCCGCTCAAAAATTGACCTTGTGTCATATCCTGTCCGAGCGGAGGGGTTGGGTAAATATGAATATACAGTCAAAACAAATTTTATTTGGTAGTATTCATCAGAAAACTCTACAGTATTGAAATTCGTTAACCAAAAATAAAATGACTAGTCTTCACTGCTTGTTCTTTAAAAAGATTTATTCTGAATTGCATTCTCTTTCTATTCCTCTAATTTTCATTTTCACTTGTCAAGAAATGGCAGCCATTTTGAATTTTAGCTCTTCTAATTGAACTCTACGAAATCAGAAACTTGGAAAAAATAAAATCAGTTTTATTTTTTCATTCATAGAAAAATATTGTTTTTAATTATTTTGACGCAAAAGCATAGCGGAACGAAAAGTGTAGTCTATCACTTTCTATCTTAAAATTAACTTTTTATATTGCCCATAGAGATACAAACCAGATATATCACTTTAACTTACAAGAAAATAAAAAAGAGTCTTCACTGCTATACATTAAACATAAGAACCATGTACAATTTTAAAACCCATATAGTTATATACAGGGTGTTTAAAAAATGTTAACATTTCTATGGGATTACTAACGTCTTTGTTGTTCTCCATCTTTGTCATTACATTATAGGTATCTTCCCCTGGTCGTCTCCATCACATCAATCCGTAACGGCTAATTTGAAACACAACCTGTTCATGTTTGATAAACATCTTCCGAATAGAGAGTTTACTGCCAGGTATTTACAATAGTAGAGATCATAAAATGGTCAGTTCCAAAGATTTTGATACCAAAAAATAAATTTAATTCTACGAGTGAATATGCTACATTACCAGTTTATTTTTCGTCGCTTCTGTTGTGGCATATCAACTCTTTTAAAAAAATTCTTACAAAAGCTTTTCTCCTGACAAGAGAGCAATCAAAAGATAAATGACTGTCAAGAAGAATTCCTCATCACCTTGGTTCATTATATATATATATACACATATATATATATATATATATATATATATATATATATATATATATATATATATACGGCCCAGTCGAGTGTCCTGGATATGACACTAAACTATATGTTTGTGAGGTTCCAGTAATATTGGAGTTTTGGGGAATGCGGAGTACCCCTTCATTGCCATAGCTCCCAGGTCCACTCTGGCCCGGAGTGGTAGCACCTGATAGGGTTAAATAAAACTAAACTGATTTGTTTAAGATATAACTATTTTTAGATAGAAATAAACGTTGTACTTATGCTAAATTGAATTGTTTGAAATAGAACTGTTTTGAGAATTAACTGCTTGTAAACAAAAACTATACTTATACTAAACTGAATTGTTTGAAATTTAAATGCCGCGAAAAGAGTTGATACGCCCTAAACCAACCAACCTACCAACTATATATATATACGAGGATCATGAAATAAGTTTCAAGACTTTTTTCGTATGGGCACCTTTATTGAAAGTACACACATGAAACTCTAGTCCCCTTCGAAGTAATCTCCTCCAGCAGCAATGCACTTGTAACGTTCCAACAACTTCTGGAATAATCCATGGAAGTCCTCTTGTGTGAGCGTGTCAATGACCTTCGTCACAGCCTCTTTCTTCTCCTCAGCTGTCTCATAACGACAACCTCTGAGCTTAGGGAATAACCAAAAGTCACAGGGAGCAAGGTCTGGACTATAGGGAGGGTGAGGAATTGTCTTGATGCCCATCTTCGCCAAATAGTCTGTGACAAGGATGGAGTTGTGGACTGGTGCATTATCCTTGTCGAAATGCCACTGGGCCGATTTTAAGAGTACTGGCCTCTTCCCAAGGAACCTCTTCCTGAACTCCCTTAAAACCTCAACATAGTAGCCCTAACCCTAATCCTTTGACCAATCAACTCTGGTGTATTGACTTCCATACTCCTCCCACACCTCATCATCCCTCACAGACTCCCTACCTTCCTTGAATCTCTTATGCCACTCAAAAACTGATGCTCGATTCATGCAAGATTGTCGAAAAGCCGTCTGAAGCTTTCCATACGCTTCTGTGGCATTTTTTCCAAGTTTAAAACAGAATTTTATTGCATATCGTTCTTCTAAAGTGCCAGATTGCATTTTTGAAATTCACCAACTGAGACAATCAGGCTTTAGTAGGGTGTATTTCAATGGCTGCTGTAGCTGTTGATTTGAAGCTGAAATCCTAAAAATTGGTCAGTCATCTCATAAGATGTATAGCAATAACATAGTGAATTTTCAAGAGTCTACGACAATTTTTAAATGCCCCTACGAAAAAAGTTAGGAGACTTATCGTATATACCTCGTATATATATATATATATATATATATATATATATATATATATATATATATATATTCAGGCAATTTTGTTAAAGACAATGGAACTCTGTTTATTATTTTTAATTGTAATTTTTCAAGTCACCTTGTTATTTTTCTTGTGTCGGGATCTAGGTGGTTAAGGTATGGTCCCATATCTTCTGCCATATCTTACTTTATGCATATATATATATATATATAGAGAGAGAGAGAGAGAGAGAGAGAATATCCAAAGAAGATGAATTGGGAATGATTCAATTTGAGAATACATAAGAGGAGTCTTATAAATCTGCAGGAGTTCTCAATGTATGATCATCAATATATAAGTTTATAAATTTCACGCAGAACTAATTCATATAAATGAAAGAAAAACTCAACTGACTGTATTTGGCTAAGATCAGCTGGTCACTCTATATAAGAAACCAAACACTTCAGATGGCCATCACATAATTGAGAGAGAAAATTATACAAACATTCCTTTAATGGATTCTTATTCATTTAAAAAAATGAATAAAGAAATGAGAACGTAAAGATATGGCCTAAAAGTTGGTGTCGAAACCGGATGTAATATTAATTGCCAGGAGTTCTATTTGATGCCTATCTAAAGTGGTTGGTTTCTCATATGAAGTGACCAGCTGAAATAAATGTATAATAGCAAGATGACGATCTGCTGAGATTTTCTTCCAATAGTATATATATATATATATATATATATATATATATGTATATATGTGTGTGTGTATGTATGTTGCTCTAATTAGAGAAAAATAAATGTTTTAAAATGAATAGGTCCACAAATAAATTTGGTCATGTTACTTCAGATTTTTATTTCATATAATTATGCTCCACACATGTTTCAGACTTCGCCCGATACATTATTTGCCCCCCGAGGAAGACCTCGAAGTCTGAAACACGCGTGGAACATAATTATATGAAATAAAAACCTGGAGTAACATGACCAAATTCATTTGCGGACGAATTCATTCTAATATATATATATATATATATATATATATATATATATATATTAGAATTAAAAGGTTCACGAAGAGATTTGTATTCTTTAAGATTTATTTTTTCGTTCTTCCATACATGTATGTTTCTACCTTATTGCTTTCGCCAGAGAACATATATGGTACAAGGCCTTGTTAATGGGGTACTTAATAAGACTTGAACTCTCTTGTGTTTGAAGTTTGAATGGTTTTCAGTTGGTTATGGATTTATATAGAGGTCACTCCTTTCTTTTCTTTTCTCCGAGGGTGTCTACCTTAGCCAGTTTCTCCCCAAATTGGTCTTTGATATTCGATATGTTTTTTATCTGGGTGGTTCTCTGTGTTTGCATGTGCTATTGTGTTTTCGGATTTCACTTACTGATATTTCTTCATCTCTCTCTCTCTCTCTCTCTCTCTCTGTATGTGTGTTGATCTTTTTTCATGTGTGTGTGTGTGTATGTGTGTGTGTGTGTGGTAGTGTGGTCTGACATTTACAGGTAATTATTTTTTACTGATAATATTTCTCATAATTTTTGTGAGTATATGTATATACATATGTACATATATATATATATATATGTGTGTGTGTGTGTGTGTGTGTGTTTGTGTATGTGTGTGTGTATTTGTTTGTTTCCATGTGTGTGTGTGTGTGTGTCTAATTCACGTATTGTTCAACGTTAGCGTAAATTTATCTAGGACATTTTTTTTTATTTGAAGTAATGTGTTGTCATTATTTTGGCATAATTTTGAATTACCTTGACTACATTCGTATTGGTGTTTCGATACATTTAATTTTCTATTTTCTGTTATATTAATAAAGATCTTGTGAAGTGATATTCTGGTATTGAAACATTTTTGAATTCCATCAGACGAGCTTTAATAAGCCAAATAAATTTATTATGGAAA
Organism: Sepioteuthis lessoniana; assembly: GCA_963585895.1. Lineage (NCBI taxonomy): Eukaryota > Metazoa > Mollusca > Cephalopoda > Myopsida > Loliginidae > Sepioteuthis > Sepioteuthis lessoniana. The sequence continues at coordinate 32,953,994 of OY757909.1, forward strand.
TGGAATACTATTTCTAGTGTTTTACACAAAAATACATATTTTGGGCCATTGGTCAAATGAGTAGAGTGTTCCCTAATGGTTCAGGAGACCAGAGTTCAATCCCAGGTTGTGTCATACCGAAAACTCAAAAAATGATACTTGATACCGCTTTGCTTGGCACTTAGCATTATAAGGTAAGTATCAAGAGAAAGGTGGAGCAATCCAGGGTATGGAGTAGCGCCCTTCTCTACACCACGGTGTAGTAGCTATTGAAAAGGGAGCCTTCGGGTCACCCTCGACTATGGTTGCTAACTTATATATTTTGCTCTGCAGGAATATTTTGTATTAAAAAGCTGTGCATTAAGCACTCATTCTTTGCATATTCACAGTCTTTATTTACATTATATATATATATATATATATATATATATGTGTGTGTGTGTGTGTGTGTGTGTGTGTGTGTGTGTGTGTGTGTGTATGTAAAATATGAGCAGTACGCATATACTGTAAACTCTGCAGGCCATCTTACAAGTTAAAGCAGTGAACTCAAAATGTTTGCGGGGGTGTCCTCGTGGTGTAATGGTTAAAGCGATGGACAGCGGAATCGTAGTACGCGAGTTCGTACTCCAGTCGCGCTATTACGTTCACTTTCGGGCAAATACCCTCGGGAAAGGTATGAACCCCCTTATCCTCCCAGCTATGGGTTAAATAGTACCACGACTGTTCTTCTAGGAAAATGGCTCTGGCATTAAATAACCTACAAAGGTTGATATGCCATTAAACAAAGAAACCAAACCAATCAAAATGTTTACTATGAGTACTAAAAGAATTTGTCAGCAGAACAATATTGAAGTAATAAGATGATTTATGTGGTGGGCCGAGTTGAGCTATTTCTTAGTAAATCATTGAACACTTCTACCTTTCAAAACTAGTTTCGCTAAAAAAAGTGAAAAGCTGTATTTTACTAATAATATTTTCAAATATCTTAATACCTTTTACAATAAGAAAATAGCGCCGCAAAAATCATGACGAAATTAAAAAGGAAAAAAGAGAAAGAGAAAAACAATAGGCAATAACAATATAGTTGATAAATCGAAAAAGAAGAAATAAGATCCATCTGCAAAACCTGATTTATCAAAAAATGATTGTTGGACTTGGATTTCGTTAAAAATCTTTAAAAGAATTAGACCATAAGGCGTAAGTTTTATTTATTTATTCTTTTCCCCTATTTTGCCCTTGGTATTTTTTGTATTGTATTCGTTGTTTAATGGCATATCAACCTTTGTAGGTTATTCAATGCCAAAGCTATTCTCCTAAAAGAACAGTAGTTGTACTATTTAACCCATAGCTGGGCGGATAAGGGGGTTCATACCTTTCCCAAGGGTATTTGCCCGAAAGTGAACATGATAGCGCGACTTGATTACGAACTCGCGCACTACGATTCCGCAGTCCATCGCTTTAACCATTACACCACGAGGACACCCCCTGGTATTTTTTATTTGATTCACAACCAGTCGATCATTTTTCGCTATATTTTCTTCACTGACTTTTTGTTAGAATTTCCTTTCTTTATTTTGGAACGTTCAGTTTTTCTTGTATTGTTGGATCATGTTCGAATATCTCTGGTGTTTCGTTTCTTTTACCAATATTTTTTTATGTATTTCGACTTTGCTGTTTTTTCCCGTGTTTTCATTCCATTCTGTCCTTTTCTTTCCTTATTATTTTTGCATACAATTCGGGGAAATTATACAAGAGATTAAAATTTGAGCATACAGACAAATATTAGATACACAAACCAGAATCCATCCTAGAGAATGAAACACATAGAAAACTCTTGGATTTTGAGATACAAACGGAAGACCTCATCGCAGCCGGAAGACCAGACCCCGAGTAAATTATCAAGAAAAAAATGTCATTTAGTGGATTTCGTCGTTCCAATAACCCGCACAGTGCAAATGAAAGAAAGCGAAAAGGTAGACAAATACACGGATCTTGGTAGAAAGCTGAGATAGCGGTGGTGACGGTGATACCAAGTGCAGTTGGTGCACTTGGAACAGTCCCCAAAGACTTGTATAAAAGACTGAAGGAAATGGAAATCAGGGGAAGAATCGATACCCACCGGACCACAGCATTGTTAAGATCGACTAGAATACTCCGAAAAATCCTGGAGACTCGAGGAGATTTACAGTTACTCAGACTCCAGTGAAAGAGCACCAATTAAAACCAGAGTGAAAAACTCACAAGGAGGGAATAATAATGATAATAATAATAAGTACCTAGACCCTGCTAGAGAACAGAAAAAAACTATGGAACATGAAAGTGACGTTGATACCAGTTGTAATTGGCACGCCCAGTACAGTCACCAAAGGATTGATAAAGGGACTGGAGGTCTTGGAAATTAGAGGGCGAGAAGAGACCATCCAAACTACAGCATTGTTGAGATGAGCCAGAATACCGAGAAGAGTCCTGGAGACTTGAGGAAACTTGCTGTCACTCAGACTTCATTGGAAAACCATCAGCTAACGCTGGTGTGAAAAATGAGTAAATAATAATAAACACGACTGAGGACTAATTACAGCCATCAGAAACGATACGGACAACACAATAGACGATAGAATGACAACAACTAAGAAACAAAAATGGGAAGGAAAACAACTCTATTGCCGCTTTAAACGTCTAATAAACAACATCTCACACCAGAAAACCTGCACCTGGCAAAGGAAAGGAAACCTTAAGAGAGAAACGGAATCCCTCCGAATAGCAGCACACGACAACGCCATAAGAACCAATCATATCAAAGCGAGAATAGATAAGACACAACAAAACACTAAATGTAGGCTATGCGGTGACAGAGATGAAGCGATCAATCACATAATAAGCGAATGCAGCAAATTAGCACAGAAGGAGTATAAGGCGGGACACGACTGGGTGGGCAAGGTGATCCACTGGGAAATGTGCAAGAAATTTAAATTTGACCATACTAACAAATGGTATATGCACAACCCAGCGCCAGTCCTAGAAAATGACACGCATAAACTTCTATGGGATTTTAACATACAAAAGGATCATCTAATCCCGGCCAGAAGACCAGACCTTATGATAACCAACAAAAAAAGAGAATTTGCAAAATAGTCGACTTTGCTGTCCCGGCGACCACAGAATATATCTGAAGGAAAGTGAAAAGAAGGATAAGTACCTCGACCTTGCTAGAGAATTGAAAAAGCTGTGGAACATGAAAGTAACGATTGTGCCAATTGTGATTGGTGCTTTAGGCACAATAACTAAAAGATTATTAAAAGGCCTGGAGGACTTGGAAGTTGGTGGACGGGTAGAGACTATCCAAACGACAGCATTGCTGAGAACGGCCAATATCCTGAGACGAGTCCTGGAGACTTGAGGAGACTTGCTGTCACTCAGACTCCAGTGAAAAACCATCAACACTGATGTGAAAAACTATAAAGGAGTAAATAATAATAATAATTATTATTATTATTATTATACTGTCCGACCCATAGAAAATAGTTCTACTTGGTACAACCTGTATTTTGTATTTTGAGGGGAAAAAAACTATCAATTTAAATAGCTAAATCACAAACCAATTCAAAATATCCCTAAGTGCATGTTAAAACTTAAAATGTAAATTTTATATGTAAATCTAATTTATAAATATTTATTCATATTGTGTGGAATTGTCAAAAAATTCAATGTGACCTAAACGTATATGTTATCTAAGTTAAGATTAAAGAATGTAATTCAATGTGTAAATGCAAATTTAGTGATATACTTGAAAGGCTACCCGGTGTTGCCCGAGTGGAAAAAGATAATATTACATATAACATTAATGTTAAAAATGTTTTATAATATATAGTTCTTCAAATTAATTAATTTTTTTTTCTACTTATAAGTGGATCTTAGTGAAACTTACACTGAAATAAAAAGTCTTTTCGTTACTGAATAAAATCCGAAATGAAGGGGTGTAAAGGTTAAAGCGACGCACTGCAGTCGTACTATTAAGATCACTTTCGGGCAAATATACTTTGGAAAGGTATGAACCCCCTTATCCTCCCAGCTATGAGTTAAATAGTACCACAACTGTTCTTCTAGGAAAATGGCTTTGGCATTAAATAACCCACAAAGGTTGATATGCCAATAAACAAAGAAACCAAACCAAATGAAATTAATTAAAAATTCATGCAATTAATAAAAATACAAACAATTATTTGAAAGAAACAGGAAAATTTGTAATCAAATTGTTAAGAAAATAAAATACGAACATTTTTTAAAATCATTGACAGTTTAAAAAAAAATGAAAATATGAAAAAGGTTCAATTAATATTCCATCATTTCTTTCTTTCTTTCTTTAACGTTGAAGATAAGATTAAAAAACGGGAATATTCATAATCATTTCTCTTTTATTGGCATATATTTTTCATAAGTTAATATTCATTAAGAAAATTCTTTAAAATATAAGATAAAGATATCTAATTCTTTCTGTTTTCTTTCACTTGATTTGTGTCATCTTTTTTAGAAAGCAACATTTATGTATAACTTGTTTGTTTCAGTGTCGGTTTTATTTGAGGAAAGAGCTAAATACGAGGGAGATACGTGGTGCATTCAATAAGTTTCCAGACTTTTTTGAACAGGCATTTAAAATTATCGTAGACTCTTGAAAATTCACTATGTTATTGCTATACATCTTATGAGATGACTGACCAATTTTTAGGATTTCAGCTTCAAATCAATAGCTACAGCAGCAATTCGAATACACCCTACTAAAGCCTGATTTTCACAGCTGGTGAATTTCAAAAATGCAATCTTTAGAAGAACGATATGCAATAAAATTCTGTTTTAAACTTGGAAAAAATGCCACAGAAACGTATGGAATATTTCAGACTGCTTTTCGACCATCTTGCATAAATTGCATCAGTTTTTGAGTGGCATAAGAGATTCAAGGAAGGTAGGGAGATGGGAGGGATGATGAGGTGTGGGACGAAGTAAGGAAGTCAATACACCAGAGTTGATTAGCCAAACGGTTAGGGTTAGGGTTACTATGTTGAGGTTTTAAAGGAGTTCAGGAAGAGATTCCATGGGAAGAGGTCAGCACTCTTCAAATCGGGTCAGTGGCATTTCTACCAGGACTATGCACCAGTCCACAACTCCATCCTTGTCACAGACTATTTGACCAAGATGGGCATCAAGACAGTTATATAGTCTGTATAGTCCAGACCTTGCCCCCAGTGACTTTCTGTTATTCCCTAAGCTCAGAGGCTGTCGTTATGAGACAGTTGAGGAAATGAAAGAGGCTGTGACGAAGGTTATGGACACGCTCACACAAGAGGACTTCCAGAAGTTGTTGGAACGGTACAACAAGTGCATTGCAGCCAGAGGAGATTACTTCGAAGTGGACTAGAGTTTCATGTGTGTACTGTCAATAAAAGTGCCCATACGAAAAAAGTCTGGAAACAAGGAGTACCTTATCATAGAAATGTTTATGCTAAAATGCCTTGTTTTCCCAATAATTCAGTTACAAACAGTCACTCTGTGTGTGTGTGTGTGTGTGTGTGTGTGTGTGTGTGTGTATGTGTGTGTTCGAAGGGTATTCAATAAATAAGGGAAATATTTTTAAAAACGCAAAATGAATTTTTTTCAGAACTTTTTTTCTATAAATGTAAATTCTGCATTGTTTGGTTGGTTTGGTTTCTTTGTTTAATGGCATATCAACCTTTGCAAGGTTATTTAATGCCAAAGCCATTCTCCTAGAAGAACAGTAGTGGTACTTTTTAACCCATAACTGGGAGGATAAGGGGGTTCATACCTTTCCCAAGGGTATTTGCCCGAAAGTGAACGTAATAGCGCAACTGGAGTTCGAACTCGCTTACTACGATTCTGTAGTCCATCGCTTTAACCATTACACCACGAGCCCCCCCCCCGTATTGTTTGAAATCGTATCAAAAATTATCTTAATCTCACATAAATATTTATTTGGGGGACTATTAAGTATAGTGAAAAAATCAAACTGACTGCTCCAGGCTTAAACAGAGGTTTGCCATCAAATTTTGGGTGGTTGGGAAGTGCAAAACATAAGAAACTCACAGAAGAATGTGTGATGTGTACGGAGAAATATTTTATTAAAAATATTTACAAATGAGCTAGACTACGAGACCGAATCAAAAAGATATTCCCCAAAGAGGAAACACACTGACTCTCCGGAAAAAGAAAAGTTCCGGGCGCAGTGATTAGTAGAGAAAGTCATCCCAGTAGTGTTCGTGACATGAAACGACTCATCACTTCTGATTTCCTCAAAAAAGCTTTAGTTGTAAACAATGTTTCCAATTGCCAACACTTTAAGAAAAATTCACATAATTTATTCAGTTCACTAATACAAATTTACTTAAAGACCACAAAACTTTCCTATTTATGATCTTATTATTTTTTTCAGAAGCTTTCTTGCTAATTTTTTTTTTTTTTTTGTTGCAGCATCTCTTTTCAACTGGACGTTGATAGAGATTCTGTCAATTAAACTACATATACCAAAAGTACATAGCAATAACACAAAGAGATTTACGTCTGCAGAAATATGGAATATCCTCAATAATAATACCATAATCATATATAAAATAATAAAAAAAATAATGATGTTGCCCAGTCGGCTGGGGCTGTAGAATTCACCGACTGCTTCTCTGCAGAGGGGTAAGACCCCCCCCCCAACGAGTATCCTGGATATAACATTAAACAATCTGATGGTGAGGTTCCAGCAGTGCCGGAGCTTTGGGGAATGCGGAGTACCCCTTCATTGCCATCGTTCCCAGGTGCACTCTGGCCCGGAGTGGTAGCACCTGATAGGGTCCTATCTATAGGTCAAATAGAACTAAACTGCGTACTTATTCTCAACTGAATTGCTTGAAAAAGAACTGTTTTTAACCTTTAACTGTGTGTAAACAACTATACTTATGCTAAACTGAACTGCTTGAAATAGAACTGTTTTGACATTTAACTGTGTGGGAACCAAAACTATAGTTATACGAAACTGAATTGTTTGAATTAGAACTGTGTGACTAACGGACAAGCTTGGAATATAAATATTTTGACAATCAAACTGTGTACTTATGCTAAATTGAATTGTTTGAAATAGTACTGTTTATTCATATAAAAATGAATTTGACATTAAATAACCTACAAAGGTTGATATGCCATAAAACCTAAACAAACGAACAAACAATAAAAAAAAAAAAACGATGACAAATCACGGGGGCCATCGGTATTAAAGATAAACAATAAAATATAAATAAAACAGTTTTCAACACTGGCACTATTATAGTAAACATCTTTAACAACTATTATACTAGCTCCATTAATATTAAATCTTTCCTACAAAATATTTTCGCACCCAAACTATATACAAAAAAAATTATCACTAAAAAAATCTTTTTAAAATTCTTTGAAGATGATCAATAATTACAATCGAAAACCCTTAGAGCAAAACTTACGGCAACCTCTCTATCCATTGGACCCTAACACGAAAAAACTAACAAGAAAAAAAGAGATAAAACACACACACACACACACACACACACACACACACACACACACACACACACACACACACACACACACAATAAGAGCATAAAAGAGGAAAATTCCTGGGTATTTAAACAAACTTTTATGAATTATATATATAATGTATAAAAGTTTGGTTAAAGACCCCGAAATTTTCCTATTCTTTGATATGGTATATATATATATATATATATATATATATATATACCATATCATTTAAGTCTGTAAAAAGACTCAAAAAGAATAATCCATATATATATATTTGAATAATATACGTACATACACACACACACACACACACACATATATATATATATTTGAATAATATACATACATACATATATATATATATATATATATATATATTTGAATAACATACATATATATATATATATATATATGTATGTATGCTATTCAAATATATATATATATATATATATATATATATATATATATATATATATATATATATATATATATATAATGTGATTTGTGAGTGTTGCGTCTTAATTTTGGAAACAATCCACTCTCTTCCCGACGCAAAATTTAAGCTTACCACGGATTAAATCAAAATTCTAAAAAAGGTTTGTCTCCTATAACGAAACCTTAAATACACAAATTGAAAAAGGGAATTTTTAGGCAGATAACAATCAGAAATCTAAATTCGACATCTGCTAAGACGCAAAATGATTATATGAGATGCGGTTGAAAAAAAAGTGTTATTATTTGATGTTTTGAATTGCGGCTTCTTTGGCTTCCGACTTAATTTTTATTTTCCTATTGCGGTAACGTACCTATAAAATATTGCTGTTGTGTACTTATAAAATCTGAGATAGTCTGGTCATAAATGTATCCTTATGACATACATACCTGCCAACATACAAAGAACAAGCTTTGTAACGTGCGCGTCTTATACGTATGCAAACATTTGCAAAGAAACACACACACACACACACACAAAAGTACTCGTACTACAGTCATCGAGAGAGAAAAAAAAAAGACAGTGCCCACTACTGCGCAGGCGTCTACACCCAATGACCCCGGGATTCATCAGGTGCAACTTGCAATGTAAGATAGAAAATGCGAACAATCGAATAAGAATGGACGTTTACGGGTTGGACACAAGAGAGAGAGGGGGAGGGAGGGAGGGAGAGAGGGAGAGAGAGGGAGAGGGAGGGAGGGAGGGAGAGAGAGACGCATGACACCTGGAGCTGCGTCAGTCATTACATCATGCGATTTACACACGTACACACAGACACTCACACGCACACATATTCACTCACGCACACTCACACAAACGTACATAGGGGCACGCGCACACGCTCACGCACTTGCACACACCTATAAACAAATTTATATATTCAAGAAAATGGTCTCCGCAAAACCACAAAAGTTTTAGATCTTTTTAAAAAAATTAAATTGAAAGTAAATCAGTAAAATAATAAAAGAAAGAACATTGCAAATTTTCAGGTTATTTTAAAAGTAAAACCCTTATATATATATATATATATATATATATATATATATATATATATATATATATAACAAATCCTTATATATATATATTTATATATGGGCTCTCTCTCTCTCTATATATATATATACAATAGGTTCTTTTTATCACACACACACACACACACACACACACACACACACACACACATATATATATATATATAATGAAATGACGATTTGTTGTGTTTTTCAATTATATATATATATATATATATATATATATATATATATATATATAACATCAGACAATGACATTGTATATATATATATATATATATATATATATAACACAAGAAAATGACATATATATATATATATATATATATATATATATGAGAAGAAAATTTTGTATCTTTATTTTTCTTAACATTCAAAGTTTACTTTCTCTCTCTCTCACTCTCTCTCTCTCTCTCTTTCTCTCACTCACTCTCTCTCTCTCCTTTGTGTATGTTGTTTTATATCTCAAATGAAAATTTGTTTTACTTACAATCTGTCTCTATGTTAATAAAATTCTTAATACTCAGCGTAAATACGAAAGAGTGAAGTAACTGAACTTAGTTTTAGGATAGCTTTTCTATTCCCTTGTCTAAAATGAATTGACCACTTTTATTAGAAATACGAAAGAGAGAAGAAAAATTATTTCTCTATTTGTGGAATTTTAACTGGGGAAGCAGGCACTACTTTATCTAAAAGGAGTAGGACCAAGTTCATTGTCTGAAGTACCTCGAAAAAGAATGCCGACGGAGGTAAGCATTTGTAGAATTTGGAATTTGGATGATTAAGAAAAGTTCGGTGTGAATGTAGACCCTACAAAAGTATCTTTAAATTATTATTTGGACTGGAAATTGTTTTATTTTTCTTAGTTGGCTCGAATCAAAAATTCATTATAAATTCGTATTGTTATTTCAATATTACTACAATTCTTATTATGACCACTTGCCCTAAGTTTTATTTGAAATCAGAAACAGAGATGAAGACAATATCTATGCTGGATTATATTAATACATATATACGAGCATAATAATTTTAGTTATAGGTAGATAGATTGTAACAATAAGAATTTATAAGGAATTTTTATTCAAGCAATACACTTAAAATACTAACTTAGAAAATAAAACAATTTCCAGTCCAGTTGGAATCGAAATGTAATATTGTTGGATGTATAGTTGAACCAAAAGTTTTTTTCTTAATCATTCAAATTCTTGACACCGTCAGCATTCTCATTTTGGGGTACTTCAGGTATCATGTAAATGACTTGACCCTACCTCTTTAAGATAAACGAATAGCTGTTGTCTCAGTTAAAAATTCATATATAAAGAAACGTTTTTTCTTCTCTCTTTCGTATTTCAAATAAAAAGTTACAGGGAAAAATTTCGGTATTATTTTTACAAACAATAATTGCATATAATTGACAGAGTACACAAAAAAATTTTAATATGAAAATGTGAGATTCCATGTAAAGAAAATTATCTTTCCCAGTCCTGCATATATTTCTTCTTCTTCTTCTTCTTCTTCTTCTTCTTCTTCTTCTTCTTCTTCTTCTTCTTCTTCTTCTTCTTCTTCTTCTTCTTCTATATATATATATATATATATATATATATATATATATATCAGCCAAATGTTTTTGGATAATTCTACACAAATTTTACTGTGATGAAACATATATTTTCTCATTCCTCATCAACAATCAGTGTAGTTAAGTTTACAATCCGATACAGTAAACATATATTTTATATACATATTATAAATAAGTTTGATTGACGCTGTTTTTCCGTCTTGCTTCATGTGTACCTATCATTTTATATATATATATATATATATATATATATATATATATATATATATGTTGTCATCCTCAGACAGACTGTTTCGTTCTATCAGAACTCTTCAGTGTGGCTAGACACGTAGGACGCTCGAAGCCGGGATCGAAACCCATCCAACTTTACGTTAGACTAAGTCTCAGACCGCTCGACCAACAAGCGTACCACCTTTGCCTAAGGGAATTTTTAAGGTATTATGTAGTAACAGCAGCAGTCGTTTGTTTGCATTTTTATACCCTATCGGCTACCAGAGTGCTCAATTCTTTCGAAGAGCTTTGCATTATGCGAGCGGCGACCGAAAATTCCTTCACCAGAGTGCTCAATATATTGTTATCCACAGACAGACTGTTTCGTTAATGGAAATAGATCCGAAAGTATGAAGAAAAAAGAAAAACAAAGTATTCCAAACGTGATTAATTTATTTATGAAGGTAAAGGCAGCGTTAAAACGTTTCGGTTTCATTAAATGTTCATCAGGACTTTATGATAGAGAAAAATGATGCTGGAACAACGATGGATGTTTTTATTGAAATAACGGAACTAGCTTCTTTATATAAATTTATGTATATGACTCATCCTTGTGTTAGTCCTTTCATTGTTCGTTCCGCTGAAGATGGCACCAGCTGGGTTCGAAAGTACTTTGGAAAAATTCAGCGCCTTCATGAATTATTTCCATCCAGAATTCAAACGACTCATACAAATGATTGAACGGGTCAAAGACAGAATTGGCAGACAGGACGTGTCTGTCGCATTTAATCAACCATGTTTAAAAGAGAAAATGCTATCAACGTTATGTATATTTATGAATATTTACATAATGTCGGTTGCATATATATATATATACACACACACACACATATATATATATATATAGGTAATATTCGGTCAGGTTAAACCAGAGTTTGGAGTAATTCCCTCAGGACAAGAAAATCATTCAAGAGCTGAACATTTAAATTTTCCTGGTAGAGAGCTCAATGTAATTTATTACAGAGCAATATTTCTTTAAGAAAAAAACCAAAGACCGGTTAATTCAGGATTATAAATTTATTTCGATCCCGTATTTTCAGTTTCTGGTGTGAACCAAAAACATGAAGAAAAAATTAATACAGGACTTCTTCAAGAAGTCCTGTATTAATTTTTTCTTCCTGAATTAAGGTCTTTGTTTTTTTTTCTTAAAGAAGATATATATATATATATATATATATATATATATATATATATATATATATATATATATATATATATATCGTAGCGTAGCTACCTATATATATAAAGAGAAAGAAAGAGAGAGAGAGAGAGAGAGAGAGAGAGAATCGAGATATATATAGAGAGAGTCGGGATTAGGTACCCTGATGAGCCGCTAAGGCCAAACTGTAGTAGGTTAGTTCACGAAATAATTTTTGTAAGTATTTTGCTCTACTTAGTATTGAGCACTTTTTGTACTTGTAGCTTAGCAGCAATTTACGGTGGTTTTTCTTTTGACCAATCGATTCCGTATCTGTTTTTTCAATTGGTATGATAAGGTTGGCATTTTCTTTTTTCTCCAATATATATATATATATATATATATACATTTTCCCTTGACAGTGATTCGTAGTATATTTTTATCTTCGAATTACTTGCGGGTTTTTTCCCCTTACGGTAAGTGCTATTATTCAGTAAGTGACTTAAAATTTTATATATATATATATATATATATATATATATATATATATATATGTGTGTGTGTGTGTGTGTGTGTGTGTGTCTGTGTCTGTGTGTGTCTGTGTGTAAATTACCCTTAGATGAGGAACAAATCAAAGTAACGCCGAATAATAATAATAAGGCAAAAAGTATGAAAATGTTCTTGGTAGAAATTCAATAGTTGTATGATATAATTGAAATTAAAGCTCTATTAAACTTCTTAAATAAATATATTTTTAGTGTTGTACGAAATAATTTTCTTTGGATTAGCAATATGTACCCAACTTCATAGAAACACACGGAAATTATATATATATATATATATACAAATTTCATTGAACATGATAGACATTTTCTGTTTACATATTTTCTTGTTGATCCGTTCGTATTGCCGTATTGCTTTTATCGAATACGATAAAAGCAGTTCAAAAATACAAACGGATAAGAAAATATGTAGACAGAAAATGTCTATTATGTTCAACGAAATTTGTATTAATGAAGAAATGCTGCCAATATATATATATATATATATATATATATATGATAATAATAATAATAATAATAATAATAATAATAATAATAATAATAATAGTAATATGAAATTCAAACCTAAAGTACCACATTTAAATTCATTTGCGGACCTATTTAATAATATTTTTGCCCAGTCAGCTGGGGCTGTTGAATACACTGACTGCACCTCTGCAGAGGGGTACCCCCCCAACGAGTGTCCTGGATATGACACTAAACAATCTGATGGTGAGGTTCCAGCAGTGCCGGAGCTTTGGGGAATGCGGAGTACCCCTTCATTGCCATCGCTCCCAGGTCCACTCTGGCCCGGAGTGGTAGCACCTGATAGGGCCCCATATATGGGTTAAATAGAACTAACAGCATACTTATGCTAAAATAAATTGAGTAAACTGAATAGCTTGAAATAGAAACGTTTTTGACAATTAAACCGTACTTACACTTAAACTGCGTGCTTATGCTTAACTGAATTATTTGAAATAGAACTGTTTTTCGACATTAAAACTGTATTTACACTTAACTGAATTGTTACATATAACTGCTTAAATAGTTTGAAATGGAAATGTTTTTGACAATTAAACTGTGTACTTTTTTCAATAGAACAGATTATTTACATAAAAATGGATTTGGCGTTAAATAACCTACAAAGGTTGATGTGCCATAAAACCAAACCAACCAACCAACTAATAATAATATATATATATATATATATATATATATATATATATATATATATATGTGTGTGTGTGTGTGTGTGTGTGTGTGTGTTGAAAAGATAAACAGAAGAAGGATATATACATGGTGTGGAAAAATAATTTATTTTCTTTTTTCGACTAAAATTTTCCGACATAAAAACACATCCAATTCTTTGGTTTCACATAATTTTTGAACTAACCATACGTTTGACATTTAAAACTCAACCATAATTGCATTCATTTGCGATTGTGGTAAACATAGAATAATCGAAGACTGCTCAATATATTCTTTTAATACAATTTTCCAAAGACCAGGATTTTATTATATATCACCGTTTTTTTTTTATTTCAAGCAAAAATGGTGTTAAAAGATTTCAACATTTATTAATAATACTGAACTGTTTTTCTGGATTTTTGAAATTGAAAATCGTTAAAAAATTCTCAAACCATGAAACGATGTTGACTTTAAAAAAAAGATTCCATTTCATGACGTAATCAATTTCGAATATATTTTCTCTTGTATTACTCGTTTTTTTCTAAAATCTAAAACTTTTGCCTTGTAGACGACTTTTCTGCATGCATGCTTAACATATTTTCTTTTATTATATTTACTCCTTTAGAGTTTTTCCCATCAGCGTTAGTTGATGGTCTTTCACTGGATTTTGAGTGACAGCAAGTCTCCTCAAGTCTCCAGGACTCCTCTCAGTATTCTGGCCGTTCTCAATAGTGCTGTAATTTGGATGGTCTCCGCTCGTCCGCCAACTTCCAAGTCCTCTAGTCCCTTTAATAATCCTTTAGTTACTGTGTCAAAAGCACCAATCACAATTGGTATATAAAGATGAAGACAATATTCCGAAAACACTTAATGATAAAAATCAACAAGCTTCGTCTCAGAAATTTAGACAACAATTGGTTTAATTGTCACCTTCCATAGTTTTTTTTTTTTTTTCAATTTTCAAGCATGGTCGAGGTACTTATCCTTCTTTTCACATTCTTTCAGTTTTATTCTGTGGTCAGCCTGGACAGCAAAGTCGACAATTTTGCATATTCTCTTTTTTTTTGTTGATTATTATTAGGTCTGGTCTTCTGGCCGTAATTTAGTGATCCGTGTGTATGTCAAAGTCCTATAGGAGTTTATGTGTGTCATTTTCTAGGACAGGTGCATATACTATTTGTTCGAGTGGTGAAATTTAAATTTCTTGCACATTTCACAGTGGATCACCTTGTCCACCCAGTCGTGTCCCGCCTTATACTCCTGCTGTGCTAATTTGCTGTATTCGCTTATTATGAGATTGATCGTTTCGTCTTTGTCACTGCATAGCCTACATTTGTTATTTTGTTGCGTCTTATCTATTTTGGCTTTGATATGATTGGTTCTTATGACGTTGTTTTGTGCTGCTATTAGGAGAGATTCTGATTCTCTCTTAAAGTTTCCTTTTCTTAGCCAGGTCCAGGTTTTCTGGTGTGAGATGGCATTTATTCGTCGTTTCAAACGCCCATAGAGTTGTTTTTCTTCCCATTTTTGTTTCCTAGTTATTGTCATTCTGTTGTCTTATCATGTTGCCAGTATTGGTTCTGAAGGATGTAATCAGTCCTCTTCTGTATTTTCCTATGTAGTCTTCGAGTCGTTGTATCGATGCGTCAACGCTGTCTTGATGCCGGCAAGTCCTCTTTCTTCCTATTTTCTAGATACATATAGTCTCTCAACGTCGTCTCTGAGGCGTAATATTTTATGCATAGTCATTAGTTTTTTTGTTCTTTTGTCCATTTGTTTAAGTTCATCTCTGGTCCACTTCAGAAAGTGTCCCGAATATCTAACGAGGGGTACAGCCCAAGTATTTATTGCTTTGATAAGGTTTTTGCAAGAGAGTTTTGTCTCGAGTAGTTTTCTAGTCCTACTGATATTGAATTTTGTCTTTCATTTCCACTTGATGGTGTCAGCCTTCAAGATGTCCAAGTATTTGTAGGTTTCGTTTTCTCCGAGCGTTCTAATCTTGTCTTGATTTGGTAGTTCCATTCCGTCAGTCATATGTCGTTTGCTACTTTTCATTACAAGCATGCCACATTTTTCTATGCCAAATTCCATTTCTGTCCTGACTGTATATTCTAACTGCGTGTATTAGAGTTTCCTGTTCTTTTTCATTTATTGCAAATAGTTCGATATCATCCATGTATATTAGGTGATTCATCTTTTCTTGCGATCCACTTAGTTTATATCCGGCTGTGCATTTTCTGAGTATGTGGTTAAGTGGAATCATGGCAATTTTGAACACTAACGGTGATAATGCATCTCCTTGAAAAATAACTCTTTGGATCTTTGTTTCAGCAAAGCTTCTTCCCCCTGCTGTCAATTCCACTCTCTAGTTATTGATGGTTTTCTCGATAAAGTTTATGACTTTATCTGATATTTTGTACATTTTGGGGAAGTTTATAACCCAGCTTTGCAGAACCATACCATATGCTTTTTTGTAATCAATCCAGGCTATAGCGATTTTTTTCCGTCTGGTCTTGCTCTCATTTAGGATGTGTTGATCTATGTAAAGTAACTTTGCTGTGCTCCTGGATCCTTTGCGGCATCCTTTCTGTTCCTCAGGGAACAATCTGCGGCTTGTTAGCAAGTAGTAAATCTCTTCCCTTATTTGTGCTGTTAATATTTTCCACATCATCGGTAGGCAAGTTATGGGTCTGTAATTATTTGGGGCGGTTTCTTTGCTTGGGTCCTTTTGGATCAATGCGGTCTTTCCTTTGGTCATCCAGTCAGGTACTTGGGCTCTTTGTAAGCATCTGTTCATTTCTTGTGCTAGTCTGTCGAGAATGGAGGTGAATTTCTTGAACCAAAAACTATGTATTCCATCAGAGCCTGGCGTTTTCCAGTTTGATCTTTTTTAGTGTCGTTTTGAGTAAATCAATGTGTTTTTCCGCTTTCGGACCTTCTTTGAGTCCTTCTAATTATTTTTTCAAATTGTTTATCCATTCAGCCTTTTCGTTATATTTTTTGGTTGCCATATTTTCGTCAAAAATGGTTCGGTTTCTTTGGCATCCGGTTATTGGTATGTTTTCGTGTCATCCCTTCCCAGTTGTTAATATAATTTTCTTTCGTTGTTTTGGAATGTTCTATTTGGTCTGTATTGTTTTACCCTATTATTATTATTATTATTGTTGTTGCTGTTGTTGTTGTTGTACTTAAAATAAGTTTAGATAGAATACCTTGTATGTAGGCAAAATTTTAGTTGAAACACGTGTCGGCATAAGAAAATAAATTTTCATCAAGACCAAAATATGTATCTTTCTTTTCAACATATTTCTCAGATTGATTTCACTTTTCTCTCATTTAAATGCTTACATACATACATACATACATACATATATATGTAAAGGAAACAAGTACTGTTAATAACGAAAGAATGATAACTCAATGCACGGTTATTTGATACAAAATATACCTGCTGAGCAATATATATATATATTTGTTTAAAAAACAAGAAATTTAGAAATAGTATTTCATTTCCATAATAAATTTATTTCGCTTATTCAAGCTCATCAGTCGGAATTCAATTTTGACGAGCTTCAATTAGCGAAATAAATTTATCATAGAAATGAAATACTATTTCAATATTTCTTATTTTTAAACAACTATATATATATATATATATATATAGTGGATTCTCCCGTTAAGTATTACGTATAAGAGCTCAACGTTAAAGGCGTGAACCGTTGGACAACTTACACGAATGATTTATTCATCGTGGGGAAGGGTTGTGTATAACCTACCACACTTTTTAGATGAGATGATAATAGTAATATTGGCTCGGCTACAGATTCTCTTGAACAAGACACTTCAGGTTTTGAATTCAAAGTTTTTATTTTCCTTAATTGCTTGCCTCATCAAGGTTAAAGAGCCCAGTCTGTCCAGTTATTTTTCTAAGGGGCATTTGTGTGAAGTGAAACGCAAACAGTTTCGTACAGGATCTTAAATCGGCTCATCGGGTCCATTTATAACCACGATAACCGCTACGATATGATCTATCCATCTATGTATGTGTGGGTGTGTGTGTGTGTGAGCGTGCGCGCGTGCGTGAGAATGAGAGCGAGGGAGAGAGGATAGTCCATGAGAAGAAATGTTATCACGTCAAAGCCGTCTCAATAAAATTGGTCATCTGTGTTGATAACGGCGTCGATTTCCGGTTGCAATTGTAAATCGATTGAAAAGAACCAGTCACGATTTTACCATAGCACAGAACGACTCACCAGTTTTAAAAACAGGCGTTTGATCTTAATCTATGTATTACGATGTCTCGATTTTCCATTTGAATTTGATGTCATCTCGTCAGTTAGTTCAAATCAATCATCATTATTAGGCTTTTCCACATCCAAGTCTACGTTCAGTGTATTGACATCGTCATCACTTGATTAAGATCTTGCATCATTGAATTTACTCATCGTCGCTTGTTTGCTTTATATCGACTGAAAAGTTGTAAATACAATAAAGAATTAAGCAACGAAGCTGCATTTTCGCCTGGAATTCCTACTATGTGATAAAAACAACAACAACAACAAAAACCCTGATAGTATCGTAAAGTAGTGTTCAGGCACGTTGGTTCAGCGGTAATAATACTTTTGCTTCGAAATAATGATTGACCCCAGAGTCATGATCTGATGAAATTGGTACAGCCATTTTATTTGTTTTGGGTTTTTCGGAGAACTTTATTCATTTATTCATTTTTTTCTTCGTTTTGTTTCTTTTAGCATATTTTATCAAATTTTTAAATTAAGTATTCAGACGCTTTGCTCAAATCATTACGTTTCTTCTACTGAAATGCTGATACATTTTTGGTAATAAAAATTATTTGCATTCTGAATATTAGAACTCTGGCGAAACATATCAATTTGATTTTCATAACTATCTTTTTCTTTGTCATGATATCAAATAACATTCCATATCACACACACACACACACACACACACACACACACACACACACACACACACACACACACACACATATTTATGTATATAGATTATTTGCGTTTATTTACGTGCATATTTTCTATACTATGCTGACGAAATTAGTAATAAATTTCGAATTAAGATTTTTTAATACTATTCTCCTTCAGTATAATAGGACTTGTCGTCTTGGTGATTTTTTTTCAGAAAATATCAACAATGCTATCATCATTCTTTTTTGGTGCAAGAAATTTGATTGAGTTCTTTTAATAGATCCTACTCCATATCTGGGGACAAAATTATTACAATTTTTGATATATCATGTAATATCGGAATTTTTTTCCTTCCTACTTTGAAATTTATTTCAAATAGTTTCTCACAGCACTATTTTCTTCGGCGTTATGGGAAGATTTGCATTCTTGTGAAATGTTTGGAAAATTCTATCAAAGTTATCATTCTTCAGTTCTTTCGCTACAACTTACGGCAATAAATCCCACTCCAAATACGAAGACCAATTTATTTCTAATCTTTCATATATTTCAAGAGTTTTATTTTTCCCTCTCCTCATATATTCCAGTTCACTCGCGCTACTTCGCCGTGCAGTCATTTTTTATTGTGTGAGGAATATTCAGTTTTTATTAATACTTCTTCATCTATTTTACTTGGTGTGTTTCATTTGACGATAGATTTTTTTTCAAACACATGAAACTTATAGTAATGAATCCAGCATGAGAAAGGGAGATGATAATTTATTTTAGGTTTTATCTTGCTCTACTGGTTAGTATTTGAGCACTTTTTAATTTAAGGGAAACATTTTCAAACGATAATTCACACACACACACACACACACACACACACATATATATATATATATGTATATTTATATATGATAAATATATTATATATATTTATTTATTATTATTATATAATAGCTGTATCCTAGATATTGAGCACTCTCCATATTATATTGCAGTTGGTTCGCCACAAATCCACAAAGTGATTTAGTGACAACCAATATATATATATATATATATATATATATATATATACCCATTCAATAATTATGACGTTGTGAAAAAAACCCAGATGATACAGTTTGTAAAAAAAGATTACACGAATTGATATCCGGGGAAAATTCGATCTTCGGAATAATCCAGATGATTCAGTTGATGAAATCTAGATAGATTACGTCTGTCTGTCTGTCTGTCTATATATATGTGATATATTCTGACGTAGAAATCAGCCGCCGGCTGTTGTATTTCGTCTCTCTGGCGGTTTTGACCGAAATAAAATCACTGGGGTCCCCTTCGTTGAGATGAAGGAACCATCACTATTCGCCACGTTGTGAATTCTTGATCAGAACAGTGGTCCCTTGGTCCTTCAGAACGGCCCGATTGTGAGAGTTGAACAGGCTGGGTTCCACACTGGAAGGAATCGCTATTTGCGAAGAAAAGAGTTTGTGTCTTAACCACAAGGACACGAAAAGCAACACTTTCGATTCCTGTATAAAAAACAAAACCTTTTTCGGGCTACTATCTTTATATCATCACAAAAGAAATTGCATGAAGTACAAAATGTTTTAACAGGATTCACTCGTCTGGTCGGAAAGTTACAGAGAGGGGGGGGAATTGGTCTGATATGAATTCAGACGACCTAAAGGAGACAACTAACGCTTGCTGGCATTCTGACCGTTTGAGGGCTCTCTCTGACTCCTCGCTAGCTCTCTGCATCTTGCTTATATGGAGTAAGGCGGAGAAAAACAATTTTAGGCACCGCCCACGAATTTTAATTTGTAAATCTGTAATATATTAATGTGACCAGCGGGTGTGAATACGGCGGATGTTGTTGACAGATAGATTGATAAGACCGGCGTGATCACCTAAATGTCATCATATCCACAGGTGCTGTGTATCAGAGGATGATGAGACAGCTGCATCCGCTCGAGGATAATATCAACAAGGTGATTGCCGAAATGTCACCATCATCACAGGTGCTGTGAATACGGTGGATATTGAAAACAGGTGCATCCGGGTGAAGATATCGGAATATCCCCTGACCTATGGACATGGTTGAATTCGGTGATAGTGGCAGATGCGTACGCCCGCAGAACCGGGCTTGGGCAAGTAGCCAATGGGAAGTAGACAACATAACCAATGGAAAGCAAAGAAGTGAGACATGGGCGTAACCATAGTAAACTAAAAAGAGGAATTGCTACAGGTCACGTGAGAGTGGTAGACTATGTAAGTTCCTGAACTTCGGCTAAAGTCAGTTGTTCACTGGCTCTTCAGTCTCCCGACAACTCCTTCGTGTGCGCGAACTCTCTGCGATTGCTTTTCTGCTCCACACAAGTATCATCGCTAAAATAAAGATATAATCTTATATTTTTATATACATGCGTGTTCCTCGTTATTAATAACGACACAGTATACTATACAACAATCGCCTTGACCACCATGCATTTTTGCCTAATCTCCGAATCTCTGCGGGAGAGGGTATCTCAAGTGCAACTAAAAATGAATTTGTTTCCCAGCTGAGTTTTCCACAGACATCATCCACTTGAGTTCTACTTATCTTGTCTCGGACCTTGGGTCTGGATTCCGTCCTTCAGACCATCTAAAATCTTATTCACCATATACCATAAGCTCTTATTAACGAACCCATAGGAACACTATTCCAAAAAGAAAAAGTAGAAAATTCTTTTTCTTTCTTTTTTTTTTCTTTTCTGTATTAATAAAAAAACTTATTTCTGGAATTACCCTTTAACCCAATTAATTAGTAATTTCATACCAATCCCCTTGAATTAATAAACCCATCTGGAGTGTGGCGCTCTCTCTGTCACAATATATATATATATATATATATATATATATATATATATAAGAGGTTTATCGTTCTTACTAGTTCACTTGGTGAGTTAATTGAGGGTCAAATGTAGTAGTATTGTTAAATAAGGCTCAATATCAATGACAGAGCATTTACGAAAAAAAATTGCAAACGTGATGATGATTTTAATTTTAATCATTATCTCTCAATAAAATTCCCCACAAAACAGACATTTTATATTCAAATCAAAATAAACCTTTAGTTATCATAAGTCACTCCTTTTCACTAACAAAGAGCGGAAATATGTGTAAATATGTAAAGATGCATGCCAGTACATACGCAAACATACGTACATATATACACTCGAGCAACAGCACATAAACAAACATTCGTACTAACATTCAATAAAATACAATCTTAGGTACACAAACACACAAATAACCCCACTTTTCGAACAAAAATTAACCATATTAATCGATTTATTTTTTTCAAAAATCTTCACTCTGTCTGACGATTGCTGATTGCATGAAACTTCAGGTCCCAGACTTTACCATCTAATATGATATATATATATATATATATATATATATATATATATATATGTGTGTGTGTGTGTGTGTGTGTGTGTGTGTGTGGAAATAGGCCTTATGGAATAGGACCATCGAGAAACATCTTACTAATTCTTTATTCATCTTTTCTTATTTCTTTACCAGAAAACATATATAATAATGAAGTGAGTGTAAAAACTATTCAAAATTTTTTTTTTTTTTTGTCCGGGGATGAGCACTTTTGACCGTTCTCTGGCCATTATTAATAACAATGGATGTTATTGTCCTCGGACAATCAGAGATGTTAAACTGTTTCTGGCGATTCTCTTAAGATTTAAATTACATTATTAAATCAAGAAGATTTATTTGTTTAATTGTTTATATGACAATGTCCCACGTTAAAGACGTTGTAATTTTGAATGGTTTTGAAAAAATACATGAGTCATTCAAGAAATAAATTGAATTTTTTAAGAAAAGTAAAGCAAAACGAAAATTTAAAGAATTTTTTCCATAGATATAAACTCTGCATTGTTTCGAATTAGTTTTAAAAAATTATTTTAATCTTGTAAAAATATTTCTTTTGGGGCTAATCACAATTTTCGCAAATCAGGCTTGATCAGAAGTCTGTCATCAAATGTTTCGTGGCTAAGAAGCGTAAACCATGTGAAATTTACAGAAGAAAGTGTGATGTATATGGAAAAGCATGAGCTGAACATAGGTTTGTGACTACGTGACTGAGTCGAAAATACAATCGATCGAGTGAAAATACACCGACTCTCCGATAAAGAAAAAGTTCCGGGCGCAGCAGCCAGCAAAGAAGTGATGATGACAATCTTCTTGGACATGAAAAGGTCCTTTATTACTGATTTTTTTTTAAAAGAATGCAACTATATTGTCAAATCCATCGGCAAAATTCACCTTATTTATTGAACAACCCTTGTATTTTACAAAGGTTTGATCCGTTTATCTATCAAATCATATTTAAACAACACTTCTCAAACTAAAAGATATCTTATTTATTGTGGGTTTTCTTATTTTTAGGATCAACGTCTGCGGTCCTTGTTTAAAGCTAATATTGTATGAGATACGAGTGTTATTTCTATGACAATTGATGGGAATATCTTGATTTTTGAGGATTACACTTTGATCAGATGAGTAATAAATTATTCCATGAGAAAATGTCTTAGTTGTTTGACCAACATGAGAATTTTTATCTTAAAAAAACATTGGTAAATAAAGTCTTTATTATACATATATATATATATATATATATGTATGTGTGTGTGCGGGTGTGTGTATGTGCGTATGTACGTGCGCATGAGTGCGTGCATGAGTGTGTGTGCGTGCATGTGCGTGTTCACGTGAGCGTGTGTGTATGTCTCTGTGTATGCGTGCGTGTGTGTGTGTGTGTGTGTGTGTGCACATGTGCGTATGCGTGCGCTTGTATATATAAAAGTGTGTGTGTGTGTGTGCGTATGTATGTATGTGCGTGCGTTTGTATGCGTGTATGTACATGTGTGCGTGTATGTGCGTGCGTGTGTGTGCATGTATGTGCATGTGCGTGCGTACGTGCGTGCGTGTGCGTGTATGTGTGTGTATGTGCATGCGTGTATATGTGTATGTATGCATGCGCGTGTGGGTATGTACATATGTGCGTGTGTGTGCCTACATGTGCATGTGTGCTTGTATGTGCGTGCATATGCGTACATGTGCGTATGTGAGCGTGAGTGCGTATGTGTGTGTGAGTGTATTAGTGTGTGAAAGTGTGTGTGTTAGTGTGCGACTGTGTGCGTGTATGCGTGTATGTACAAGTGTGTGTGTGTGTGTGTATGCGTACATGCGTCTGTGCGTGTGCGTGTGTGCATGCGCACATGTGTATGTGTGTCTATATGTGTGTCTATGTGTGTGTCTGTGTGTCCTTTTGTAATATAATTGCCGAGGGATTTCGTTTTATATACCTTGCCTTTCGGTTTAGTTAGGCTGAGAACCTTTCGTTTAGCGCATGGGTTAGTTAGGTGCAACATTAACGCAGGTGTTCACGCGCGTGCGGAGAGGATGTATCAAAATAAAAATCCCAGATAGGAATTGGAACCAGGGTATTTTGGGTATCGTCACGCACCGGAAGCGTGGGCTGAGATTTGAGAAAAAACAGGGGTTGAGTTCTTGCCTCGGAGGAAGAAGGTTGACTTTCAGAGTTGGGCGAGGCCAGACGACTCTGTGCGCTACGGGCGCCACGCGTTGGTTTGGTTGAGAGCTGACGATGTAAAAGCAGTCAGCATAGAAAGATTGTGTCTCTCTCTCCTCATGTCGAAAAACCTTTAAACTCAAAAAGGTGAATAAAAGTTTCGTGCCTGAACTAAGAAGTCGTAAAGTGTTTTTTTGTGATTTTCGTGTTTTTAGATTCCCTATGTCTATTTCACACATCCGTATATTATGGGTATGTAACACTTTTATTTGAGGACTAACTATTTACTAATTATAGTAAGTAAGTAGGTGACCATAGTCGAGGGTGACCCGAAGGCTCCCTTTTCGATAGCTTACTACACCAAGGTGTAGGGGAGGGCGCTACTCCTTTCCCTGGATTGCTCCACTTTACCCTTGATCCGTACCTTATAATGCTGAGTGTTAAGCAAGGAGGCATCAAGTACCATTTTTTGAGTCTTTGGTATGACTCGACCTGGGATTGAACCCAGGTCTCCCGGGCGATTGGCGAACACTCTAACCGCTAGGCCAATGTCCGGTTTTTACTAATTATAGTATCCCATATAAACTTATTTACAACTAACAAAAATATCAAGAAAATGTGATTTTTCTCTCTACTTTTCCTTCTCCTTTGTTTCACTCTTGTACAACGCAGTTATTTATTACAATGAGTCCGGAGTACTTCTTATTCATATTCATTTTACCCTCCATTTTCTTTTCATCTGGTTATTGTATCATTACTGATAGATAAAACTTTAAAAAATGAGACGATTATAAAAAGAGCTGGAGATTTGAATTTCTTTTATATCTTATACCGGGACATTGGCCCAGCGGTTAGGGTGTTCGCCAATGGCCCGGGAGACCTGGGTTCAATCCCAGGTCGAGTCATACCAAAGACTTTAAAAATGGAACTTGATACCACCTTGCTTAACACTCAGCATTATAAGGTACGGTTCAAGGGTAAAGTGGAGCAATCCTGGGAATGGAGTAGCGCCCTCCCCTACACCTTGGTGTCGTAGCTATCGAAAAGGGAGCCTTCGGGTCACCCTCGACTATAACTTATATCTTATCCTGTTCTGCTAGACACTATTTCAACATTCTTTTTTTTTATCAAACGTTTTTAAACAATTCGTTTATTCTCATCTGTAATATATTGCTTTAAAAAGGGAGCGCATGGTGTTAAAAACGTTTTAAAATCATTAAAATGAATTAAAATCCTAAAAAGGTGACCCTTTCTTTCGATCTATTTTCTTCAGAGAATTGTCAGTGACAGTCGATTTTGTACTTGAGGAAGTAAGCATGGGATGGTGTAATATAATAGCCGAGGGATTTCCGTTCATGCCTTTGGGTTTAGTTAGGCTGAGAACCTTTCGGCTCAGCACATGGGTTAGTTAGGTGCAAACATTGATGCAGGTGTTTACGCGGGCGGGCGGGCGGTCGGGCGGACGAAGGTGTAACTCAGAGATGTCACAATAGTCCGAGACGAAACGGATGACGGAGTGCGAGTGACGCACCGGAAGCGCGCAGAGGTTTGTGGAAAATTGAAAGAAAGTTTGAAGAGTTGAAAACTAGACGCCGAACGAGGAGGTTCAACTTTTGGGGCTCGCTGAGGCGAGACGAATTTGCGCGCCGTGGGTGCCGCATGAGATAGGGGCCAGATGAAGAAGCCAACATAAAAAGATTGTCTCTCTCCTTATGTCGAAACCTTTAACTCAAAAGTAATAAAAAGGTTTCGTACCTGAACAAGAAGTTGTTACGTGTTTTCGAATTTCGAGATTCCTATGTTCTTTATATGTTCTATCGTTATGAACATTTTATGTCTATTTCGCTCATGGCGTTAATTGTGGCTATGTAACAATGGTAACCAGAGGAAAATCCAGAAGAAGTGAAGAAAAACACATTTTTAAAAAATTGGTCTTTATGGCGTTGTTTTGTGTTGCTATTAGAAGAGATTAATTTTCTCTTTAGAGGTTTGCCTTGCTTTCTCATGACCACGTTTTCTCGTGTGCAATCTCGCCAGTTAGTCATTTGAACTATCCATATAGTTGATTTCTGACCATTTTTTGTATTTTGTTGTTGTTGTTTTTTTTTTGTTTTTGTTTTGTTTTACAGTTTGTTTTTATACAACCATTGCCGTTACTGGCTACTGTAATTTGTTTTTATTTGCCCTTTTTATGTGCTCCTAGAGATTTTATGTTGATACATCTACGCAATCCTCAATGGCGGTGAGTCCTCTTCCTCCTTTTCTTGACGTGTTGTCTGTTTGTATAATCTGATAGATGGAAACCCTTCTACATAGTAATCAATTTCTTTTTCCTTTGGTCCATTTGTCTGTGTTTCTCTCTTGTCTATTTCATGAGTAGTCCAGAGTATCTTACAGGGGTGGGGGACTTGCCCAAGTGTTTATTCCTTTGATGAGATTTCTACTGCAGAGCTTGTCTTCGACACATATTTTTTTGTTCTTCTGAGATACGCTTTCCTTATTTTTTTCTTTCATTTCCGCTTGTTTGATGGTGTCTGCTTTCAATATTGCCAAGTACTTGCAATTCTCTTTCTCTTCAAACATTCTAATTCTTTCGTGATTTAGTAAATCTATTCCTTTCGTTTTTTGATGTTTTTTGTCTTTTTTAAGTCTCCAGGACTCTTCTCAGTATTCAGGCCAATCTTAATAATGCTGTATTCTGTATGGTCTCGGCACGTCCTCTGGCTTCTAGTCTTCTAGTCCTTTTACCTAACCCTTGGGGATTGTTCCGAGCGAACCTCTCACAATCGGTATCACCGTCATCTTCATGTTCTATAGTTTTGTTGTTTTTTTAGTTATCTACCAAGGTCTAGCTACTTAATTCTCTTTTCCCTTTCTTTTATTTTCACTCTGTGGTCCGTCGGTACGGCAAAGTCCACTATTAGGCAGCTTCTCATTTTTTTGTTGACTAGGTATGGTCGTCTGGCCGAACACATGAGTGAGCAACACCGTCTCCTTAGATTTCCAGGACTCTTCTCAGTATTCTGGCTGATCACAACTATGCTGTAAGCCAGAGGAATTTGGTGTGTCTCATTTTGTTTTGTGCATATACCATTTCGTAGTATGATCAAATTTCATTTTCTTGCACAATTGCTAGTGGCTCATCTTTCCCGCACTGTCATGTCTCGTCTTGTACACTTTTTGCGCTAGTTTGCTGCATTCATTTATCATGTGATTAATGGTTTCGTCTCTATCACCACGTAACCAACACTTGCTCTTCTGTTGCGTCATATCGATTTTCGCAATTATATAATTGGTTTATTATTATCATACGGGGCCATTGGTTCGTAGTATTATTGGCAATCTAAGGTCGAGTCATACCAAAACTCAAAAAATGGTAGTTGATGCCTCCTTACTTGTAATTAAGCGGATCAAGGATAAAGTGAGTCAATCCTTGGAAAGGAGTAGCGCCCTCCCCTACACCTTGTTGTAGTAGCTATTGAAAAGGGAGCCTTCGGGTCACCCTCGACTACGGTCGCCAACAACTTTATTATTATCATTATTACTTCTTGGGAATTTTTCACACCAGATTTAGCTGATGGTCTTTCACTGGAGTCTGAATGACAGCAAGTTTCCTCAAGTCTCCAGGACTCTTCTCAGTATTTTGGCCGACCTTTGTAATGCAGTACTTTGAATGGTCTCAGAACTTCATCTGCTTTCCAGCTCTTCCAGTCCTCTTACTTGTTATTCTGATGCGTCTTATATATTTTTGCTTTAACACAGTTGGTCCTTATGGCCACGTTATGTGCTACTAGTTGAAGAGATTCAGTTTCTCTCTAAAGTTTTCCCTTTCTAAGCCTTGTCCAGTTCTTCTCGTGTGAAATTTCATCAGTTTGTCGCTTGAAATATCCATACAGTTGTTTTTCTTCCTATTTATTTCCTCGTTGTTATTCTGTTGATCTTTGTCTTCTGTGCCGTTTCTGGTCGCTTTAGATAGTCTTTCTTTGCTCGTTTTTCTTTTTTTATGTAGTCTACGAGTCGTCATATTGATACGTCTACGCTAACTTCAATGCTGGCGTGTCCTCTTCTTTCTTCTTTTTTTTTTGACACATATAGTCTATATCGTCTCTCGGATGTAAGGCCTTATTCATTATTATTATTATTATCATTTACTCATTAGAGTTTTTCACGTTGGCGTTAGCTGATGGTCTTTCACTGGATTTTAAGTGACAGCAAGCCTCGTCAAGTCTCCAGGACTCTTCTCAGTATTTTTGCCGTTCTCAATAATGCTGTAGTTTGGATGGTCTCCAATCGTCCGCCAACTTCCAAGTCCTCCAGTCCCTTTATTAATCCTTTTGTTACTGTACCAAAAGCACCTATCACAATTGGTATAATTGTCACCTTCATGTTCCATAGATTTTTTCAATTCCCAATCAAGTTCGAGGGACTTATCCTTCTTTTAACATTCTTTCAGTTTCATTCTGTGGTCAGCCTGGACAGCAAAGTCGACAATTTTGCAAATTATTAGGTCTGGTCTTCTAGCCGAGATAAGGTGATCTGTCTGTATATCAAAGTCCCATATGAGTCTATGTCGGTCATTTTCTAGGACAGATACTGGGTTGTGCATATACCATTTGTTCGTATGGTGAAATTTAAATTTCTTGCACATTTCCCAGTGGATCACCTTGTCCACCCAGTTGTGTCTAGTCTTATACCCCTTCTGTGCTAATTTGCTGTATTCGCTTATTATGTGATTGATGGTTTCATCTCTGTTAAAGCATAGCCTACATTTGTTATTTTGTTGCGTCTTCCTCGCAAGTTTTTTTTTTTTTACACCAGGGTTATCTGATGGTCTTTCATTGTACTCTGAGTGACAGCAAGTCTCCTCTTCTCAGTATTCTAGTTGATTAAAACGTGAAAAATAAAACATTTTATTTTACCTCCGCTTTGAATTGAAAAAAAAAGTCGCTTCCGTTGTCCTAAATCATTTCTTTAGTTCATTTCTTTTAAATAGAGCTTGTAAGACATTCTTAAATCAAGTTTTCGCTAAATAATCACAATGACATATTTAAATCAAACGAGTATCTTTTTTGTCAATCGTGTTCATTTCAAACAGGTGAAATAAATTGCACTGATCCATTTTCTGGTATGAATTGTTTTGTCAGAACAAAGTCGATAATTGTTCTCTCATTTATCAACCTCTTTTGTTTTGTTTCCCTTTCTTCTTTTCCGTGTCTTATTTTCCCAAGTCCGGGAGATTTCTCAACAATCTACGCTTGTAATCTTTTTCATTTCTCATTTGCATTTAATCAAATACGTGTTGATGTCACTTTTACGAGATTACCTTTGTTTTTTGTCTGCATACAAACGTATTGAATACATAGAATCTGTGTCTGTACGTGGAAGGCTCTATGTTAATTAATAGGTTTGAAAAAATCATTCTGTTCCAGAATTCATGTTAAATATTTCTATGAGCATCTCAAAACCGAAACGAAACACTAACTAGTATCTTAATTCACAAGTCCCTCAACACCACTGGATTTACTAGTTATTTGTATTTAACTGGTGATAAATCTTTGGCTTTTGACTAAGGATTACCGTGGCCGAGAATAAATGGCTTTTCTGCCGCCAGTAGAAGGCAACTCATGGTCCATTTTACAGCTTGTTTGAATTCAAAGATTTTCCTTCTCTTAGATCTGGGAACTGTGCAACCGATTAAACATTGACTATACAATCAAATGGTATATACAAAGATCAGAGGTGCCCGTGGTGTAATAGTTATCCTCGTAGGAAATGGACACGGCGACACGAGTTCAAATCCTGGACGAGACTGATTGTATTTCACATAGCACTAATACCCTTGGGAATGGTATGAATCCAATTATTCTCCCTCCAGCTATGGGTAAATAGTGGGGTAGACTGGGTTCTTCAGCCTTGATGAGGCAACTGGTCTTGGAGAAGGAAAACTCTGAATTCAAACCTGTTAAACTCCGCTTAATCCGTGTCATATCCTGCCCGAGTGGGGGGGGGTCGGTAAATATGTATACACAGATCAGAATCTATCCAGGAAAATGTAACACATGAAATTCACGGTTGGGTAGGGAAGAGAAGAGATGATCCACTTTGAACCTTGCAAGCAACTAAAATTTGACAATACAAAGAAATGGTATATACACAGCGCAGAATCTATCCAGAAAAAAGTAACACACAATATTCACGTTTGAGTAGGGAAGAGAAGAGATGATCCACTGGGAACCGTGCAAGCAACTAAAATTCACCAGTACAAACAAATGGTATTTACACAGACCAAAATCTATCCAGGAAAATGTAACACATAAAATTCACGGTTGAATAGGGAAGAGAAGAGATGATCCACTCGGAACCGTGCAAGCAACTAAAATTTGACAATACAAACAAATGGTATTTACACAGACCAAAATCTATCCAGGAAAATGTAACGCATATAATTCACAGCTGAGCAGGGAAGAGAAGAGATGATCCATTAGGAACTGTGCAAGCAACTAAAATTTACCAGTACAAACAAATAGGAATATATACAGACAAGAATCTATCTTGGGAAATGAAACACACTGAATTCTATCAGATTTGAATATGAAAACCTATCACCCAGTCCCTCTTTAGGTTACGAAAAAGATAATAACTTGTCCACTTGCGAACTGTATTGTCCCAGCAGGTCACAGAGTGAAAGTTAACGAAAATGATTGATGGCATATCAACCTTTGTAGGTTATTTAACGCCCAAGCCATTCTCGTAGAAGAACAGTAGTGGTACTATTTAACCCATAACTGGGAGGATAAGGGGGTTCATACCTTTCCCAAGGGTATTTGCCCGAAAGTGAATGTAATAGCGCTACTGGAGTACGAACTACGCTTACTACGATTCCGCAGTCCAACGCTTTAACCGTTACACCACGAGGACACCCCTAACGAAAATGAAAAACATCATACATACCATAACCTTGTTAGAGAGCTGAAAAAGTTAAGAGACAGAGATACCTGTCGTCGTTGAAGCTTTTGCAACAATTCCGAAGAATGCGGAAAAAGACTGAAGGAACTAGAGATCAGAGAAAAATTGAGATCGTCCAGACCACAGCATTTAGAAAAGCGTGAAGAACTAAGGAGACTTGCTGTCATTTGAACTTCAGCGATGGCCACCAGTAACGACTGATGTTGTTGTATCTCCATAATACAACTATAGGCAGAAACATAGTCAACATATTATACGAACTTCAATTGAACGAACGAACACACTTCTTCATAAAAATATACCTCTCACACTTTATTCGAAAGGGTTTATGTTAGTTGTGTGTGAGAGGTGAGTTGGAGACGGGGACAGACTGCAACATATTGACCAAAGTTCTTCACGCGACCATAGCAGCACTTTTTCCTCATCTTGGCTGGGCTGCTCAACCGTGGGTCGCTGAGGGCCCAAGCCCTCTGTCTGGGGCTGGTTCTCACTCCGCGGGCATCCTATCTCCAACTGCGACTGGAACTGAACTCGAACTGACTCGAACTGACTGCACTAACTCAAGCCGTCTGTGGCACCTGGTTATATAATTGTTTGACATCCACCTGCTTCCTGTGGGCGTACGCATCTGCACCGAATTTAACCACGTCCACAGGTCAAGGTGATATTCCCATATCTTCGACCGGATGCAGCTGTTTCGCTTATTTACACAGGTGCATCTCTTGATTGACGGCTCGGTCGAGGGTCAATATGTTACAATGTGAAAACTCACGAAGAGTTTCAATACCAGAGTGTAGTCTTTCGATGTGTATGTGGAATAAGTTTTCGAATAAAGTCTGGTAAAAAAACTAAAATACTTTTGATACACACAACTATCAAATCAAGAAAAGCTCGGAGAAAAGGAAACCTACAAATACTTCGAAATATTGGAAGCTGACACTTGCAAACAAGTGAAGATGAAAGAAAAAATTAAGAAAGAGTATTTCAGGAGCACAAGAAAGCTATTCAAAACAAAATTATTTAGCAGGAGCCTTATCAAAGGGATAAGATACCTGGGCTGTCCTCCTCATATGATATTCGGGACCCTTCTTGAAATGGACCAGAGAACTTAGACAAATGGACCAGAGAACAAGAAAACTAATGACCATGCATTAGGCATTACATCCCAGACATGACGTACACAGATTACATGTGTCAAGAAAAGAAGGAGGAAGAGGAGTTGCCTGCATTGAAGACAGCGTTGATGCATTGATACAATGACTCAAAGACTACATAGAAAAGCGCAGTGGAAGATTGATTATAGCCACCAGAAACAATACTGACCACACGAGGACCAAGAGAACGAAAATAACAAAAAAATGAGAAGAAAAACAACTGTATGGACATTTTAAGAGACGACGCACAAACTCCTCTGGGATTTTGAGATACAAACTCATCACCTAATCTTGGCCAGACGACCAGACCTTATGATAATGATTAAAAAAAAGAAAAAGAAAACTTGCCGAATTGTGGACTTTGCTGTCACGGCTGACCACTGAGGAAAATTGAAAGAAAGTGAAAAGTAGGATAAGTACCTCGGCCTTGCTGAAAAAAAACTGTGGGACACGAAAGTAACTTTAATACCAATTGTAATTGGTGTTCTTGGTACAGTCACCAAAGGATGGATAGGAGGACTGGAAGACTTGGAAATGAGAGGACGAGTGGAGACCATCCAAACTACTGCATTACTAAGATCGACCAGAATACTGAGAAGAGTCCTGGAGATTTTAGGAGACTTGCTGTTACTCAAACTCCAGTAAAAGACCATCAGCTAACGCTGATGTGAAAAACTCTCAAGGAATACCTATGATAATAATATAATAATATTAATAATGACGCCATAAAGAGCAACTATGTTAAAGTGAAAATAGATAAGACGTATTAGAATAGCAAGTGTAGGTGATTAGGACGAAACCATTAATCACATAATAAACCAAAGCAGCTAACTAGCACAAAAAATTTTCAAGACTAGACACAACTGGGTTGGGAAGGTGATCCACTGAGAATGGTACAAAATTGAAAGTTAACTATACTATCAAATGATATATGCACAAACCAGAATCCGAGACGCACAAAATTCTCTTGGATTTTCAGATACAAACAGATCACCTTATTGCGAAGAGAACCTGCCGAATAGTGGACCAGAGACTGAAAATCAAAGAAAACGAAAAGGGAGATAATTACACGGACCTTACCAGGGAACTAAAATGTTATGGAACATGAAAGTGACGGTGATACCAGTTATAATTGGTACACTCGGAACGGTCCCCAAAGGCTTGGGACCAGTGAAAATCTCTCTTATATCCGAGTTTCTCTTACATCGGGGTCTCTTATATCAGGGTTACCAATATATACATGAATGCTCATACCATGCCAAACATAGTGTTAATTAATAAGAAAAATCAAGTGGATTTAGCCGTTCCTATGGACCACAGAGTTAAAATAAAAGAAAGCGAAAAGTTACTAATACTTGTACTTTGCCAAAGAACTAAAGACTGTGGAACAGGCAGTTGATGGTGATACCAATTTTCGTAGATGTGCATGGAAATATCTCCAAAGGGTTGGGAAAAAGTCTGGAGGTTTTAAAAATCAAAGGAAGAATCGAGACCATCCAGATTCCTACATTCCGCAGATCGGCTAGAATACTTAGAAGAGTCCAGGAGAAGTGAGGTGACATGCTATCATTAGGACTCAATTGAAAACCAACCGTTATTACTTGTGAGAAAAAGGTTCGCAAGGTGTAAAATATTAATAATTCACCCAATATCTATCCCTCTGTTCTTACCTCTAAATCTCTGCTATTTGGATTTGATCAAGATTGTTAGATTTTTTGCTCCCCAAAATGAAACTACTTTCTATACTTATAAAACATTGAATAATCCCAATAGTTTACGCTCTATTTTGCAATTAAATGTCTGGCATCCATTTGGGAAATGAAGCCATTTTCAAACTCTAAACAACTATCAGTACTTGTCCGTATTACACTGATATTTATAAAGTTCTTTCTATCAAAATCCATTAAATAATTTATACCTCACATTCACTTCACTTTCAAAATCTAATATCACAAATATTTTAATCATGAAAGAATCTCTGAATTGACAACATTGTATTTTTTTCTTTTTGGTTGAAAAGAAAGAATAAATAAAAATTTCTAGATCCGTGTTGGAAGAACTAATAAAAAAGTGTCTTATTTTCGTATGAATTTTTTTTCATAAAGATTTATCAGCTCCTTGTGGAAATAACCAGCATTTCTTAGGGATTTTTTTCTTTCGCGAGAAAAATTAAGTTTAAAAGTCGTAGGGAGTGAAACGGCTCTAAAGTCGGGACTCGATTAACAATCTTAAACTGGACCCTGATTTTGAGTCCATGTTTATGATTACATATATGTAGAGTAGGAAGGACGATTGTTGACAGCGTACGACCTTTGGAGTGACACCGGGATTACGGGAATGGCATAAATACTGGATACCAGGCCCGACTCGTCAATTCTAACAAGTCACCTATACAATATATTCAATTTAAAGTGGAGCTTTATTTGTATATGTTTTATTGCTAGTTTTCATTCAACTGCGGAAGCTTAAAAAAAATACAAAGTTATATTTTCTTGTTCTCTGCGACCTTGAGCTCAATTTCTTCTTTTTTTTTTAACCCCTAATTTAATTTTTTTTTTTTTCAAAGTTAGAATAGATTCGCTTTCATAGAACAATATAACCAATACAATTGTGCGCAAACAAATGAGTACTATTATTATCTAATAATAAGAATAGTTACGTGAAACCATATAAATGTGTATAGATTAGTAGTATTAATTAGGAATATTTGAAACTATATAATTATTTGCAAATTATTTCTGTTTGGAATGATTACTTCAATTTTTTGCTTGTCCACTTAGCTGGGGCTGGGGTTGCAGAATACACTGACTGCTTCTCTGCAGAGGGGTAAGATTACCCCAACGATTGTCCTGAATATAACACTAGGCAATCTGATGGTGAGGTTCTAGTAATGCTGGAAATTTGAGGAATGCAGAACACCCCTTCATTGCCATCTCTTCCAGATCCACACGGGCCCGGAGTGGTAACACCTGATTGGGTCCTCTCTATGAGTCAAATAGAACTAAACTATGTTGGTTGACTGCGTACTTATGCTAAACTGAATTGTTTGAAATAGAACTGTTTTGACATTAAACTTAGCTTGACCAAAAACTTATATAAAACTGAATATTTTGAAATATAACTGTTTATATGTATAAAAATGGATTTGGCTTTAAATATCCTTCAATGATCGATGTGCCATAAAACCAAACCAATTCAATTGTTTCCAAATGGTTATTATAATTATTCACTTGAAACCTTATAATGAAAAATATTGACTATGGGTTTAAATAAACCAGCAAGGATTGACATACCGTTAAACCGACCAACTGATATAGCGACATCTCCACACGAAACGGTAGCTCTCTGAAACTAGTTGATCAGTTCACCTACGTAGGAAGCAGAGTCCCATCAACCGAGACAGACATCATCACGCGTCAAGCAAAGGCATAGACAGCTATCAATAGGCTATCGGTCATATGGATGTCAGTCCTGACCGATAAAATAAAACGCAGTTTCTTCCAAGCAGTGGTCGTGTCGATAGTGCCGTATGGATGCACTACATGGATGCTAACTAAACGTATGGAGAAAAAGTTTGACGGCAACTACACAAGAATACTGCGAGCAATATTGAACAAATCATGGAAACAGCACCCCACAAAACAGCAGCTGTACGGCCACCTACCACCTATCACGAAATCTATCCAAGTTAGACGAACCAGACACGCGAGACACTGCCGGAGAAGTAAGGACGAGCTCATAAGTGATGTACTCCGGTGGACCCCTTCACATGGACGAGCAAAGGCAGGACGACCAGCTAGAACCTACATACAGCAGCTCTGTGTCGATACGGGAAGCAATGAGAAGAGTGGCGAGAGAGGGTCAGTGATATCCGTGCTGATGGCGCGACATGGTGATGATGATGATGATACTTATTCTGGTACGTGGACACTGTATTATTAATGGATTCTGTTATTTCTAAATGGTCATTCATCTGAACAGGTTAACTTTGGTGATTTACTGTGAACCAGTACTTTAAGTTTGACTTGACTGTCTGTCCTTACAAAACTAAGCATAGCTTCGATCTGACATAAAGCCGCAAGTATTGTGTGCTTATAAGAGGATCTAACTCATTATTCAGTAATAACAGATTTGCCAGACTCACTTGTTAAATATTGAACCATAACGAGATGTCTTTTGAAAATAAGCTAAACTTCGATTCGACACATGAGGACAATTACGGTAGATCAGTTCTAGATTTAAAATGGATAGGACCATAATTTATGAGACACCTTTTATTTAGAATTATGCCAGATTTTTAACCCAACAATTGGTAAAACTTTTTTGAGACTCCGGTATATTAAACCCCTAAGCTTGATTAACTTATACCTAAATTCTCTGATATTTACACCCCATGGGGAATTTTTAGTCAGATAGGCAACAATGAAAACAAAATTAGTAACTCTTTTCACTCTACCTCTGAAGCCAGGATAAAGATATCTAATTTTGTGCAATTATCAGGAATGACGATAGAGTCACTTAAATTTCGTTTTCAACTCTTTATTGATCTGTATGTAAGTTGGCCACTCTAGTCGAGGGTAACCCGAAGGCTCCCTTTTTGATAGCTACTACACTGAGGTGTAGGGGAGGGTTCTACTCCTTTCCCAAGATTGCTCCACTTTATCCTTGATCCGTACCTTATAATGCTGAGTGTTAAGCAAGGCGGCATCAAGTACCATTTTTTGAGTCTTTGGTATGACTCGAGTTTAGATTGAACCCAGATCTCCCGGGCCATTAGCGAGCACTCTAACGTAATGCCAATATGGACCAATTCTTTCTATAATTGCATTTCTCCCTCTTCAGTACTTAAAAAATGAGTATAAAACCCAATCTGGAATCTGCTTAAAGCCCTTGGGGATTGTGAGATCCTCACTTGTGTGTATCAACACAATGGAATTGAGATACTGGTAGCGTAATGGTTATCGCTGCAGGAAATAGTCGAGCACTAACGCCTTAAGGAAAGGCATGAATCCATCTGTCCTCCTCCAATTGAATCTGTATATATTTATCCAACTTTTCTGCCATGGATAGGATGCGACACAAAGTCAATTTTTAGGCAGAGATAAACTCGTTTGAATTCAGTTCTCTTTCTAGATTGTTTCCCTAATCAAGGCTAAAGAGCCTCGTCTGCCTTGCCATTGTTCCATATTCATAATTAACGCTAGATACAGCCATGTGTGAAATAGACATGGCATGTTGGTAACACATATACATCGAACATATAAAGAACATAGGAATCTCGAAATTCAAAAACACGTAACGACTTGTTTGTTCAGGTACGAAACCTTTTTATTACTTTCGAGTTAAAAGTTTCGACACAAGGAGGAGAGACACAATCTTCTATGCTGTCTTATTCATTTGGCTCCCATCTCGAGCGGCCCCCATAGGGCGCAAGTTCGCCTCGCGTCTGCTAGCTCCAAAAGTCGATCCTCCTCGTTTGGTGTCTAGTACCCAACTCCCTAACTTTCTTTCAATTCTCCACAAACCTCTGCGCGCTTCCGGGGCGTGACGTCACTCGCATTCCGTCACCCGTTTAGTCTCGGACTATTGTGACATCTGAGTGACACCTTCATCCGCCCGCGCGCGCGCCCGTGTTAACACCTGCCTCAATGTTGCACCTAACTAACCTATGTGCTGAGCCGAAAGATTCTCAGCCTAACTAAACTCAAAGGCATGAACCGAAATCCCTCGGCCATTACGTTACACTATTTACCCATAGTTGGAAGGATAAGAGATAATTTTATGCCTTTCCAAGGGCAAGTGAAACACTAACAACTTCGTTCGAGATTTGAACTTGTGTGGCCGATGACATTTTCTACGACGATAACCATTTACGCCAAGAGCGCCTCTTAAGTTGTATCTGAGGTTCTAAGTTGTAGCTTGTTTAACTTTTGCCAAAATCGACCTTGTTAGACTCGAACTCACCGCTTTG
Organism: Sepioteuthis lessoniana; assembly: GCA_963585895.1. NCBI lineage: Eukaryota > Metazoa > Mollusca > Cephalopoda > Myopsida > Loliginidae > Sepioteuthis > Sepioteuthis lessoniana. The sequence continues at coordinate 32,992,359 of OY757909.1, forward strand.
TAGTGACTTATCTGCCAGATTGCCTCGTCGGCTGGGGCTGTAGAATACACCGACTGGACCTCTGGAGAGGTGTAAGACCCCCCCCCCAATGAGTGTCCTGATATGACACTAAACAATCTGATGGTGAGGTTCCAGTAATGCTGGGGCTTTGGGGAATGCGGAGCACCTCTTAATTGCTATTGCTCCCAGGTCCACTCTAGCCCGGCGTTGTAGCACCTGATAGGGCCCTATCTATGGGTCAAATAGAACTAACGGCATGCTTATACTAAACTGAATTTTTTGACTAAACTTAATAACTTGGAATAGAAATGTTTTTGACTATTAAACTGTTCTTACATTTAAACTGCGTGCTTATGCTAAACTGAATTATTTGAAATGGAACTGTTTTTGACATTGAAACTGTACTTAAATAAACTGAATTGTTTAATATAGAACTGTTTTAACATTTAACTGTAGAACTGCTTGACTAAACTGAATAGCTTGAAATAGAAATTCACATTTAAACTGCGTACTTATGCCAAACTGAATTGTTTGAAATAGAACTGTTTTCATTAAAATGGACTTGGCGTTAAATAACCTACAAAGGTTGATATGCCATAAAACCCAAACAACCAAACAACTTATCTGCCAGACCAGCCTGCTAATCATAGCACCGCGATGATATAAATGAAAAAATTAAAATTAACTACGACTTTAGCTTTTTTTTCTGTAATTACTTTTGCCTCGTTTGTTTTCAATTTTTCTCATGGAAATAGTTTTAAACCGCATGTGCAGGTACTCTCCACCCACCTAACCCCCAATACCACGTATGTAGATATTTGTTTATGTGGTATTTGACAATGACATCATAAGACTAGCCTCGCCGGTCCTTGCTCGCACCAAACGACGCTTACGAACTGACTCATGAATATATATAACATATACAGTTCTCTGTCATGGAAATGCGTTGACTGACATGAATTGAACTCAAGATTCTCAAAAAAAAAAAAAAAAATTCTGGATGCCTGTTCGTCAAGCCTCGAGTTTTATATGGCTAGCGAAATATTTTCGGTTTGGTAGTCGTCTCAAAATAAGTATTGAGGTCGGACATCTTATTATGATTCACTAAATGTCCGTTCATCCGTACAGCTCAGACTCCGCCATTTTCGGTACAATTTCAACCAAACTAACAGAAATTGTAACAGTTATGCTTCGGAAGACAAAATTGGGCTCAGTGAATTTTTTTTTTTTTTTTTTTTTTTTTTTTGTGAGATCTGTTTTTCATCCTCTATAAATTTCTACCAGTATCGCTGTAAAAAGGTGTCCGGTTCACACCGCTAACCCACTCTCATGGTAATTGTAATTGGTGGCATATAAATATTTCTGTCCTTGTATGCACTTATTCCCATCCAGGTGTTGAACCACTCAAAGGGAATTCATTTCATTACAACGATAACCCAATATAAGAAAAAAAACGGGTTTAGAAACTTTTTTTCTTTGTAAAATTTAGGTTACCCTTCTGGAAAGACTGGAAAATTTATTAATTTTGTAGCTTTTTAAGGATATCTGAGATCTCCAAACAAACCCAAGACAACTTCCGTACGCCACGCTCGGCGTAAACAATGTATAGTAAACCTATAACCCATAGTAAATAAAATGTTCTCTAAATGCAAATCTAAAATAAAAGCGGTTCTACGTCCTTTATTTTGCATAATGACCATCTGACAACCAGTATGTAAGATTACCAGTACTTACTAATGTAAGTTCTGGTAATCTTTAGATACGAATCATTATCCTAAGCATTCGTAAAAGTGACTCTATATCCTATACTTTAAATTATGATTATCTTACCACCCGTATATAATATGGATTAGTTATGCTGATCTAAATAGCGAGCTAAGTTCAAATTCTGGACGAAGCTGTTTGCTATGTTTTAATGCTTATCTATTCCAGCTATTAGTAGTAAGACAAACAGCTCTCTACCTTCGGTAAGGGCAACCTGTATAAGAGAAGGAAAACTCTTCAGATCCTCTAGGCAACCTGCCGGAGTGGAGTGGCAAAATCAAAAGCTGTGGTCCCAAAGACTGAACTATTTTGGATAATATCAGTATCGTGAAGAGGGGACACCTACTGCAGGGACAACTGCTGGTATACCATACACATAGGTCAAGATTCAGGCGCAGATCGATGGAGTCTAGTTAGACCGACGGATAGTATATGTCCATACTACTGTACGAAAGTTCGTGTGTCATTAAAGAAAGAAACAAATCAAAAGTTCTTTTCACTTACGTATTCATTTAAAAAAAATTAATGTACAAATATACCTGTCTTGTATATTGGGCATGGATACAAGCAAGAATACTTGGCAACCATTTATATATTTTTCCAATACAAACACACACACACACACACACACACACACACACACATATATATATATATATTGTTTTTCTGAAAGAAATTATTGCTCTGTAATGTCAGTTACATTGATCTCTTTACCAGGAAAATTTAAATGTTCACTGTTGAATGTTTTTTGTCCCGATGGAATTACTCCCAGCTCCGGTTTAACTGGAACGATTAATACTTATATATATATATATATATATATATATATATATCAGCCCAGGCGGCTAGGGCTCTAGAATGCGCTGTCTGCATCTCAACGAGTGTCCTGTATATGACACTAAACTGCATCTGATAATGAAGGTCCAGTCCTGGAACTCTGGGAAATGTAATGTACTCCTTCATTGCTATAACTCTCTGGCCCACTCTGACCCAGATCGGTAGCACCTGTTTGGGTCCCATTTATGGGTCGAATGGAATCATTGATCTTTTATTACGGATTATCATTAATATTGAATTGGATTGTTAGTATGAAATCGAAGTACTTGAAACCATTAACCCGTGAGAAAACAATTTAAAACCATTTAACCGTGAAAATGGATCAATTAGAGTTAGCCATACTTGAAACCATTTAACTGAGTGGAAACAACAAATAGCCATACTTGAATCAATTTAACTGTGCGCAAACAAATGATTGTTATCAAATCGAATTATTAATATCAAATAGCAATACGTGAACCCATTTAACTGTGTAAACAAATGATCTCTGGCTTGTTTTAAAATAAAGTTAACTGCAAACTATTCGCTTACAAATCACGTATATATGAACAAGATTTGGCATTAAATTACCTGCAAGGTTGATATGCCATAAAACATACACACATACACACACACACACACACACACACACACAAATAATTGGTCTAGTGGGTAGAGTGTTTGTGAATGGCCCAGGGTTCAATCCCGGGTCGCGTCATACCAAAGACTCAAAAAATGGTACTTGATACCTCCTTACTTAACACTCAGCCTTTTAAGGTACATATCAAGGGTAAACTAGAGCAATCCAGGGAAAGATGCTGCGCCCCCCCTGACGCTTCGGTGAAGTAGCTATTGAAATAGCAGCCTTCGGGTTACCCTCGACAACAGTTACCAACTTTACTTTGTATATATATATATATATATATATATATATATATATATATATATATATATATATATAGTATAGAATAAGTTGTCTGGAGCGAGGGACGTATTTTATGCTATCCTGAAACTATTTCACATTTAGGAAAAAAGAAGATATTGTTACTGTTTTGTGCTTCCGTATTTTTTCTGTTTTGAGATATCTTTTAATTAAAAGAATTCAATACCATTCTGATTTGCTATTCAGAATTCGAGTACGCTCGACTCTTGTCATCGGCTCATTCATAAATGCAATAAATATACACGGAATATACTTAGAAGGTTATTCAGGTGCATTGGATTCCTGTATAAATTACTACCAATGTATTTCTTTCTTTCTTTTTTTTCCAACCATTTCACCTAGATACATAACAGTGTCAAGCAAGCATACAATTTAAGTGATATTTTGTCTGTTAACTATTAAATTTTAGAGATTATGATTATATACTAAATCAAGTAGAAAGAGTTTTGACATCAGAACTACTTCAGGTTATTCAAATAGATTACTGTATATACTCGTGTATAGGTCGAATTTTGTAAATCTAATTTCTCGGAAGAAAGAAATGTTGACCTGCTGTTAGTTGGTTATGTTTTATAGTATATTAACCTTTGTGGGTTATTTAATGCCAGATCCTGTTTACCAGACATGTGGGACACTGCAGGAGAAGTACGGAAAGCTCATAAGTGATGTACTCCTGTGGACCCCTTCACATGGACGAGCAAAGGCAGGATGACCATCTCGAACCTACATACAGCAGCTCTGTGCCGATAGAGGATGTAGCACTGAAGACCTGCCGGAAGCAATGGACGATAGAGAAGGGAGGCGAGAAAGGGTCAGGGATATCCGTGCTGATGGCGTGACATAATGATGATGATATATATATATATATATATATATATATATATATAGTCATCCACAGACAGACTGTTTCGTTCTATCAGAACTCTTCAGTGTGGCTTGACACGTAGGACGCTCGAAGCCGGGATCGAAACCCATCCAACTTTACGTTAGACTAGGTCTCAGACCGCTTGGCTAACAAGCGTACCACGTTGGCTAAGGGAATTTTTAAGGTATTTATGTAGCAACAGCAGCAGCAGCGTCCGTTTGTTTACATTTTTATCATATTTACCCAACCCCTCCGCTCGGGCAGGATATGACACAAGGTCAATTTTTTTGTTTACATTTTTATACCCTATCGGCTACCATAGTGATCAATTCTTTCAAAGAGCTTTGCATGATGCGAGCGGCGGCCGACAATTCCTTCGCCAGAATGCTCAACTCCCATGGGGGAGCGTAAACAGTAGTTCCATTATAAATTTATTTCAGGTCTAATGACCCTCGTCAGATGGAGTTTGATACATTTGTGCTTCCAAACGAATAGTTTACTGGTAACAATTTTTAGATATCTTAAGCACATTTGTTTGCTAACAGATAAATGATTTCAAGTATTGCTATTTAACACTAATAATTCAATTTTAGTCACGGTACACTGTTAAATGGTTTCAAGTTAAGTAAATGCTTAAATAATTGTTTGACCCATCGGTACAACCACTCCAGGTCAGAGTGAATCTGAGAGCAATTGTAGTGAAAGTGTACTTCAGATTCCTCAAAGCTCTCGGACAAGAACTTCACCCTAAGATGCAGTTTAGTGTCATATCCAAGACACTACTTGGTGGAATCTTACTCATTTAAAGGTGCAGTTGTAGACAATGGGATAAATGTCGATCTGAGTAATAATCTAGGAGGGTTAGAATATAAAAATAATGGGATGGACTTGGCGCAACGTTTGGTTTCAACAATACATTCCATGAATCAATGATTGTATTACTAAGAAATAAGGATCGATCTATACACGAAATCGACTTATATCCAAGTATACGTGGTATATTTTTTGTTAATACTTTATTTTTCCTTTACGAAAATGTAACATTTCAAATACTCCGAATGAACAAAATTCATATCTGTCTACTTTAAACCGAATATTGACAACCTGTAAATATATTCTTTGGAATTAATCTCTCTCTCTCTCTCTACATATATATATATATGTATATATTAATCTTTATATCTCGTCTATAATTCTGTCGGTGCGAAAAACCCAGATTATACAATTTGATAATTCTATAAAAAGATATCGGGAGAAAAAATTCTGTAAAAAATAGAAAAGACGAAAAACACAAGTGCTACTTGAAAATAATTAGGGAGCACGTACGTTTAGTCAAAAGAAAAAAACATCGATAGAATTACCTAAGCTAAAACGTAATAAAGTGCCCAATACATGAGATAGAACTTGCCAGTGCGATCCTGAAGAGCCGTTTAGATGAAACGTTGGTAGACTCACTCTTGGCCATGTAGGAATTATTTTCATTATATATATATATAAATTTCTTTTTTTTTTTGTTGATCCAAAGCGAGAAAAAAGTAAATATTTTAAAATGGATAGGTCCATAAAGAAATTTATATTTTTAATTTTTTACTTTGCTCTTATGCGTGTTTCTAGCTTCTTGCTGTCGCCAGGGTTTCTTTAAGGATTTTGGCGGTGTTGTTTTTGGTTTATATAGTGTTGACCAATTTGATGGTGTTGCTGGTCCTTTTCGATTCTTTGATGGATTTTCTGCAGCTACTGGTTTTCTCTTTCTCTTTTTTCTTTTCTTTTTCCTTTTACAAGAGTCAGATCTGTGTGTTTTCGTAGGTCTACTTCTTTTCCGCTAATCAGTCTTTGATATTTGATATGCCATAAAGTTTATTGTATATACATATATATATATATATATATATAGGTGTGTGTGTGTGTGTGTGTGTGTGTGTGTGTGTGTGTGTGTGTGTGTTAGGGAAGTTTATCTCTGTATGTGTATTGTTTAGTTGTGTTCAAGGTTGTTGTGTTTTGAAATTCAACTTCCATCTACTTCCTCTTTGTGTGTGTGTGTGTTTGTGCGTGTGTGTGTGTGTGTGTGTATAGTTGATATGCCATAAGGTTTGATAGTAGTCTTCTCCAGGTCATTGTATGTGTTCGTATGTGTGTGTGTGTGTGTGTGTATTGGGGAAGTGTTCTGTATGTGTATAGTTTAGTTCTGTTCAATGTTGCTGCGTTTTAAAATATAACTGCCTTCTACTTTCCTCTCTGAGTGTGTGTGTGTGCGTATGTGTTTGTTTATATGTGTGTTTGTCTCTGTTCGTGTATAGTTGCTATGCCATAACGTTTATAAGTAGTCTTTTCTGGGTTATTGTGTGTGTGTGTGTGTGTGTGTTGGGGAACTGTTCTGTTATTGTTAATGTTGCGTAAAATTCAACTGACTACAACTTTTGAGTGTGTGTGTGTGTGTTTCTCTGTACGCGTATAGTTTAGTTCTGTTTAATGTTGTACTTTAAAATTCAACTGCTTTCTAATTTTTTCTCTCTCCAATTGTGTGTATGTGTGTGCATGTGTGTGTATATTTCTGTCTTTGTGTGTGTATATTTTAAGTTCTGTTAACTGTAGGTTTGAACTTTCTATGAAGTTTTTTTCTTTTATTTGAACATATGTAACGATGCATGTCATTATATGCACAGATATACGTATATGCGCAAGCGACAAGCACATACACAAACACACTAACATTCAAACGCACTCAGACTTAGACATAAATACACACACAAACAAAAAACTCCCACTTCCAACGCCACCAACACAAAAGATTTGACCATATTAAACTTTTGTTTTAAAACTTTGCACCCTGTCTGATAAGTGCGCATGAAATCCAGAGTAACAGACACCGCCATGTAATATATATATATATATATATATACTCCCCTACCCCCGTGGGGTTGAGTTCTCTGGCGAAGAAATAATCGTATTGCCATTAGCGATTATTGCAAGCCTCTTCGTTTGAATTGAGGTCTCAGCTACCGTTGAACGGATGTATGTAAACAATATTAATTGTGATTCATAACCGTTTAAAATTTACTTCGCAGCTAATATCTCCTCGTGGCTGAATGGTTAGAAGCTTGTGTTGACGTTTGAGTCAACCGGGTTTCGATCCCAGCTACGAGAAGATACTGTCTAGCCACACTGATGAGTTCTGATAGAACGAAACAGATCTGTCTGTGGATGACTATATATCATATTTACCAAACCCTCCGCTCGGGCAGGATATGACACAAGGTCGATTTTTAACCGGAGTTTAACAGGTTTTGAATTCAGAGTTTTCCTTCTCCTAGACTAGTTGCCTCACCAAGGCTGAAGAACCTAGTCTGCCCTACTATTTGGATTCATACCTTTCCCTAGGGTATTAGTGCTATGTGAAAGGCAATCAGTCTTGACCAGGATTTGAACTCGTGTCGCCGTGTCCATTTCCTACGACGATAACCATTACACCACGGGCACCTCCATACACCACGGGTGTCCTTTTAGGGGTGTCCTCGTGGTGTAATGGTTAAAGCGATG
>OY757909.1:33000483-33110483 GCA_963585895.1 Sepioteuthis lessoniana
GAGCCTTCGGGTCACCCTCGACTATGGTCGCCAACTTTACTTATTACTTAATTACATGAACCCATTTAACAGTTCCTAATTAAACATTATGATTGCGCACACGTTATTAGGGTGATATATTTGAAACCATATAAGTGTTGATTGTTTGTTTAATTGATTAATTAATCTTAACGGCTTGTCAACTCGTTTGGAGGTATTTCATTCTTAAAAGTTACTTTGGTTTGGTTTGGTTTGGGTTTATGGCACCTCAACCTTTGTTTATTATTAATGCCATATCCATCTTTATACATATAAATACTTCGATTTCAAACAATTTAGTTTAGCATAAGTACACAGGTTCCATGTCAAAAAAGGTTCTATTTCAAATAATTCAGTTTAGCATAAAAAACTGTTCTATTTCAAACAATTCAGTTTAGCATAAGTACACAGTTTAAATGTCAAAAACAATTCTATTTCAAATAATTCAGTTTAGCATAAGCACACAGTTTCAATGTCAATAAACAGTGCTATTTCAAGCAATTCAGTTTAGCATGAATACACAGTTTAGTTCTATTTGATCTATAGATTGGACACTATTTCGGCCAGAGTGGACCTAGGGGCGATGGCAATGAAAGGGTACTCCACATTCCTCAAAGCTCTATCCATACTGAAACCTCACCATTAGATAGTTTAGTGTCATATCCAGGACACTCGAAGGTTGGGAAGGGAGTCTTGCCCCTCTGTAGAGAAGTAGTCGGTGTATTCTACAGTCCCAGGACTCTTATCAGTATTCTGGCCGATATTGATAATCTAGTAGTTTGGATGGTCTCCACTCGTCCTCTTAATTCCTAGTCTTCTTGTCCTTTTACCAATCCTTTGGGGATTGTTCCAAGTGCACCAATTACAATTGATATCACTGTCAACTTCATGTTCCAAAGCTTTTTTCTCTAGCAAGGTGTTGATATTTATCTCTCTTTTTGTTTTCTTTTACTTTTATTCTGTGGTCCACCGAGACGGCAAAGTTCACTATTTGGCAGGTTCTCTTCTTTTTTGTTGACTATCGCTAGGTCTGGTCGTCTTGTCGAGATTTGGTGATCCGTTTATATCTCAAAATCCCAGAGACGGATTCTGGTTTGTAAATATACCATTTGTTTGTATGGTCAAATCTAAACTTATTGCACCATTCCCAGTAGATCACCTTTCCTACCCAGTTGTGTCTACTCTTTCTGCGTTAATTTGCTACATTCACTTATCATGTTATTGATCGTTTCGTACCAATCACCACACAACCTACATTTGCTATTTTGTTGTGTATTATCTACTTTTGCTTTAACATAATCCTTATGACGTCGTTTTGTGCTGATATTAGAAGAGATTCAGTTTCTCTCTTAAGGCTTCACTTTCTTAGCCATGTCCAGGTTTTCTCGAGTGAGATTTCACTTGTTTGTCGCTTGAAATATCCTTATAGTTGTTTTCTTCCCATAAGTCCACTGTTCTGTAGGTTCATTTTTTTTTTTTTTTTTTTTGCTATCACACGGTCTGGTCGTCTGGCCGAGATTTGGTGATCGGTTTTTACCTCCAAATCCCAGAGAAGTATATGAGTCTCATTCTCCAGGACGGATTCCTGGCTGCCATATACCATTTGTCTGTATGGCCAAATTTCAATTTCTGGCACAATTCATTATATTATTATCATTATTATTATTATAATGATTATGATTTAGGAAATGTTCAAAAGATATAGTAGAGGCGCGCTTAGTATAACAATAATCGTTCTAGGAAATTGAATCAGTGACCAGACTTCGAATCCTTGGTTGTTTAAATTTCACATTATGCTAATGCCCTTAGGAAAGGCATGGATCCATCTGTTGTCCTTCCAGTTATGGATAATTAGTAGGTCAGTCTTGGTAAGTCAACCAATCTAGAAAAAAGGAAATACTGAATTCAAGTCAGCTTTACGACACTTAAAAATTGATTTTGTGTCACATCCGCCTCTTGAAGGATTTGGTTTATTACATAATTGAAACTGTTAGAATGTGTGCAAATTAAGAATATGCTATAATTGTTCATGTGTTGGGTGGTTGGATTAAATGACATATCAACGCTTGCGGATTATCTAATTGCATAGTTTTCACACACACACACACACACACACACACACACACACACACACACACACATATATATATATATATATATATCAGTAATATCCAGTCAACGTCCGAAGACAGTGGGTGTGGATTATTCGCGTATAGAATATATGAGGAATATCATATAAATCTATGAGTGCTTGATGGCTATTATTACATAATAGATAATAAATAAATTTATAATGACAATTTGGTTTGAGTTTCCTTCTAATTGCACTATATATATATATATATACGAGTTGTAACTAAATATTTTTGTTTTTAAACGAATTGTTAGAACGTGAGACAAAGGTAAGTAAACTAATTTTTCTTCACAGGTGTATGTTTTGTAGATGGTCTTGTTTCGTTAATGTACTTTATATGTTTTTTTATATATCGGCGAGATTGAAGTTTGCCAGTTTCAAAATCCCTACTTTCTATACGATATGATCTATTTCGGGTTTTGGTTGATCCTTAGGTTGCATTGATTTGTTCGGTTGTATAGTCTTGTTTCATTTTGCCCCCCCCCCCCAATGAAACAAGACTATACAACCGAACAAATTTGTGATTTATTCTTGATTTTAAGGAGTCTCTCGACTGAGATCATGAAAAATTTACTATTTTTAGTCATTTTTGTTCAATGGTTGGTTGAATTTATAATTTGGATTTATTTTGGCGGGGCGAGAAAGTTCGCATTTGGCTGGAGTAGTTAAAAGTTTAGGTTTTTTCCTTTTTTGCTTTGGTGTTGGTCTTTTTTATTTTTTTTATTTATACGTGTTTTTCTAGAAGCATCTATTTTGGGAATTGTTGGATAAATCAGGAATCTGTGTGATCTTCCCTTATATGTCACTAATTTCAGTTGGTGATTTGAATTCTGTTCATTTTTTAGCGGCGGTACAAGTTTTTGTGGCGGGTTCTTTTTGTTTAATGTGTGTTTGACAGATTTCAGCTGAGTATAGTTTCCTTAACTGTTCTTGGAAATTTGGCCAATTGTTTGATCCTAGTTGCAGTAGTTTTTAATGAGAATGTTCTATTTATCAATTTGATTCTTTGTTGGTTGGTTGTATTTTACGACATATCAACCCTTGTAGGTTATTTAATGCCAAATCCTATATGATATAATAAAATATGATATAATATGAAATATACATGATTTGTGAACAAATAGTTTGTAAGTAACAAATCTTAAATCAATCAGAGCTCATTTGTTTGCGCACAGTTAAGTGGTTTCAAGTATTGCTATGTAATGCAAATAATTCAATTTAACACCAGTCATTTGTTTGCACACAGTTAGATGGTTTCAAGTACAGAAAATGCTTAAATATTTCTATTTGACCCATGGATTATATACCATCAGATACTACCACTCCGAGTCATAGTGGACCTAGGAGTAATAGCAATAAAGAGATACTGTATATTCTCCAAAGCTTCAAGACTAGAACATCGCTCTCAGATGCAGTTTAGTGTTATATCCAGGACACTACTAGGTGGAAGGGGAGTGTCTTACCCTACTGTAGTCACCGTATTCTATAGCCCCAGCTGACTTGGTTTCAAGATTGTTGTTGATTTTGATGGTGGTGGTGGTGGCGGTGCTGCTGCTGCTGCTGCTGCTTATTGGAATCACCTTCTCTGCTACATTAGCATAAGCGCTATCTTTCATAGAGCATTCAACTTTTTTCCTTGTTTCCAGAAATGTTATATTCCTTCTATACCTTACCTCCATGATTTCTTTTTCTCTTATATATATATATATATATATATATATATATATATATATATATATATATATATATATATATTGCAAGTTTTTGAAAAGGCAGAATGAGTCTCTTGCCAGTTTGAGCATGTAGTTTTGTTGAAAGAATCTTCCTCTATACGATCTGGGTCTTTTTGGCCACACTTTCCACATGTTGGACGTCCTCTGCAACTTTCCTGGTGGTATCCATATTTCTAACATTTAAAGGATGTGAAGATGTATTGTTCTATCTTTTTCAGGTACTATCCAATTTTTCACTTCCTTTTGGAATTATGGGGTTTTTTAAATGCTAAAATATATGTGAGTGTATTGGTATTTCTTCACAATCTCTTCGAATGGTTATCTTTTTGTAGTCTGTGATACATTGTTAAGGCTGTTTTTATTTCATCTGGTGTAGCTAGAGATAACTTCATTTGATGTATTAAGCTTTTTATGCAGCTAAGTTTTGTGTTTTAAATTGTGCAAAATTTTCCTTTTAATTAGATTTTCAACTTGTTTTTTTATTATTATTATTCACCTTCTACAAGTAGATTGCCACTTCTAATCTTTTTCACTTTTTCAATCAAAGAAGGAAAGTTTGACCAAAGCAGTTTCCTCTAGAGATTCAATTATAATAAATCTTGGGAATTTTATTGCTTCATTTCTGAATCAGATTCAGAGAGATTTATTTATTTATTGTATTTGAGGTATGTGTTAATTTATTTATCAATTCGCTGGTTCTGTGCTCCAATACCCATCTGTTAGTCTAACTTTTATTGGGGATTTATGAAAGGAGATATCTATTCGCGTTGTTTAAGACGTAGATACATCTACCTGTATACTCATGTCGAGAGTAGACTTTCAAGCATCTGGCAATTTCAGGCTTTTAATATCCAACTTAGTGTCCTTAGTTTTAACAGTGGTCAAATTCTTGCTTTTCTCAACGCGATTGATCCTCAGCTTGTCACGGACTACCCAGCCACCAGGATTTCGTCCTCAAGCATGGGAATCGTCACCCTGCTTGGCTAGGGGTGGTCTTACCCCTTTGTAGAGATGCAGTCAGTGTATTCTACAGCCCCAGCTGAAAAGACGGCATAATTGTTTGCGAATGATTATCATTGATTACTTGAAACCATATAAATGCTTGCGAATTTTTATTTTGCTGACACCATCAGTATAAAAAATTCTATCATCATATTTATTAATAATACATAAAGAGAGAATTTGTATTATGTTATAAAATAAAGTTGGCGAACTTAGTCGAGGGCGACCCAAAGGCCCCCTTTTCAATAGTTACTACACCGAGGTGTAGAGGAGGCTGCTACTCCTTTCCCTGGATTTCTCCACTTTACCCTTGAGGCTTACCTTACAATGCTGAGTGTTAAGCAAGGCGGCATCAAGTACCATTTTTGAGTCTTTGGTATGACTCGACCTGGGATTGAATCCCGGTCTCCCGGACCATTGGCGAACACTCTACTCATTAAGCCAATGGCCCGATACTTCAGAATTAGATAACCCCAAAAGAGTTGACACGCCGTAAAACCAACCAACCAACCATCCAAATATATTAGGGTCAGATAAAAATTTTAGAGACTTACCGAGATACTCTCATGGAATTTGACCAAATGAAGTTTATTAGTTAAAATAGTCCCCCTTGCGATCCACACACTTTCAATGTTGCAGTGCTTGGATTCCATTAGTCCAAAAAGTCATCGACAGTAGATTTAACGTCATCATATGAACCTTTCAGTCTATGAACTTTTCAGCCTACTCTCGTACATATATACATATATGTACGTATATATATATATGTGTGTGTGTGTGTGTGTGTGTGTGTGTGTGTGCGTGTGTACGCGCTCACATGTACTTGCGAAGATGCATTAAGAAGAGTCTTGCTCTGCTTTTGCAGAAAAAAGAGAATGCAAAACAGAGAGAGAGAGAGAGAGAGAGAAAGAGAGAGAGAGAGGGAGAAAGAGAGAAAGAGAAAGAGAGAGAGGGGGAGAGAGAAAGAGAGAGAGGGGGAGAGAGAGAAAGAAAGAGAAAGAGAGAGGGGGAGAAGGGGGAGGTAGAGAAAGAGAGACCGGGTAAGAGAAAGAAAAAACGAGGTAGAGATATATAGATGTAACCATGCATTTAGAGATAACTCCCTCTATTGTCTAATAGGTTCGTAAATTGAAGACAATGGGTGAGTACATTTTCCCAAGGCCCTTTGGTCTTTATTGGAATACTAATGATGAGAAAGTTGAAAAGGTCTGGTTTTAAGTTTTAAAAGCGCGCTGAGAACTCGCGGTCACCAGGCACGTACGTCCATCTTGACTGACAACGTAACGACACGGCCAAATTGAAAGGCTGGTTCTCAGCAATCGTCAGTTTAATGCCGACCGGAGACAACTAGGGCGCAAATTGCATGACCAAAACACAATACGAAACAAGTAATACGCATTTGTTGTGTAGTTTCACTCACGTGGTACGTTAATTATTATAAGGTTCAGTCAAAAAGATGATGTTGGCTTCGGAAAGTTCTGAAATTTAGCTTTTTTTACAAAAAATAAATACATAAATAAATACCAATAATCCCTTAGCCAATCGGATCCCATTATGATAGCGCTCCATGATTATATTAGTGCTTCTGTTTTCATTTTAAATTGTTTAATACCTAAATCCTCCTTATACATATATATTAAATATGTATGATTTGCAAGCATGTTTTGTTGAGAACGTTTTTAAACGAGCCTGAGTTCATTCTTTTACACACAGTAGAATGGTTCCAAGTATTGCTATGTATGACTATCAATTCATTTAAACGTCACTCATTTGTTTACACACAGTTAAATTACCAAACAGTTCTATTTCAAACAACTCAGTTTAGCATGTCAACAAAGTTAGATAGCTCCAAGTATTGCTATGTATGACTATCAAGTCATTTAAACATCACTCATTTGTTTACACACAGTTAAATTACCAAACAGTTCTATTTCAAACAACTCAGTTTAGCTTGTCAACAAAGTTAAATAGCTCCAAGTATTGCTATGTATCACTAACAATTCAATTAGACATTAACCATTTGTTTACACACAGTTAAATGATCAAAAAGTTCTATTTCAAGTAATTCAATTTAGCATGTCACTTGTTTACAGTCTGCTTAATTGTCTAACAGTTCTATTTAACCCATAGACAGGACCCTCTCAGGTGCTACCACTACAGGCCAGAGTGGACCTGTGAGTGATGACAATGAAGGAGTATTCTACATTCCCCAAAACTCCAGCATTACTAGAGCCTCACTATCAGATCATTTAATGTCATATCCAGGACACTCGTTGAGGAGGGGGTCTTACCCCTCAGCAGAGATGAAGTCGGTGTATTCTACAGCCCCAGCCACCGGCTGGAAACAATAAAGGATTCTACTTGGGTGAGTCAAAAGTTTTGGAATATTTTGGTAATGTGAGGCACAATTTGGTCGCCCGAGGTTTTTGTCTTTGTCGTGAGGGTGACGAACTACACTAGATTGTAAGATGCCGTCCTCGACTGATACTCTCCAAGTGCTACTTGCCGGAATGTCCTTTATGTCTTCGGAATATACGGTTTTATGCCTACTTGGCCTTGACCATTTGTTGAGTTTCTTGCAACCCGAGCGAAATTTATTGAACCATCTGGTTACTTTACTGTACTCAACTGCGCCATCATCTTCGCACAGCAAATATTTTTGGTTGCTTCCGCAGTTCGGATTCGTAAAACATAATTTCTTAAGTTAGACTACGCTACACATTCACTTGTGTAGCTTTCAAATCACCATGAAGCAATGTACAATATGTCAGCGCACCAACTACCACTATTCCACCGACCACAGCAGGTACTTACTACAGCAAACTAGTAGGTGCCTAGGTACTGCAAAAATGTTGCCTTACCTTGATAATTAAAATTCCATAGTTATCTTCGTATTTTATATTATGAAATAGATGGTTGATTGATTGATTTTAATTGGCATGTCAACTCGTCAGGAATGTTTTATGCTGAGAGGTTAAAGAATCACGTTCATTGTCGATTTATGTAGTTGTTTCTTGAATTTTTCTTTTCTTTTTTTTTTTTTTTTTTTGATGCCATCGGTGCTATGTGGAATACGAATAAATAATTTTTAAACAGACCTAATTAATCCATAGATGGAAGCCTAACAGATATGACAACTTTGGATCAGAGTGGACTTGGGAGTAATGGCAGATATTGGATAGTGTTTTAGACTTTTGCAATGATTCTTGTAGCTTAGTTACAGTTGCAGATCAGCAATCATAATATTTTAGTAAAATACAAGACGACACATAAATCTGTTTGTTGCACAGTCGGCTGGGGCTGTAGAATATACTTTAACTGAGTGTAAATAAAAACAATACTTATACTAAACTGAATTGTTTGAATTGAAACTTTGACTAAACTGAATAACTAGAAATAAGAATGTTTTTGACAATTAAACTGCGTAGTCATGCTAAACTGAATTGTTTGAAATAGAACTATTTATTTCTATAAAAATTGATTTGGCATTAAATAACCTACAAAGGTTTTATTGCCATAAAACCCAAACAAACAAACAAACAAACAACCAATAAATCTGTTTGGTTGCCGTTCTAACAACGATGCATAATATTCATGTTTCTCTTTTGGGAGGATTGATGGATTCTAATCAGCGTTTCATAGGTATCCCTATGCTGTAAAGAATTTAGATGATAAAGAATTACTTTCAGTGTGAATACAGACTCCACAAAATTAGTATTCAGTGGCTAGATGGATTGTAATGAAATTTCGATTTGATATAACGGGTTATGTTTACAACGCCTCCGCCTCGAGCAGAATGCGGCACCAGGTCAATTTTTGGCGCAAACAACTGATTGAAATTTCCCTTCTAGCTAAAAATCCCAGTCTGCCCAGCTATTCAGCTATACTGTGAGAATAGTTGCATTCGCATCTTTCTCCAAGGGTATTAGTGCGGTTTTGAACTCGTTTCGCCAAGTCCATTTCCTTCGACGATAACCACTACACCACAAGCCTAGTCAGCTGGAGCTGTCGAATAAACCGACTGTATCTCTGCAGAGGGGTAAGAGCCCCCCTCCCCCGCAGTCTAATGAGTGTCTTGGATATGACATTAAACCATCTGATGGCGAAGCTCACGCCTTGGAGTTTGGGGAAATGTGGAGTACCCCTTTATTTCCATTGTTCCCAGGTCCACTCTGACTTGGAGTGGTAGCACCTGATAGGGCCCTATCTATGGGTCAAATCCAACAAACTATGTGTGCAAACAAATGACTGATGTTAAATTGTGACTGTTATATAGCAATACTTGAAACCATTTAACTGTGTGTAAAAAAAAAGGCCTCAGGCTCGTTTAAAAATATTATCTACAAAATGTGTTTACAAATCATATATATATATATATATATATATATATATAGAGAGAGAGAGAGAGAGAGAGGATTTGGCATTAGATAGCCTACAATGGTTGATATGCCATAAAACCAAACCAAACCATTACACCACAAAAACCTCCTACGTTCGAATGTAAATATAAAAAGAATCGAATAATTCTCCAAATTGCAATCTGTTCGTCCAGTTAAGGTTTCGCATGGCTTGGTACGATTTCAACTAAGCTTTATGAAATTAAAGGGATTATTCCCGGAAAGATTTTTGACTATATCCAATTTAAGCTGGATCTCACTTTCACTCACTCTCCTTATCTATCTATCTATCTATCGATCGATCTATATATATTATCATCCACAGACAGACTGTTTCGTTGTATCACAACTCTTCAGCGTGGCTAGACACGTAGGACGCTTGAAGCTGGGATCTAAACCCGCCCAACTTTACGCTAGACTTAGTATTAGACCGCTCAGCCAACAAGCGTACCACGTCAGCTACGGAATTATAAGGTATTAAGTAGTAGCGTTTGTCTTTCTCGATATAAGAGGGTGTAAATGGACTAAGCTAACTCTTATTTGTGTGTGTTTTATGCAAGAACAAAACGCAATTCTTTTTAAACACGAAAGCTTAAAAGGAAGAAGGAATTAATGAAATGAATTTTCATTTCCCAGGCTATTTGAAACTCACTTCAGCTCCTTACGAGACAAACAACAGTTGTACAGCCACTTAATTCCTATCTCACCCCCCCCCCAATTAAGACGAACAAGACATGTGGTACATAGTGGAAGAAGCAAGGTATATTTGTCTCTGCCTCCCACCAAACAGGACTTGACACAAGGTTAATGACCGAAGGTCGATTATAGTGGGTATATAGGGGAGGGGAAGGTCGGGTACGAGTTAAGGCTTGAGCCCTGCTGGTCTATGCTGGTCTCGGCTTTGCTTCTCAATAAATTTCTTCTTCTACTTGGATCACCTTGTTATCAATTTTTCTTTATATATTGTCGGATTACACTCCATTATTTGCTTCCACGCTCCCCCATGGGGGTTGAGCACTCTGGTGAAGGAATTTTCGGCCGCCGCTCGCATAATGCAAAGCTCTTCGAAAGAATTGAGCACTCTGGTAGCCGATAGGGTATAAAAATGTAAACAAACGGCTGCTGCTGTTACTACATAATACCTTAAAAATTCCCTTAGCCAAACGGGGTACGCTTGTTGGCCGAGCTGTCTGAGACTTAGTCTAACGTAAAGTTGGATGGGTTTCGATCCCGGCTTCGAGCGTCCTACGTGTCTAGCCACACTGAAGATTTCTGATAGAACGAAACAGTCAGTCTGTGGATGACAATATATATATATATATATATATATATATATATATCACTGAAAATTGATATTCTGGGTTAGAAAGAGCTAGCACTGAGAAGGTATGAGTTGAGATAGATATTTAAGATAGGATGTGCTTCCTTTAAGAATAGCTTTAAAAGTCATAAAAGGTTGACATAAAAAGTGACAGCTGAGGAAACAAGATCGAACTCTCTGATTCAGGATTCTGCTCGGAGGTATGATGGGTTTAATCGGGATCTTCTCCCTAAGGCTGAATACATGAGTCACATGAAGTTTCATGGGAGATGTGAAGTGGGCATACTTCCTTCGAGGCTAAGTGATACTATTTGAGTTATTTGCAACAAAATCTAATCTTTGTCTGGCTTGAAAAGGCGGTGCACAAAAAATACTTCTCCAAGACTCGAATTAAGTAACTTCTACAGTGATCATTTCATTTATCATTATCATTATATATATATATATATATATATATATATATAAGTATGTCATCTCTGCTTCAAGGTTTGCAGGACTGCTACTGAGAGGATACAGTCGAACAGAAGGCGGCAATCCTGACGGTAAAGGAGGATCAAGTAACAACAATCATCTGTGAAGATAGAATGATGTGTGTGTGTTTGTGTGTGTGTGTGTGTGTGTGTGTGTGTGTTAGGATAGCGTAAATACAGAATCAACGATTCTTGGTGATTATGACTTTCTCACCAATGTTATCATCAAATTAAGTAGTTCATTCTGGTGGGTACCCCTTTATATACTGCTGGGTGGAGCAATCTAGGAAATGTAATCTTGCTGATTAATTAACACTAGATCTGGTTTTCTGGTAGCGATTGGGTTATCTGTTTGTATCTCAAAATCCCAGAGAA
The DNA here is from genome assembly GCA_963585895.1 of Sepioteuthis lessoniana. Taxonomy (NCBI): domain Eukaryota; kingdom Metazoa; phylum Mollusca; class Cephalopoda; order Myopsida; family Loliginidae; genus Sepioteuthis; species Sepioteuthis lessoniana. The sequence continues at coordinate 33,011,934 of OY757909.1, forward strand.
TGTAATCAATGTCACTTTTTGGGACAGAAACTGATTTGTGCTTGTATCATTTGGTACTCTGGTCAAATATCATTCTTTTGCTCAACTCTGTTTCTAACAATTCAATTCATCATAAGTCAACAAAGTTAAATGGTTCCTCTGAAACTAGTAGACAAATTCACCTACCTAGGAAGCAGTGTCTCATCAACCGAAAAAGACATCGACACGCGGCTAACGAAGGCATGGACAGCTATCGATAGGCTCTCGATCATATGGAAATCAGACCTGACCGATAAAATGAAACGCAGTTTCTTCCAGGCAGCGGTCGTATCGATACTGCTATATGGATGCACTACTTGGACGCTAACTAAACGGCTGAAGAAGAAGCTAGACGGCAATTACACAAGAATGTTGCAAGCAGTATTGAACAAGTCATGGCGACAACACCCCACAAGGCACCAACTATACGGCCACCTGCCTCTCATCACGAAAACTATCCAAGTTAGACGAACCAGACATGCAGGACACTGCTGGAGAAGCAAGGACGAGCTCATAAGTGATGTACTTCTATGGACCCCCGAATATGGCCGAGCAAAAGCAGGACGACCAGCTCGAACATACATACAGCAGCTATGTGAGGATACAGGATGTAGCCCTGAAGACCGGACAGAGGCGATGAATGATTGGGAGAAGTGGCAAGAGAGGGTCAGGGATATCCGTGCTAGCGGCACGACATGATGATGATGATGATGATGATTGCTATGTATCACTAACAATTCAATTAAATATCAGTCATTTTTTAAGCAAAGTTAAATGATCAAACAGGTCTATCTCAAGCAATTCAATTTAGCCTAAGTCATTTGTTTACATTCAGCTTAATTGTCTAACAGTTATTTTTGACCCATTGATAGGACCCTATCAAGTGCTACCACTCTGGATCAGAATGGATTTGGGAGCTACAGCAATGAAGGGGTACTCCACATTTCCCAAAGCTCCAGCATTACTGGAACTTCATCATCAGATTGTTTAGTGTCATATCTAGAACACTCGTTGGGGGGGGGGAGTCTTACCCCTGCAGAGATTCAGTCGGTGTATTTTACAGCCCAAGCCGACTGAACAAGCTATACTTTGTATTTTTATGTTTGGAATATCAATTCTCCATGATCATTGTGTTAATAAGGAATTGAACTTTGCAGCCATATGATTCTTTTTCTTTCGTTTTCTTTCTTTTCATTTTTTTTCCATCTCTTTTTTTCTAAAGAAAAATTTTCTTTACATTCTATGAATTTGACTATTCTCTCCTTTACAATCGATGCTATAATGTCATATGTTGTCGTAAGGGGTTTGATTGGTCGGTAGTTTTGCTGTTTCCTTTCCTTTGAATAATAGGTTTGTTATTCATTCCTTCTATAAACCAATCTGGCATTTTTTTCGGTTTCTTTAAAGATTTCTAAAATAATTTTCGTCATTAGTCGATGTGTGGAGGACAGTTAGTGGAACCAAATATTTGTTATTTTATCTATTAAAGGTGACTTCCATTTATGCGTGCGTTTAAGTGTTTTTATAATCTCTTCTATTGTAATATCTTTGTACATTTCTGGTTCATTATTTTTATAAGTGTCTTTTATATTTTCACTCCACCTTGCTTTTTTATTATATGATTTCTTATGGTTCCGTATATTAATAAAAATACTTGCAATTCTTCAATCATGGGGCTTTCTTTTACATTGATTGCTTCTTTTCCTATTTTCTATTGAATTTTGGGGGTCATCTTGAAATATTTTGTTGCGTCTAAAGAATTTTTCTCCTTTTTCATATCTTCTGATATGCTAAGAATTTTGTTGGATTTTTGCTTTGACATTTTTTTTTATTATCTGGATCTTACCAATTGATGTGAGTTCATATTTTCTTTGAATTTTTCTTGCTTTCCTAGTTTTCCCTTTGATACCCTTAATCATTTCATCGAATATGGATATTTCTCCTCTGTATTTTTCTATTTCTTTTTATATCCTTTATTTCCATTTGGTTTGCTTCAAGCTATTTAGTTTATGCATTGTGGTTACTAGGCTTATTACTGTTGTAGTCTCCTTATTTCTTTTAAAAGGATAATATTAGGTTTATAGCCTTGTAGAAGATTTTTAATGGCATAGTTTGACACCTTTATCTGCATTAGGTTATTTTTTGGCAATTTTTATTGTTTTACTGGTAATCTATATTTCGTATCATTACGAGTTAACAAGTTATCTATTTATATTTTGTTTAATTTGGTCGATTTTAATCTTATTTTTGGGTAATTCGTCGTTTCTATTTGATGTTGGCTATTTTCTAATTTGTTCTATTCATTTTCAGTTGCTGAAGTTTTCATACAATCATTGCTTGGTTGTTTTAATGTATAATCTGTTTAATTATTGACTGTGTTCAATCTAAGTACTACACTTTCATTTCGCTTGATATCAGCAACTATCAGTTCTTTGATACTATCTTTTTCAGCATCTAATTAACGGTTGTTCTTAAGTATATATCTTCTCGCATTCATTAGCTTATTGGGATTTAAGCGAGTATCTATACATTAGTCCTTTCTTGCCATATGTTGTAAATTCTTTGAGTTGCATTCCTCTTTCTGATGGGTTGTCATTTGCATAAAAGATTGCATATTGTTGTATTGTGTTAAGGAAGAGATACACAGTGAAATAAAGAATTAATTATTTATTAACTGAAGTGGTACAGTCCAACAATTATTATAAGTCTCGCGCTGTGGGTGTTACGTCCGAAGTCGGTCTTAGTCCTGACCGAAATCTTGCAGAACCCCCGCGTGCTTAAGAAACACGATGTCTTTTATAACTCCGCGGTACCGGAAGTCACGAGGTACAAGCCACTATGCAACACATAAAATAAATTTTTACAATCTTCTATTGACCATTTTTTTCTTGGTTGTCATCTGTTTTTATTTTATATTGATTATTTTTATAATGTTCCGTGTTCAAGGGGTGACTTTGGTCAACACTTTATGTTCTTTTCCCTCTCGTACGACGCAGAATACTGAGTATGGAATGTTAACGGAATATTTAGAATATTGACGTCCAATGCTATCCTTCCTGATACTTGTCGAGCGCCCCACATATGCGCAAGTATGGCACGTGGCCATTTTTATTGTGGGAATCAAGCGCAGGAACGTTTACCCCCCCCACAAGCCCGGTGGTTCCAATAGTGCATTGAGTCCCGTCAACATCCCCCTAATAAGGGGCGTCTCAGGCGCTTGGTGATAAACCTATCCCCTCCGGAGAGGGTTAGAGCTTGGGGGGAATGTCCCCTAATGCTCAAGGAACGCCAGTCTCAGTGCGCGTGACATGAATGCCGGCTCCCGGAATCCATGTCTGACGGCTTCGACCGACTACCACCTGAACCAAGTCACACCCGACCTGATCTGCCTATCAGGCAACACAGCCGGTCGAAGTGTATCCCAGCCCTGTGCAGCAGTGTAGCAAGTCAAAAGTTAATGCTATTCTATAATACTTCGTAAGACGTGTGTCTGACTGATTTATATATTAACTATTTCTAGTCACGTGACCCCAGTTGCACAATCCATTTCAACGGCTCTGTGTGTTGCCAGGAGATCCGTGTTCCACCACGCAAGTCGATATCGGCACATTCTTCTTACATAATAATGATGGAGAAGATTTTAATCGGTCAGCGTTGGATTATCCCGGTTATAATAACAACCAATGTAAGCTGAGGATTTTATTGGAGTTGCTAATTTTTCGATCACAGTTTAATTCATCATTGAGAGGCGTGGTCCTTTTTTTATTATTCGTGGGAAGACCGATTGCAGGTTGTGCCATAAAGACTGGTTTTTATATTTGGTTTTAGTGCATTTTATTCTTTCTGCCAAGAGAATTTTTATTTTGCTGACACCATCAGTATAAAAAAATCTATCATCATATTTATTAATAATTTATATTATAAGAATTTATATTATGTTATAAAGTAAAGTCGGCGACCGTAGTCAAGGGCGAACGGAAGGCTCCCTTTTCAATAGCTTCTACACCGAGGTGTAGGGGAGAGTGCTACTCCTTTCCCTGGATTTCTCCACTTTACCCTTGATACATACCTTCTATTACTGAGAGTTAAGCAAGGAGGTATCAAGTACCATTTTTAAAGTCTTTGGTATGATGCGACCTGGGATTGAACCCATGTCTCCCAGACCATTGGCGAACACTCTACACACTTGGCCAATGAGCCGGTTTATGTTATAAACTATATAATAAATTTATGCGTTTTGAATTTAAAGAAGTATTATGTGACCTATCCAAGCTCCGAAAATGAAGAAAAATGTTTACATAAGTCATAAATAAGATGAATAAATGAATAAAACCAGTATGGACTTCAGCATAGAGATTGCTTGGGTGCAGACCCCCACAAACAGAAATGACGAATAATGTGTCTCTTCTATCAAAGTGTTGTTTTAAACCAACAAATGAGATTCTAAACTAAACTGATTTTTAGATATTTGTTATGTGATAACCAATATACGTGCGGTAAACAATAAATAATAAAAAAAATCATTTATGTAAATTTCTAGGCTGCAAATGTACAGCCTTTCACATCACAGCTTAGAGATATTTATCGAGATAAACCGTCTAGACAAAATGTAAAACTCAATTTCATCAGTAAGATTCTAGTGCCATTAGTAAGTAAAAGAGTGTTAAAACATGTTAGAAATTATGTATTTATAATAATCTTTTATTGCACCGTAAATGTTATGATACATAGTAAAATATCTGAAATAGAAGGCTGCATTTGTGGCAGACTCATCACAATAACTAGAGATAAGTTATCTTCCCCTTAACCGAAGTTCATTAAATTTCGATGAAAAAAAAAAGTTTATTCCTATAAATTTAACAAATCATGTTAACACTTTTTATTCTAGTAATTTTTAAAATTTTCTTTACTGCTTTAGATATGACCAATTTCTAAATACCTTATTTTAAAAGTATAATTAAACATATAAAAAGTTTGTTCATACACTTGTTCTTGGTTTTAGTAATTAGTAAAAAAATGACCCCAAAATATAATTTCAAGAAAGTATGAATCATAAATAATAAAATAAAACAAGTATCAGTCCAATCTTTGACTTTATATTCAATTTCTTTTATTTTTCTAAATATTGCTTTCTTTTAAAACCGGCTCATTGGCCTAGTGGTTAGAACGTTCGCCAATGGTCAGGGAGACCTGGCTTCAATCCCAGGTCGTGTCATACCAAAGACTTTAAAAATGGTACTTGATTCTGCCTTGCTTAGCACTCAGCAATATAAGGTATGTATCAAGGGTAAAGTGGAGCAATCCTGGGAAATGAGTAGCGCCCTCCCCTACACCTCGGTGTAGTAGCTATTGAAAAGGGAGCCTTCTGGTTGCCCTCGACTACGGTCGCCAACAACAACTTATATCGCTATATCATTTTTTTAAATCGATATCAAAATTAATTCATCCAAATATTTATCTCTAATATCCGCAAAAGAAATCATACCCGCGAAGTTTTTCAGCTTAAAAAATGATAATTAATGGTGGATGTCATATTGCTTTGAAATTGTGGTTCATTGTGGATCCCTGAGGGTGAATAAGAATTTGATAGGGTTGATAAAAGTTTAGAAGTCTTCAAGGTTAGAGTAATTAACTACTTACTCGCAGTTATTAAAAACTAAAATTCCTGGAAATTATATCAAATATTTATAATAAACTATTACTTTAGTTATACGTCTTCTTTTTTGTACCTTATAAGTAGTAGCAAAAATATGCGTCCTCCATGCGCTAGTATTTAAGTTTTTATGCAATCAAATATGATATTAAATCAGAAAGATTAACAAAACTAAATAGGAATGCATAATATGCGTTCCTACTTAGTTTTGTTAGTCTTTTTAAAAAGAAAATTAAAGAGTATAAGAATATAGAGTAAAATTTGATATGTAGGAAATGACACTAGAGCCAATTTTAATATTTAACTGGGTAATGTTTTTAGGAGGCTTTAGTGTGCAATATCAAACGGTAAGTTCAAACGGTAGGTTTAAACAGTAAGTTCCGCAGCTTTTTAGTTTGGATACTGATTCGAAAAGATAACACAGACAATAAAGTTTTTAAAAAGGAATTTTATACAAAAGAAACAAGAAAGAAAGGGATAGAAAAGATAAAGTGTTGCAAATTTTAGTGTAATTTGCGGGAAACTTATCTGAGAGAGTGTCCGGGGAAACAAAGTTCTTTGAATTTGAGTATTTTTCTTTTCTTTTTTGTTTTATCGAAATGTTCCAGAGTTCATTTAATTGCAAGTCTTGTTTAAAGTTCTTTTCAGTAGAATTCTTGCTTGAATTTTCTTTCAGTTGTTTAACTTTGTAGAATTTCAGTAGTCGACTTTCGTTTAATTTTACTTTTATTTCTTGGAAAGCTTCTTGCCTGTTTAAAATATGTACCGGCTATTCAAGAAGCGAGTGACGAAACCTTTCTTCTGGCTTAAGTTTTTCGTGCCTTCAGTTTGATCCCTGAATTCGTACTTTCGTTTGATTTTGGTTTTATTTCTTAGGAAGCTCCATTCAAGAAGCGAGTGCCGATACCCATCTGCTGGTTATTTTTCTTACCTTCAGTTCTGTCCCCGAATTTGTACTGAGGGTTCAACAGTAGTTCTCGACAAAAAAAGGACGTAGATTTTTGGTGCCGCACTGTCTGGGATTACTTTTCCCTTTTCCACTCCGGCCAAACCAAGCGCCGCACGTTGTCGGCCTGATTTTCTCCTTAGAAATAAGTTTTTTGTAATTTGCTTATTCTGATTTTATAGTAATTGATTTCTGTGTAAAATTGTTCATAGAGTTGCTTTTAATACGTTTGAAACTAAAACAATATTATAACCAATAACGCTAAGTAATTATTTATTAATCTCAGTTTTTTTTAAACCAATATGGAAATTAGCATCACCATATACTATGTAAGCCTTTATTTTTAAGTGATATATAACAGGGTTTTAGACGCGTTGATAACACGGTTTATATGATGGTGTCCGTTTCCAATATTCCTTGTTACTTGTAATTTTCTTGCAGTGCCTCGTGTAGTGTAATGATTAGCAAGATTGTCTAGCGAACCTGCAAGAGTGAATCTCATTGGGTGCCCCATTCATTTGGTCTTATACCACATTTAAGGAAAAAGCTTAGTAAATTACTACTTGTAATTTTCTTTTTCTCCAAGTCTTCTTAACATTATTATTATCATTAGTAGTAGTACTATCATTATTCATCTATTTTTTTACAACAGCTCTAACTGATGCTTTTTCTCTGGAGTCTGAATGACAGCAAGTCTCTTCAGGTCTCCAAGACTCTTCTCAGTATCCTGACCAATTTTAGCTGTGCTGTGGTCTGGATTGTTTTGATTCTTCCTCTAATCTCCAATTCATTGCGTCTCTTTTCCAGAGTCAATGGTATTTCTGTCACTTTCATGTTCCATAACTTTTTCAGTTCTTCGGCAAGGTCAAGTTATTTGTTCATTTTTTTTTTTTTTTTTTGCTTTCTTCTACTTTCACTTCATAGTCTTCTGGCACAGCAAAATCCATTATGTGACTGATTCTTTCTTCTTGTTTATAAAAATCAGGTCTAGTCTTCTGGCTTGGATTGGGTGATCCGTTTGTATCTCAAAATCCCAGAGAATTTAATCCGTTTCATTTACAAGGGCAGCTTCTGGTTTGTGCATGTACCATTTGTTAGAATAGTCAAGTTTCAGTTCCTTGCACGATTCCCAGTGGATCACCTTCTCCACCCAGTCGTGTCTGCTTCTGTATTTCTTTTTGTGCTAGTTTACTGTATTCATTCATGTAATTGTTTAATTTTATCACCCCATTGCTTACATTTGTTATTTTTCTGACTATTGTCAATTTTTGTTTTTATATCATTAGTTTTTTATATATTAGTCGACCTTAGTCAAGGGTGACCCGAAGGCTCCCTTTTCAATAGCTACTGAACCGAGGTGGAGGGGAGGGTGCTACTCCTTTCCCTGGATTACTCTGCTTTACCCTTGATCTGTACCTTATAATGCTGAGTGTTAAGTAAGGCGGCATCAAGTACTATTTTTGAGTCTTTGGTATGACTCGACCTGGGATTGAACCTCGGTCTCCCGGACCATTGGCGAACACTCACGCTATTCATTAGGCCAATGGCCCGGTTTATATAATATGATTTTGTGCTGCTATGATTAGAGATTTAGTTTCTCGCTTTAAGTTCTCCTTTCGTTACCATGTCGAAGTTATCTCATGTGCAATGTCCTTATTTCGCCGCTAAAAATATTCATAGAATTATTTTTTCTTCACATTTTATGATTATTATTATTATTATTTTTATTATTATTATTATTATTATTATTATTATTATTCCTTGGGAGTTTTTCGCATCAACGTTAGCTGATTGTCTTTCACTGGAGTTTGAGTGACAGCAAGTCTCCTCAAGTCTCCGGGACTCTTCTCAGTATCATGGCCGATCTCAATAATGTAGTAGTAGTTTGGATGATCTCCATCCGTACTCTTATTTCCAAGTCCTCCAGTCCTTGTATCAATCCTTTGGTGCTTGTACCAAGAGCACCTATTATAATTGGTATAATCGTTACTTACATGTTCCATAGTTTTTCAATTCTCTAGTAAGGATGAGATATTTATCCTTCTTTTCACTTTCTTTCAATTTTACTCTGTGGATAGTTGGGACGGCAAAGTTCACAATTCTGCAAGTTCTCTTTTTGTTGATTATTATAAGGTCTGGTCGTCTGGCTGTGATTATGTGATCCCTTTATTATTATTATTATTATTATTATTATTATTTTACGCATTGCGAGATTTTTAAACGTTTGCTGGAGGTCTTTCACTGGAGTCTGAATGACAGTAAGTCTTCTCAAGTCTCCAGGACTCTTCTCGGTATTTTGGCTGATCTGAATAATGCAGGCCGTCAATTCTTCCTTTGATTTCCAATTGCTTCAATCTTTCTTCTAAGCTTTTTGAGACTGTTTCAAGTGCACCAATTGCAATTGGCATTATCGTCACACCCATCTTCTACAGCATTTTAGTCCACTGGCAAAGTTCAAGTATTTATCTATCTTCTTGTTTTCTTTGATTTTTGCTCTGTGGCCCACTGGAACGGCAAAATGCACTAGGCTACAAGTTATTTTCTTTTTTCGTTTTCTTTATTAATAACTACTAGGTCTGGTCTTCTAACCAGGATTAGGTGATCCGTTTATATCTCAAAATCCCCAAGTGCATCTCATTCCTTAGGGCGGATTCTGGTTTGTGCGAATACCATTTTGATGTAAGGTCAAATTTCAATTTCTTGCATAATTCCGAGTAGATTAACTTTACCCCCCAGTCGTGTATTGTCTTGTACTTCATTTACTCTAGTTTGCTGCATTCGCTTATAATGTGATTAATAGTTTCATCTCTTTCTCTGTATATCTTATTCTTGCAATTTTATAGCGTATTATCAATTTGGAGGTGCCCGTGGTGTAATGGTTATCGTCGCAGGATATGGACACGGCGACAAGAGTTCAAATCCTGGGCCTGGCTGATTGCATTTCACATAGCACTAATATCCTTGGGAAAGGTATGAATCCAATTATTCTCCCTCCAGCTATGGGTAAATAGTAGGGCAGACTAGGTTCTTCAGCCTTGGTTAGGCAACTAGTCTAGGAGAAGGAAAACTCTGAATTCAAACCTGTTAAACTGCGCTTAAAAATTGACCTTGTGTCATATCCTTCCCGAGCGGAGGGGTCGATAAATATGATTATCGATTTTTCTTTTAATTGTTCTTTATGGTTTTGCTTTGAGCTGCTATCAGAAAAGATTCAGTTTATCTCTTGGGATTCCTTTCTAAGCCACGTCCATGTCTTCTCGTGTAAAATCTCGCCAGTTAGTTGGTTCAAATTAAGGTACATCTTTCAATGTCAAATTCCATTCCTATATTCTGGCTGTATATTCTTATTTTTTGCATCAGAGTGTTCTGTTCTTTTTCATTTTTTGCATTAAGTTGTTTTACTTCTCATCTTTGCTGCCTCGTTTTCGCTGTTTTTATGTCTGTATTTATGTTGCCAATAATATTATTAGCTGCTCTAAACAGTGTTACTTTACTCTTTTTAATGCAGTCATTGAGTCCTTGTATTGATGCATCTACCCATTTCCAGTGTTGGTGAGACCTCTTCTTCCATCTTTTATTGGCACATACAGTCTGTCTATGTCATCTTTTGACTGTAAAGCCTTGTACATCATCATCAACTTTTTTGTCCTTTGGTCCATTTGTTTGAGTCCCTCTCTTGTATTTTTTTAAAGAATGGTCTTGAGTACCTTACAAGAGGGACTGCTCAGATGTTTTTATTCTTTGGTGAGATTTCTGCTACAGAATAAGGTTTCGAAAAGCTTTCTCGTTCAACTAAAATACTCTTTTCTTATCGTTTCCTTCATCTCGGCTTGTTTTATAGTGTTTGTTTTCCATATTCACAATTACTTGTAGTATTACTTCTCTCCAAGTGTTCTAATGCTTTTCTGATTTATTCCTTCTGCTGTTGCTCTTTTCCCACTTTTCTTTATCAGCAAGGTACATTTTTCAATGTCAAATTCCATTCCTATATCCTGGCTGTATATTCTAATTTTTTGCATCAGAGTCTCCCGTTCTTTTTCATTTTTTGCAAATACTTTTGTATTATACATGTTCATCAGCTGATTAATCTTTCCTAGTGATTTTGTATATTTGTATCCGCTCCCACCTACGTTCACTTCTTAAGTACGTAGTTGAGGGCATCATTGCTATAACGGTTATCAGTGACGAAAGTGAGTCTTCCATGGAAGAGGCCTTTTTGAATTTTTATTCATTTTTTGTTTAATCTTTTTATTTATTCCATTCATTTTTATCAGTCATTAGTTTTCATGTGGTTAAGTAGAAATTTGTTATATATATATATATAGTGGTAAGTGTAAAATTTAAATAATGTTTACAGAAGCAATTCAATACACTGATTCTCTTTAGCAATCTTTTTGGCCCAAGGGAAATTAATATTACCCGCTTCAACTCTGCAGGCTTACGGTAATTTTTTTTCTTTCTTTCCCTCCTCCTTACTTTTCTATCGGTCATTACCCCAAATTTTAATTCTTCATATATTAAATCAATTATTACGGCTAATGAGTTGAGTGTTCGCCAATGGTCAGGGAGATCGGGGTTCAATCCCAGGTCGTCATACTAAAGACTCAAAAAATAGTACTTGATGTCGCCTTACTTAACACTCAGCACTATAAGGTAAGGATCAAGGGTAAAGTGGAGCAATCCTGGGAATAGAGTATCGCCCCCTATACCTCGGTGTAGTAGCTTTTGAAAAGGGAGCTTTCGGTTCACTCTCGACTAAGTTCACCAACAATTACGGATACAATTCTCTGAAGAGTCGCAATCGAAATAAAAGGCCCCCTTTTAAGAATCCTAAAATAATTTAATCCCTTTTGAAATATTTAATTTATTCTAAACATGAATATGCTATTAAAAGCATTATATATATATATATAATAACTTATGAGGTCTCATTTAAAAATAAAGTTTTTTTTTAGTTCGGGGATTTTTCTTTTCACTTAATTTGTTTTATTGTTTACGAAAATTACGCGAATTTTTTTTAGGCAGAACTGGGTGAGTCGTCTGGATTTCTTGAAAACTTAATGCTTTTTTGTCTTATTCCTTTTTTTTACTAAAACAGAATCTGGTTTGTTTATATACCGTTGGTTTTGTTGTATGGTCAAATGAAGGTCGTTTCTGCAATTCTCAGAGGATCACTTCATCACACAGAGTTTATTTTCGAAACTCCTCGGGCAGAATGAGGAACATAGTCTTTTTTTTAAGTGGGGTACAATTTATTTTTCTTTCATCAAGACCGATTACCGTAACGAGCCCAGTCTGAGCTGTCTTTTACTCATAGCTGTAGAGAGAACAGATGGATTCATAGCTTTACCAAGCTGATTAGCACAAAATGAAACACAAACAGCTTCGTCTAGGATTTAAACACAGGTCGTCGCTGAATTTTACGGCGATAATAGTTACACTAAGCACGCCTCCAAACGTTCATCCTTTTGTTACATAACAAAAGACAGAATAAGTTCCAAGGGAATTGCATGGGCGAATCACGTGAATTGCGCTGGAAGAAAAATATGTGGGCGTCCAGAAAATATATATTGTCAGATGTTTTCGACCCTAGGGATTAGTCGGAGTCGATAGCCAGCAGAGTAGACCCACCAGGCGGGGGAAACAAAATTGAGAACCGGCTCAGTATCATGCTCCCATGAAATAAGATGAAGAAGCAAAGCTCTAAAAAAGTGTATCGCAACGTGGTGTTAATCATAACAGTCCGACCCTCTCTCTTTCTCTCATACACACACACACACACACACACAACCATCACGATGTTTCGAATAAAGGAGTTTACATTTATATAAACAAGTATTTCTGTCACCTTCTATCCCGACTATGCAACACTTTTATGTATACAGTATCGGACATAAACACGTACACCAATTTTTTGTTGCCCAGTCGGCTGGGGCTGTAGAATACATCGACGGAATCTCTGCAGGGGGGTAAGACCTCCCCAACGAGTGTCCTAGATATGACACTAAACAATCTGATGGTAAGGTTTCAGTAATGCTGGAGCTTTGGGGAATGTGGGGTACCCCTTCGTTGCCATTGCTCCCAGGTCCGCGCTGGCCCGGAGTGGCAGCACCTGATAAGGGTCCTATCTATGGGTTAAATAGGAAAACACCGTTGTTTCTTGAGTTTACTGAATTTTTTGGGCATTTAAACTGCGTATTTATGCTAAAGTGAATTGTTTAAAATGGAACTAACTGCATACTTATGCTAAACTGCATTGTTTGAATTAGAACTGTTTGACTAAACTGAATAGCTTTAAATAGAAATGTTTTTTGACAATTAAACTGTACTTGAATTTAAAGAGCGTGCTTATGCTAAACCGAATTGTTTAAAATAGAACTGTTTTTGACATTGAATACTCTACTCATCCTAAATTGAATTGTTTAATATAGAACTGTTTTGACATTTAACTGTGTGTAAACAAAATCTGTACTAATACTAAACTGAATTAGCTGAATTAGAACTGTTTTGACAATTAAACTGCTGTGTACTCATGCTAAACTGAATTGTTTGAAATAGAGCTGACAATTTTCATAAAAATGGATTTGGCGTTAAATAACCTACAAAGGTTGATATGCCATAAAACCCACCCAACCCACCCACCAACCAATTTTTTGTAAAAAGTCAATTTTCTTCCAAACCAAAGATACCAGAATTTTGTAAATTATTGGAGTACTTTATAAAATCAAGACGAATATTATTAGGTATTAATAATAAGCTCAATAGCATTCATTAGAGATGGATTCGTGTTTCTTATCGGGCCAATAGCGCGAAGTGAAACCCAAACAACTCCTCTCAGGGTTCGAACTTGGGTCGTTGTGCCCCTTGCTTACAATGATAAATGCTACACTACGTACGCAACCTACATCATACTTTCCGACCAAAAAGAAACTTATAACATGTGTGTTAATCTATGTAATTTATCAATTAATTATGTTAATTAATCCATGTTAATTTATGTAACTAAAATAACATTTTACTTACCGTTTCATGACTCTAGGTTAGTTGGGACAAACCTTCTCGTGTTTAAAGGTCATACTGAAATTTATTGTCCCCTGATTAAGGCAACACTCAATATACTTTCAGTATTTGTTTACCCTCTACCCACCGTCACAAGCAGGATGCAACATACGGTCTATTTTTAAGCGGAGTACAGCTGGTTTAAATCCATTTTTCCTCCTGCTCTCCCAAGATCAGTCTGCATTATTGTTTACTTATACCTGGAGAGAGGGATCTGTGACAATACCTGCTGGTCGACCCCCACTATCTCAACCTCCTAAACAACTCGTGGCTATCAGATCGTCTAGTGGTTTTTTTTCTCATCTCCAGCCAGTGATATTTCATATTTCTTTACAAACACACAAAACACAACATACACAACTGAGAGGGTGGAAGAAAAGAGAACAAACACGGACCAAGCGCAAGAATGGAGAAGTTTGTGACACTTTTGTGTAGCTTTCTGTGCATCTGTAGGTTATCACGAGCGTGTATTCGAGCGAAATTCCCACACAGCCACCAGGAATGCTGACTCATCCTCTCACGTTGGCCAACCAGAAAGGCGACTGCTAGGACCTGGGTCCATAGTTCCTAGCAGTCGCCTTTCTCCGACCGTCGGCTTCCCCTGACTACTGTTGACTGCTCTCTCCTGCTGACTGCCTTCCTCTGTCAACTGCACTCTTTTGTTCTGCTCTGGGACCTTGTCTTCCTTTGTCTTCTTCCGGTCTCGTGGGAAATCTCGCGCGCCAGCCCTTTGTGTGGGTTTCGTACCAAAACAGACAAAACAATCCTCTGACTGGCACTCATTTACACCTACGCCCACATAAACGAATGCACAACATCGTGCCACAGATCCGTTTCTCGAGGACATTAGCGAGAAATGAAATGCAAACAGCTTCCTTCAAGATTTGAATACTGGATGCTGATTCTGTTTACTATTTAAGATTGAATTTTTCAAATTTGAAACGTTAAGACCTTTTTTTTGCGTGTAACTGTATCGATATTCATGCAATTCCTCTGCACAAACAGGATGTGACACAATGTCATTTTTAAGCGAGGTTTAACAGGTTCGAATTCAGAGTTTTTTCTTCTCCTAGACCGATTGCCATACTAAGGTTAAATAGCCCAATCTGCCGATAACTGGGGGAGAATAGTTGGATTCATACCTTTCCCAAGAGTGTTAGCGCTATGTGAAATGCAGTCTCGAGCAAGATTTGAACTCGGGTAACCGTGTCCATTTCCAACGATGATAACCATTACACCATATGCATCCCACGTATGTTTGCATAAAATACCAATGTTGAAACATTTTAGTTAATGCTGTGGTCTTAAAGGGCCAGAAATGAATAAAATAAGAGATGTAACGTTTACAACAATATATATTTATGGAAATACAGACAGTAACAGTTACCGGTAACTGATAAGACTCGCTTGCTCGTTTATCGAGTCAGTCACTATTTATAGTGTCGGGGAGAGTCCACGCAGTAACGTCATGGGGTATATCACCATAACAGTTAATTTACTTAATGAAAATTTAATTGATATATACAATCTCAAAGAAATTAAGCGAAAACATCAAATACTAGGATCATCAAATAAGTTTCCAGACTTTTTTCGTCTGGGAACTTTTATTTATAGTACACACATGAAACTCTAGTCCCCTTCGAAGTAATCTCCTCTGGCTGCAATGCACTTGTACTGTCCCAACAACTTCTGTAAGGCCACATGGAAGTCCCCTTGTGTGAGCGTGTCAATGACCTTCGTCACAGCCTCTTTCATCTCCTCAATTGTCTCATAACGACAGCCTGTGAGCTTAGGGAATAAGTAAAAGTCACAGGGAGCAAGGTCTGGACTATAGGGAGGGTGAAGAACTGTCTTGATGTCCATCTTGGTCAAATAGTCTGTGACAAGGATGGAGTTGTGGACTAGTGCATTATCCTGGTAGGAATGCTACAGACCCGATTTGAAGAGTGCTGGCCTCTTCCCTAGGAATCTCGTCCTGAACTCCCTTAAAACCTCAATATAGTAACCCTAACCCTAACCCTTTGGCCAATCAACTCTGGTGTATTGACTTCCTTACTCCTCGCACACCTACCATCATCCCTCGCAGACTCCCTGCCTTCCTTGAATCTCTTATAATACTCAAAAACTCATGCTCGATTCATGCAAGATTGTCCAACAGCAGTCTGAAGCATTCCATACGTTTCTGTGGCATTTTTTCCAAGTTTAAAACAGAATTTTGTTGCATATCGTTCTTCTAAAGTGTCAGATTGCATTTTTGAAATTTACCAGTTGTGACAATCAGGCTTTAGTAGGGTGTATTCCAATTGCTGCTGTAGCTGTTCATTTGAACCTGAAATCATAAAAATTGGTCATTCATCTCATAAGATGTATAACAATAACATACTGAATTTTCAAGAGTCTACGACAATTTTAAATGCCTGACCAAAAATGTCCGGAAACTTATTGAAGGCACCACATAACATGCAGTTAAACCCACTTGAAAAAGAACTCATTAATTTCTTGATTAAACCAAGAACTTTTCAACGACCTTTCGTGACTTTGATAGGATAAAGTGTTTGTAGAAAAATTTCTTTTTATTCTCAAATATTATCATTTTACTCTTTTTAATACACCAATAATAACTAGTGGCCTTCACTGGGGCCCAGGTGACAGCAATTCTCTTCAATTCTCCAGGGTCCTTCTCTGAATTCTAATCAATCTAAGCTGTGTTTTAGTATGAACAGTCTGATTTTTTTCCTTAGATAACCGCTTCTCTTGTGGAGGTGCTCGTGGTGTAATGTTTATCGTCGTAGGAAATGGACACAGCGACAAGAGTTCAAATCCTGGACGAGACTGATTGCATTTCACATAGCACTAATACCCTTGGGAAAGGTATGAATCTAAATATTCTCCCTCCGGCTATGGGTAAATAGTAGGGCAGACTAGGTTCTTCAGCCGTAGTGAGGCAACTAGTCTAGGAGAAGGAAAACTCTGAATTCAAACCTGTTAAACTTCGCTTAAAAATTGACCTTGTGTCATATCCTGCCCGAGCGGAGGGGTTGGTAAATATGGATAACCGCTTCTCTCAGTCTCTGTTCCAGGTTCTTTATGATAATTCCAAGGGCTCCTATTAATATTAGTGTCACCTTTATACATCACAGCTTTTTCAGCTCTCTGGCGACGTCCAGATATTCATCCAGTTTTTCGTTCATTTTTACCTCCTGGAAAGCCAAAGTTCACGAATGGACACATTCTTTTCTTTTTTCTTTTTTCTTTTCAACTAAAATTGGGTGATCCAGTTTTATTTCAAAGTCCCAATGGAATTTATGTGTCTCATCTTCCAGAAATAGATTTCAGTATGGTGGAAGTTTAGTCACTGGCTCAGTTCCCTGTTGTCAAAGTTCTTTTCATCTTTTTAACTAAAACTGGGTAATTTATTACCTTGCGAGTTTTTCACGTTCGATTTAACTAGTGGTTTTTCATTGAAGTCTGGGTTACTACAAGACTCCACAGATCTCAAGGACTATTCTACCTATTTGAATGGATCTTACCAATGTAGTGGTCTGTATGGTCTCGAGTCTTCCGCTGATCTCTAGTTCCCACAGTATCTTTTCCATGTCTTCAGAGACCGTTCCAAGGGCTCCAATTACGATAGATATTACCGTCACCTTCTTGTTTCACAGCATTTTCACTTTTCTGGCAAGATCCACACACTTTTACGACTTTTTTTTTGCAAGATCCAGACACTGTTACAGCTTTTTCAGATTCCTGACAAGATCCAGACACTTTTCCAGCTTTCTGGCAAGATCGCGACACTTTTTCAGCTTTCTGGCAAGATCAAAACTTTTCCAGCTTTTTCAACTTTCTGACAAGATCCTGACACTTTTCCAGCTTTTTAAGCTTCCTGGCAAGATCCAGACACTTTTCCAGCTTTCTGGCAAGATCCCGACACTTTTCCAGCTTTTACAGGTCTCTGACATGATCCAGACACTCTTCCAGCTTTTTGCTTTCTTTTATTTTCACTCCGTGGTCTACTGGAACGAAAAAAATCAACGAAATGTAAACTTCTTCTTCTTCTTCTTCTTCTTCTTCTTCTTCTTCTTCTTCTTCTTCTTCTTCTTCTTCTTTACTATTTTTATTAATAATGATAATAAAAAAATTGCGATTAGTATTTTTTAAACCTTTTAATTTTAGCTACATTTTTATCACTTAACACATGTTTTTTTCTATGACAGCAAGGAACAATACATATTAGAGACAATGATAAGAAATCATCTCTCAGTAAGATTCGAACTCATGTCTCCTGCTTCAAAGGTAAGTAAGATAAGATTATTGTACCGATCAAAATAAAAACTGGAATAATTAAATTGCAATATTTTGTATTACAGACAGTATTTATATTTCAGTTAATAAATTTTCGTTTACAGAAAGATTGAATTTTTAATTTGAAACTTAAGTCATGTATCTATTTATTTATTTATTTATTTTCACTTTTCTTCTTAATCTGAATTTTTCTTGATATCCCATTTTTATAAATAGAAATTTTCTTTAAGGCTTGTTTTTTTTTTTTTTTTTTTTTTTTTTTTTTTTTCTTTTATTTGAAAGTTTTTTTAATGCCTTTTGTTTGAAATTTTAAAGTCCCTTTTTTAATTTGAAAGTTGAAAACAGTTTTTCTCTTAATTTGAATATTTAAGTTGCTTTTATATTTAAAACTTAAAAGTCTCGTATTTTGCTTTATTATTTGTTTTTGTTTAGTGAATTTATGGGGAATTTTTTTTTTTTAACTCGTTTTTTTTTTTTTTCTGTTTTGTTTTCTTTTTTAAATTTTAAACCATCTTCAAAACCCTTTTATAATTTTATACTTTCTTTAAGGCTCATTAAAAAAATCTAAAGGCCCGTTTTTTTTTTAGTTTTTTTTTTTTAGTTGAAAGTTTCTTTAAGGTCAGGTTTTTTTAAATTTGAAACTTTAAGGCCCTTTTTGGCCTTTTTTTTTTTTTTCAATTTTTAACTTTTAGGTCTGTTTTTTTATTTGAAATTTCTTATGACCATTTTTTTAAATTTGAAACTTTCTTTTATTTATTTATTTATCTATTTATTTATTCATTTTTCATTATTTTTTCATTTTTTTTTTTCTTTCTTTTTTAATTTTTAAGGCCAGTTTTCTTTTTTCATTTGAAACTTTTAAGCCTTTTTTTTTTCGGTTTTAAACCTTAAGGTTCTTTTCTTTCTTTCTTTTTTTAATTTTTAAGGCCAGTTTTTTTTTAATTTAAAACTTTTAGGCCCTTTTTTGTTTGTTTGTTTGTTTGTTTGTTTGTTTGTTTTGCTTTTTTTTTTTAGTTTTAAACCTTAAGGTTCGTTTTTATTTCTTTTTTAATTTGAAAGTATCATTTTTTATATGAACTTTAAGGGACTTTTTTGTCTTTTTTTAGTTTTAAACTTAAAGGCTCGTTTTTTTTTTTGTTTTTGTTTTTTTGTTGTTTTTTAATTTATAAGTTTCATTAAGGCCAGTTTTATTTTTAATTTGAAACTTTATGAATCTTTTTCATCAGTTGTAAACCTGTCGCCTATTCTTTTTTATTTTTATTTATTTATTTATTTATTTATTTATTTATTCTTAATTTTTGTAATTTGAAACTTTAAGGCCCGATTTTTTTTAAATTTGAAATTTTAAGGCCTGTTGGAACAGGAATTGTCAACGGCACACGGGAAATTATTTTTATCGTTTTTTCGAGCAACTAAGTCAGTCCACCCGCAGTTGTATATTTCTCCGTGTAAGAGGTGGGTGTTATTCTAATGGTCAGTTAGCGAATCACAGGGCTGCAAGGTTTATTCGTTTGTTTCATTGTTTATTTGATCATGTTTAGACGGTACAGTGGAAGCCGAGACTGTCGTTTTGTTGTTGTTGATAACGAATGAAAAGAAAAACGGCACAATGAAGAAAACAAAATGTTTTGAAAAATGTAGCCATTGTGTTTCCATTGAGAGTCTAAGTTTCAAAGGCTCGACCAAATGATGCCCTGGCTTTCTGAAAGCCAAAACTGGGGAGAGTATGAGATGAATAAGGAGTAGAAGTGGATATAGAATGTAGAAAGAAAATCGGGATGAAGGAGAGTAAGAAGAAAAGAGTAAGAACGCGTAGAACAAGTAGAAAGGAAAGAAATTAAAAAAAAAAAAGATAAGTAAAGTTGGAAATAGCAATCAAATAACTATTCGATAAAGAGGAGGGCAGGAGATGAATATGAAGAAGTTGTAAGCGTAGAATGCAAAAAGAAAGAGTAAGAGAGGGAGAGTAAGGAGAGGATTGTTAGTTGATGAAAATAGGAAGAGGAGAGTAAGGAGAGGAGAATAAGGAGAATACTACGGATAAAAGAGCAATCAAAGAAAAGTAAAGACAGGAGAGTAAAGAAGAGAGGAGGGAGAGAAGAGTAGAGAGAGAGAGCGGAGTGAGGTGAGGAATCGAAGTGCTTTAATAGAAATAAAAAAAAGCAGTAAGGGAGGAAATAGCAATTAAATAAGTAAAAGACCAAGAAGAGGCTAGGAAATGAATATAAAGAAGTAGTTATTATAGTAAGCTTTTTTTGTTTAGATGTGGCACAAGGTTATATGAATGGGATACCCAATGGTAGGAAAGTTTGATAGGCTAACTTGCTAACCATTATACCACTCGAGGTAGCTCGAAGTTGTGGATATAGAATGCAAAACAGTAACAATAAGTTAGAAGGAGGAGGTAGAGGAGGGTTAATATAAGAGAGGAAAGAGAAGAGAGTGAGGAGAGCAGAGTAAGGAAAAGAGAGTATGAAAAAAGAGAGGACAGTAAAGAAAGGAGAGTGAGGAGAGGAGAGCCAAGAGAGAAAACGAGACGTACGACAAGTACAAAGAATAGAATTAAAGAAAAAATGGAGGAAAGTTGGTTGGTTGTTTTGTTTTACGGCGTATCAACCCCTTTCGTTAGTTTGTTTGTTTGGGTTTTATGGCATATCAACTTTTGTAGGTTTTTTTAATGCCAAATTCATTTTTATACGAATAAACAGTTTTATTTCAAACAATTCAATTTAGCATGAGTACACAGTTTGATTGTCAAAAACATTTCTATTTCAAGCTATTCAGTTTAGTCAAACAGTTCCATTTCAAATAATTCAGTTTAGCTTAAGTACAGTTTCAGTGTAAAAAACAATTCTATTTCAAACAATTCAGTTCAGCATATAAAAACTGTTCCATTTCAAACAATCTAGTTTAGCTTTCAAAAACTTTCTATTTCAAACAATTCAGTTTAGCATAAGTATGTAGTTTAAATGTCAAAACAGTTCTCTTTCAAGCAATTCAGTTTAGCATAAGTACGCTGCTTAAATGTCAAAACAGTTCTATTTTAAGCAATTCAGTTTAGCATAAATACGTCGTTTAGTTTTATTTGACCTATAGATTGGACCCTATCAAGTGTTACCAATCGGACCAGAGTGGACCGGGGAGCGATGGCAATGAAGGGGTACTCCGCATTCCCCAAAACTCCAGGATTGCTGGAACCTAACTATCAAATTGTTTAGTATCATATCCAGGACACACCTGGGGGAGGGCTCTTACCCCCTCGCAGAGATGCAGTTGGTGTATTCTACAGCCCCGTATGACTTGGCAACAACCATTTCCGGTTCATTTAACGCCGAATCAAGTCATTTTGATAAAAGTTTCAAACAATTCAGTTTAGCATTAGCATAATTTTTGTTTACACACAGTTAAACGTCCACACAATTCAATTTCAAACAGTTCAGTTTAGTATAAATACACAGTTTAAATGTCAGAAACAGTTTTATTTCAAGCAATTCAGTTTTAGTTCTATTTGATCAGTAGATAGGACCATATCAGGAGCTACCGCTCCGAGTCAGAATGGTCCTGTGAGCGATGGCAATGAAGAGGTACTCCGCATTTCCCAAAGCTCCAGCATTACTGGAACCTCACTATCAGATTGTTTAGTACACTCGTTGGGGAGTCTTACCTCTCTGCAGAGATGCAGTCGTTATATTCTGCAGCCCCAGTCGACTATAAAATAAGTATACGATAAAGACGAGGATAGGTTGTTGGTTGGCTGGTTGGTTGGTTGGTTGGTTGTTTTTTTAAGGCATATCAACCTTTAAAGGTAAATTAATGCCGAATCCAATTTTATACAAATGATCAGTTCTATTTCAAACAATTCAGTTTTACATGATTACACTGTTTAATTGTCAAAAACATTTCTATTTCAAGCTATTCAGTTTAGTCAAACAGTTCTAATTCAAACAATTCAGTTTAGCATAAATATGCAGTTTAGTTCTATTTAACCCATAGATAGGACCCTATCAGGTGCAACCATTCCGGGCCAGAGTGGACCTGGGAGCAATGGCAATGAAGGGGTATTCTGCATTCCCCAAAACCCCAGCATCAGTGGAACCTCACTTTCAGATTATTTAGTGTCATATCCAGGACACTCATTGAGGGGTGGTCTTCCCCTCAGCAGAGAAGCAGTCGATGTATTCTACAGCCCCAACCGACTGGACGAAAAAAAAGGATAGGAGATGAATATGAACAAGTAGAGGATGCAAAACAGAAAGAGTAAGTAGGGAGAATTAGTAGAGAGGAGTGAGAAGAGAGAAGAAAGTATAAAAGAACTAAAAAGAAAAGGAAGGATAAAAAGAAAAACGTATATAAGTATAAGATGAAGAAGTGGGTAGAAGATGAATTAGGAAAAAAAAATTGATACAGAAGGCAAAAATAAAGAAGGGCACAAGGGAGAGTAAGGAGAAGATTGAAAGAATGGTGAAGGAGTTGTAAAACAAGTAAAAGGAAAAAGAAGAAAAGAAATAAAATAGAAACGGAAATCATAGAAATATAAGATAAAGAGGAGGGTAGAACGTGAATAAAGTGAATATAGAATGCAGGAAGAAACAAAGGGGAAGTGAGAGAATAAAAAGAAGAGAGGAAGTAGAGAATAGGAAAGAGAGGAGGAGAAGGAGAAAAAGTGAAGAGTGGAGTAGGAGATTAAGAAGAGGAGTGTAAGGATAGAAAAATTTTGGAGACAGAGAAAAGTAGGGAAAGAAAGAAAAGGAAAGAAACGTTGGAGAGTGAGAAGAAAAAAGAAAGAGAGAATGTTGGCGAGTAAGAAGAGGAGAGTAAGGATAAAAAAGGAAAGTAAGGATGGTTGAAGGGTGAGAAGCGAAAAGGAAAAATTAGATGTATGAGAGTAAGGAAAAGCGAGTAAAGAGCGGAGAGCAACAAGAATAAAGAGAATTGTAGAACAAACTGAAAGAAAAGGCGAAGAGAAATAAGAAAAAAGAAAGGAAATCACGAAAAAAAAAAAGTTCGAAAAGTATCGAAAGGGTTAAAAAAAAGTTAAGAGATGGGAAAAACCAAAAGAGAAAAAAGAAATAGACGAAAGAGAAGAGAAAATTATGAAGAAAAGAAAGAAGGAAAAAAAATGGAGAGAAGGAAAAAGAAAAAAAGGTAAAGAAGAAAAATAAAATAAAGATACCATAACATAAGAATCAAGAGGAAGATCGTGGATATTTTAACCTGTGGGAAGACGGTAATAAAAATTAAATTAGATTACATTTTTAAAAGCCAAAAAAAGTGGGGGAAACATTCTGATAGCAGAAGAGAGTATATTTAAAGAAAAAGAGGATGTAAAATAGTACAAATCGGAGATAAGATAAAAAGAAGATTAATTTGTGTAAAAAAGAAAGAAGTGAATTTTTCGATGGGTCAAAGTTAAAAAAAAAGTTGATGATAAAGAAAAGAAAAGAGAGTCTATAAATTAATAGTAACAAGGAAAGGTGAAAGTGAAAAAGGAAGAAAGGAAGGGAGAAAGAAAGGCAGAGAATAGCAGAAGAAGAAAATTAAAGAAGGAAAAAAGCGGGGAAATTAGTACGAGAAGTATTGCAAGGAAGAGGGGAGAAAAAAGGGAAAAGAAAAAAGAATGAAGAAAGAAATATGGGAGGAAAGATGAAAGAGAAAGAGAGAGAATGAGATGAAATGAAGAAAAAAGGAAAGGAGCATGAAAGGAGCAAGAAGGTAAGGAAGAAGAAAAATGAGAGCAGAGAAAGAAGAGGAGATATGTAGAGAAGAAAGAAAGAAAGAAAGAAAGAAAGAAAGAAAGAAAGAAAGAAAGAAAGGTGGAGAAATGAAGGAAAGAGATAGAGAATATGAAATAAAGGAAGAAAGTGAAAGGAAGAAAAGGAAAAAAGAATGTAGAGAGGAAGGAAAAGAAATAAAGAAGAAATAAAAGGGTGCAATAGAAGAAAAAAACAATAAAAAAGAGGAAAAAATGAAAGGAGGAAACAAAGAAAGGATGGAAGGCAAGGAAAAAGGAATAATAGAGAAAGAAAGGAAGAGAAGACGAAGACGGGGGGTAGTGAAGAAGGTAAAAAGAAGGGAGAAGTGAGAAAGTAGTGAAAAGAAGGAAGAAAGCAAGCAAAGAAGAGAAAACGAGACAGCAGTGAGAGAAGAAACAAAAGAAAAAAGAGAGAAGGACGAAAGGAAAGAAGAGAAAAGAGGAAGAAGAGGGAAATGTGAAGAAAATATAGAAAATTGATTAATATAAACGCGTTGGAAACGAAAAAGAACTAAAGATATAAGAACAGAAGAAAGAGGAGATTAAATGGAAGATATATAGAAGAAGAAGAAGAAGAAGAAGAAGAAGAAGAAGAAGAAGAAGAAGAAGAAGAAGAAACAAAGACGATGATTTCAGAAAAGAAGAAAATACAATTACTATGATAATAATGACGGGAATGACGACGACGATGATGACAAGAAGAAGAAGAAGAAGAAGAAGAAGAAGAAGAAGAAGAAGAAGAAGAAGAAGAAGAAGGGCGTGGTATTAATGAAGAAAGAGGATGGCGGTGTAGTGTTGTCTTTGCTTGCCCTCTACTGAAAGAAATAGCAAGTATATTAAAACAAAGAACAGATCGTTTCTCACGGGAAAGTTGAAGTCGTTTCAAGAGACGAGCTTGTGGATATTGTAGTGGTCATGTTTTTCCAAATTTAGATAAATTTCTTCATCGACCTGGAATGGTTGACAACAATCAACAATAAGACAGTCATCAGATACGCCAGGGTATCTAAAATTCACTTTCTTATTTTACTGGAGCTTTCAAATGAGTGGGAACGGCAACTCCGAAAAGAAACATTGAAAGACAAACAACACGAAATTGGATAAAAGTTTCTTAAAATATGATTCGCCTGGTTATTTTTATACATTGTGATTTCCGATTGTTTTTAATACAGGCTAAGCGTAACATGTTGTTGCTTACACACACACACACACATACAGTTACACACATACACACGCACGTGTGTGTGTGTGTGTGTGTGTGAGAGAGAGAGAGAGAGAGAGAGAGAGAGAGAGAGAAACAGAAAGAAGGCAATATCATATTCATATATATATATATATACATATATGAGAGAGGGTAAAGAGGGACATTGCTACATAGGTATGTCCGAGTGAAAGACGAAGAGAGAGCATTACTATATATGTATATATATACAGGGTGGAACGATAAAATTGTCGTCCTAAAGAAAACAATACTACAGCTTTATTTTAAAACTTTTATTGAAAAAATCAATTCAGGTAACTTGATTATGTAGTAGAGCTAACATCTATTCAATGTAGCGCCGGCGGGAGCTCGGCGAATACTCGGCGGATGGCGGCGATCAGGCTGGCTTTAGTGTTGTGGGAGGTCATGTTGGTGATGTTCTCGACGTATGACCAAACGAAGTAGTCCAGCGGGTTCAGGTCGGAGGAGGAGTGGGCCAATGAGAGAAGGGTACCCAGTCGAACCACTCCTTCTGAAGCCAAGCCTTGGTCTCTGGACTTGTGGGCCGGCGCCGAGTCCTGCTGCCACACCCAGGGTCTGCCACCGGCCACCTGATTGCACCAGGCGATCACCACACTCTTCAGTATATCCAGGTACACTTTGGTGTTGACTTTCAAGCCGACTTCGAAGATGTGAGGTGGCATGATGTGGCCCTCACTTGAAACCACACCAAAGACCATAACCGTAGCCGGAAACTTTGTTTTCATCACCCTGGGCACGTCTCTGTTATTCGTGGCAATCCAGATTTGCATTTTGAGGGTGTTGGCAATGGTCTTGTTGTCATAGCTTCGATCGGTAAAGAGCATGAGTTGTACAGCGGCGCATCTCCGATCTCGCTCGTTGAACATTGTGTCACTTTCAGACAGGATAGAAGGCTCCAATCGCTCTTGGGATCTGTACACAACTGGCCAACTAGTTGATGGTCTGCAAGAAAAAAAGAAAACCGGTTTTCATTAAACGGAAATGGAATCATATCGTCTTTTCTAGGGCGACAATTTTACCGTTCCACCTTGTATGTGTGTGTGTGTGTGTGTGTGTGTGTGGCTTCTTTGGTTAATGACATATCAACCTTCGCGGGTTATTTAATCCTCAAACCATCTCTGTTGAAGGACAGTAGGAGTACTATTTAACCCATAATCGGGGTGGAGGATAAGGGTATTCATAACTTACCCAAGGGCATTAGTCTGGAAAATATGGGAAATTAAATCGACATGTTGCACCCGGCAGTTTAATTACCCGTATAGGCTTCATTTTCTCATATCATCGGATTTTATTCCAAACTTTATATATATATATATATATATATATATATATATATATATATATATATATATATGCGTCATTGGTTGATTATTTTCAAGTAGTACGTATGTTTTTAGGCTTTTCTGTTTTTATGGAATTTTCTCCCGGATATCGGTCTCTGTAATATCTTTTTTTTATTTGCAAATTATATCAGGTCTTTCTGTGAACTCCCTGTACACGCACACGTGTGTGTGTGTGTGTGTGTGTCTGAATAAGTAAAAATTATGTATATAATTTTTAACCCTTTGCTCTGGCTCAATGTTTGCAACGATATGAATATGCGATGTTCTAAATTTACAAACTCAAAAAAAAAAAAAAAAAACTATAGATTAAGTGTAAATATCTTAAATTCTTTAAACTCTAAACTGAAAGCATCCCAAATATTAAAAACTAAAGGCTTCATTAGAATTTGAAATAAAAAAGAAATATCTGGATCAGACACTTGAAAGTGCAGGACAAAACAAACACCCACCCACGCGCGTGCACGTGCACACACACACACACACACAAATATATATATATATATATATATATATATACATAAGTATGTATGATCAGAAGAAAATAGTCTAGAGTTTAGACTGTTAAGTGGTAATCCAAGGTGAATTGGAATCTCTAATTGAGAACTTAATGTCAACGGCTATCGAATATATAATTAATTTCAGATAAAAAATATATCGAAACTCACATGCATCGCGAAAACATTTTTTTAATATATTTGACGGAAAAATTCAATTCAGTAGTTCCATTTAAAATTTATTTCAGGTTCAATAATCCTCGTCGGATGGAGATTAATACATTTGTCCATAGAATATGATAAGTACAAATGTATTAATCTCCATCCGACGAGGATCATTGAACCTGAAATAAACCTATAATGGAACCACTAAATTGAATTTTTCCGTTAAATATATATTCCTACCCTTTTCTCCATTCCTTTACTTTTTTCCATTTACATTCCCCCTTTTAAATATTTTTCTGGCATTAAGATCTTGACAAGAGCCAGACGAAACCGGTCGTTAAAATATATACATTTTTTAAAATAATAAACATGCCCACACCTTCCCTATGCCTATATGTTTTCCTTGCAATCAATATATATATATATATATATATATATATATATATATATATATAATTGATTCTGCCATCGAGATCGAGGAATGAGACTTAAACAATTGAGTTGATGTAAACCATTGAACTACCTACTCTGATGATTTGTTCATAGTGAAGAAAACTTTTGTAGAAGAAGCTACACTTTTTGGATTCAGTGATATATATATATATATATATATATATATATAAGACAGTGTGCGTATGACAGAGAGTCAATCAGAGAGGTGGTCAGTAGCTGAATCCATGGTAATAACTGTTTCCATCGCAATTCTACAAATTATATTTGAGCAAACTAGTTGGCAGTTTACAAATCACATGCAAGCGAAGGAAATTTAAACGCTTATGTATTACATTTGTTTTGTTTACATATACCCGCCTAACGGCTACCGAGAGCTCAATATATATATATATATATATATATATATATATATATATACTGGTTGTGTCAATTCTACAAGGTGTGTAAATTCTACTATAAATTCTACCATTTATAACTTATTATCGTTTCTAGACTTGTTCCTACATCAGGTCCTTCATTGTTCCCTTGTACTTTTATTCAGACATTTGGTTCCTACAATTCGTTTCAGGAACATCTCGTAGCATAATTTTTCCATTGTAATATAATTATTAATTTTCTGCGAGTTTTTCACACCAGTTTTAATCGGTGTTCTTTTATTGGAGTCTGAGTGATAGAAAGTCTCCTCAGGTCTCCACGACTATTCTGACTATTTAAGCCGATCTTAATTATGCTGGATTGGATGGTCTCAAATTTACAATTCTTCCAGTCTTTTTTCCGTATCCTAGAAGACCGTTCCAAGTACAACTGGCATCATCGTCACCCTTATATTCAACAGTTTTTTGTTAGTTCTCTGGCAAGGTCCAAGTATTTTCTTTTATCTTTTTGCATTCTTTTATTTTCAATGTGGTCAACCGAAACAGCAAAATCAACAAAATTAGAAGTTTTTTTCTTGTTAATTAACACTTGATAAAAATAAATTAGTTCATTATCATTATTTTACTCCTTTGAGGGTTTTTCATACCATCGTTAGCTGATGGTTTTCCACCGGAGTTTGAGTAACAGCAAGTCTCCTCAAGTCTCCAGGTCTCTTCTTAGTATTCTGGCTGATATTTATAATGCTGTTTTTTTTTTTTAATAGTCTCCACTCGTCCTCTTTTTTCTAAGTCCTACAATTCCTGTACCAATCCTTTGGTGACTGTACAGAACGCGCAAATTACAATTGGTACCACCTTCACTTTCATATTCCATATATTTTTCAGTTCTCTAGCAAGGTCTAGGTATTCATCTCTCTTTTCGCTTTCTTTCAGTTTTACCCTGTGGTCAGCCGGAACGGCTAGGTCCACTATTTGGCAGTTTCTATTCTTTTTGTTTGATTATAACTAGGTCTTGTCTGACCGAGATTAGATGATCCGTTTGCATTTCAAAACCCCAAAGAAATTTGTGCTTTTCATTTTCCTGGACGGACTCTTGGTTGTGCATTTACCTTTTGTTCGCATGGTCAAATTTAAACTTCTTACACAATTCCCAGTGGATCAGATTGCCCACCCAGTCATGTCTAGTCTTATACTCTCTCAGTGCTAATTTACTGCATTCGCTTATTATGTGTTTGATCGTTTCGTCTCAATAGTCAACATCTGCTATTTTTTTTTTTGCGTCTTGATTTGACATAGTCCTTATAGCATTGTTTTGTGCTGTTATCAATTTCTCTCGTAAGGTTTCCTTTTCTTAGCCATGTCCAAGTCTTCTCGTGCGAAATTTAATAGATTTTCGAAATTCGCTTGTTCATCGATTGAAATGTCCATACAGTTGTTTTTCTTATCATTTTTGTTTTCTGTTCATTTTTTTCTGTTGATGCTGTGTTGTCTGTATTGTTTCTCCGGGTTGTAATCAGTTATTATTATTATTATTATTATTATTATTATTATTATTAAGCTCATACAAGCCGTTCTAGCTTCAAACCAAATTAAGTTTTTTTTTGTAATCTATTCTAAATGCATATAATTTATGTACATTATAAAAGAAAAGAACTTGATTTTCTTCATAATGAAAAGGTCTCCTTTGCCGATACCAGATGAGTAGATCTCGTCAAAATCATTGGCTTACACCAAATTACCCACTTCCATCTCTTAACTCTTACCTGAATATATATATATATATATATATATTATATATATATATATTAAAATGAGTAAGTCCACGAAGAGATTTGTATTTTTTAGGATTTATTTATTTATTTATTTTATTCTTACATACATGTATGTTTCCAGCTAGTTGCTTTCGTCAGAGAACATATATAGCACAAGGACTTGTTAATGGGGTACTCAATGAGACTTGAACTCACTCGTGTTTGCAGTTTAGTTAGTTCAAGTCTTATTAACAAGGCCTTGTGCTATATATATTCTCTGACGAAAGCAACAAGCTGGAAATATACACGTATGTAAGAACAAAATAAATAAATGAATCTTTAAAAAAATTTCTTCGTGGACCTATTCATTTTAAGTTATTTCTTTCTCTCCTTGAACCTACCACAAAAAATTATATATATATATATATATATATATATATTTGTGCTTTCTTTGTTTATAATGACTAGAATCTCCTAAGTGGTGCACATCGGAAGTGATAACAATTTTCTGTACGTCGTATGTTTTAGACTGTCAAAGTATGTTATAGGCAGTTTTCCCCGACCTTCTTTTTGTATAGTCTCAATGCTAAAAAATAGGGTTTTTTTAAATTATTATTCATTTATTTATCAATTAGAGTTGTTTTCGGTTGTCATATTCTGCCAATTTTCACTTCCACGTCTTCATATTTGGAAATCCTTTAGGAACAAGAACAAGACATATCGATTACGAGACATGATTTATCCTTCAAATCTTTCACTATAATGTCTGGTCTGCTGGAATTTTATTTTTCTTTCCATGTGTTTCTAATTATTTAAACATATGCAAAAAAGAAATCAGTTCAACTTTTAAAAAAGAAAAATGCTGGTTCAATATCGCTCTACGACTGGAGGTCCAGGTAAAACAGTTTTTCGTCGAATTGAATTATGATCTTGTAGGATTTTCAAATACACATGGAAAGAAAAATAAAACTCTTGTTGGATTTAATCACGTTTTATGTTTCTGAATATTAAATATCTGGATTAAAAAAAGAGAAAGAAAGAAAAAGAAAAAAAAACTGTTATATGGGAAAAAAAAGAAAGAAGTTTTCTATCCCTCTGAAATCTTGTTAAGAATCGATGAAAAAGATTGAAAAGGCGAATGCACATTCCGATTTTGCAAAGTCATCAAAATAGTGAGTTCATTTCCAACTTTAGATTATTAATGGCTCCATCTGGAATATTTGTATATACACAGCCATTTCGCCACGGACCGTATGAGACACAAGGTAGTTTTTTAAGCGAACTACTGCTGGTTTGAATTCGGAGTTTTCCTTCTACCAGTTTAATTGCCTAACCAAGGCTACAGGACCCAATCTGCTCCACTGTTTATTCTATCCTATTTACCAACCCCTCCGCTCGGGAAGGATATGACACAAGGTCAATTTTTAAGCGGAGTTTAACAGGTTTAATTCAGAGTTTTCCTTCTCCTAGACTAGTTGCTGACCAAGGCTGAAGAACCTAGTCTGTCCTACTATGTACCCATAGTTGGAGGGAGAATAATTGGATTCATACCTTTCCCAAAGGTATTAGTGCTATATGAAATGCAATCAGTCTCGTCCAGGATTTGAACTCGTGTCGCCGTGTTCATTTTTATTTATCACTGTTTATTCATCACTGGAGAGAAAACAAATAGATTCATGTTTTTCTCAAAAGTATTCTTGTTAAAAATCGATGAAGAAGATTGAAAAGGCAAATGCACATTCCTATTTTGCAAAGTCATCAAAAGAGTAAGTTCATTTCCAACTTTAGATTATTAATGGTTCCCTCTGGAATATTTGTATATATACAGCCACTACGCCACGGACCGTATGAGACACAGGGTAGCTTTTTAAGCGAACTACTGCTGGTTTGAATTCGGAGTTTTCCTTCTACCTGTTTAATTGCCTAACCAAGGCCAGAGAACCCAATCTGCTCTACTGTTTATTCATCACTGGAGAGAAAACAAATAGATTCATGTTTTTCTCAAAAGCATTAGCGCAAAGTAAAGTGAAAATAACCTCCCCAGGATTTGAACACGGATCGCCGATTTCATTTCTTACGATGATAATCGTTACGCTAAGCGCACCTCCTACAAATCAAGATGAACTCATCTTGATTTTGATATTTTCAAATACTTATGAGTACTACTTTCTAAATGGTAATGCCGTAGAGACTACAGAAATAATTTCTTGTAATTATTCGACAAAAACAAAATCTATTTTTATTGGCTAATATTCCAGAAGGAAGAAGCTACAGCAAACACTGTAAGCAACCTGAAGCCTGTGTGCCATATCTAAAAAAAACTTAGCAAATAAAAACATTTCAGGTGGTGCGCTTAGCGTAACGATTATCATCGTAAGAAATGAAATCGGCGATCCGTGTTCAAATCCTGGGGAGGTTATTTTCACTTTACTTTGCGCTAATGCTTTTGAGAAAAACATGAATCTATTTGTTTTCTCTCCAGTGATGAATAAACAGTAGAGCAGATTGGGTTCTCTGGTCTTGGTTAGGCAATTAAACTGGTAGAAGGAAAACTCCGAATTCAAACCAGCAGTAGTTCGCTTAAAAAGCTACCCTGTGTCTCATACGGTCCGTGGCGTAGTGGCTGTATATATACAAATATTCCAGAGGGAACCATTAATAATCTAAAGTTGGAAATGAACTTACTCTTTTGATGACTTTGCAAAATAGGAATGTGCATTTGCCTTTTCAATCTTCTTCATCGATTCTTAACAAGATTTCAGAACGATAGAAAAATTCTTTCTTTTGTTTTTTCATATAACAGTTTTTTTTCTTTTTCTTTCTTTTTCTTTTTTAATCCAGATATTTAATATTCAAAAACATAAAACATGACTAAATCGAAGCTTTGTTATGTTGACTGCAATAGAATTTGGTTCCGCTTGCGCAATGTTCGGAGATCAGTGAATTTTTTGTCTGTTCAAATAATTATGAGCAGTACTTGGTATCTATCCATCTATCTGTTTGTCCGCCAGTCAATATTTTCGTATATGTATACATATGTATATGCGTGTTTAGATGCGGAGTAAGCTACGCGCATGTGCAAAGAAAATTTTTCTTTTCATACTTTTGACATGCCATTGAATAAAAGAGAATTGCGTTTCCCGTTAAGTTTACTTTGGTGATGACAATAAATTAGTCTCAGGATCAGTCAATAAAAATCGCTTTAAGTTACCTATAACTCTTCATTTTCTCACATAGCTACTTTTATGTGACGTATTTACGACTCGGCTACTGTTAAAACCTTTCGCTGAAATACGAAGACAGTTTATGAATATTTGAAAATTTCCCCACTCTGACACAATAGATTTTTGGGGTTTACTCCTACAATTTCCTAAAGAATTACTTACAGTAAAAGTTGATGTCAACCCAAACAAGAACTTTAATCACGATCAAGTCACGTTTTAAACATCAAATACGCCCCGAGATCTCAGTATTTAAGCAGTGATGAGTCTATTCAGAACTTAAAGTAACAATAGGGAGTATAAGCAACCTGAAGTCATTCTGTCTGACCAAGCTAAAGTTTAGTAGGAAAAAAAAATGACCAATACATAAAGTCATAATGGTAAAAATTATGGATTTAGCACATGAAGAGAATTTTCTCTAAGGTCTTTTTTTTTATTTTCAGTAAATAAACTCAGGACAGATAAGACGCAATCCATTTAAATGACGTACATTCTGGTTTCATAAAATATAACTTAAAATTAAATCATCTAATTAATAATATCATTTTTTTTCCAAGCCACGCGGATTCCTGATTCATCAGTAAACATCACTTTTATCCAAAAGTCCACATACCTTCATATATTTCCTTTAATCTCTTTTTTTCTAGTTGTCTGAATTTCTGAGACGAGGCTTGATGATTTTTATCATTAAGGGTTTTCGGATTATTGCCAACATCTTTATTGTTATTTCCACAACCCTATGTGCCTAGCAGGACGCATAGCGTAACGGTTATAGACGTTGATTCCCTAAGGAGACAATCATCTGGATGTTGTAGGTTCAATCTTGCCTGCAGGCGAATAACAATACTGGAATACTTAACTCTTGTACCCAGTTATGGCTAACGGAATCAGAACAGGCGACCCCTGTGGATTCAATAAAGGACGTAGTTCGAAGTTGCGTGTAGGTTACCAAGTTCGCCAAACACCTGAAGAAGGCCGAAGGACATATCGGCCGAAACGTTGTGGAAATAACAATAAAGATGAAGACAATTGTCCGAAAACCCTCAAGGATAAAAAATCTTTTTTCTGTTTGTGTACTGATCTTCGTTTGTCGTTTCTCTATGTAACTCCCATTTCATTCAGCCGATTGTCATTTCTCTATGTAACTCCCATTTCATTCAGCCGGTTTCTTACAGGTGGATACATAAGTTTTGAGAATTTTTTTTTTTTTTTTGCTCAATGTTAGGTTTTTTTTAAATATCTTTTAACTTTACTCTGGTCTTCATTGCTTGTGCAATCAATAAATCTTACACCAATTGAGGGAATTTTATTTTTGTAAAAGATTTGGCAGAACAGTGAAATATCCTAGTTGATAATTTCTTTTCTTTTTGTTGAATATTACACTGGTTTACAAAGAAATTGAGGCAAGCACAAAAATACCCGTTTTTACCTAATTTGAGGGTGCTGAATTCAAATTTGAAATCCGTTTTTATACATCACATCTAGTTTTTTAGATATGCATAGTGTGCATTTTGTGCATGTACGGTACGTAAAGGCGTATATGAATTCAGGGTTAATTCTAATATTGTGAGACTTATGGCTTATTTTTTAGTTATTATGCACTAAATGTAAGGGATAGCATTACATTATATATATATATATATATATATAGTTATATATCAAGACGGATTTTGACAATAAAGGCAGCAGGTCTCAATCCACACTCTGGCAGTTATTGGAAAAGGTTGTCTCGCAGGCGACGCAGGAGGTTGGTGTCCCTCAACTATCGTGCTACATATCTTTTGGGTTACTAAATATTAGTATTACATTTTCAAATGCACATTTAGTTTTACTTTGTTATATTTTCAGTTTCTCCAATGGCTTCAAGCACGTCAAAATGTCGAGGATGCTTCAACAAGGCCAATTCTTTCTGCTACGCGTGTGGGGACTTCACAACAATTGCACAACGTCGAACCATCACTTCCCTCCTCAGAACCGCCTACTTTCACTATTTTGACTGTAAAATTGGTGATCAGGACAAGTCTTGAGCTCCACACATCTGTTGTAAACCCTGCTACAATGGACTAACTGCATAGTTTAATGGCAAAAAAGTGGCTTTCAACTTTGCAGTCCCGATGGTTTGGAAAGAACCGCGAAACCGCGCAGATGTTTGTTATTTTTATTTAACTAATATAACTGGTTTCAATGCATCTTCTAGGAAAAAGATCAAATATCCCAACCTTCGATCTGCTATGAGACCCGTTCCCCATTCAGATGATCTTCCTGTACCCACACCTCCAGTAAATAAGAATCTTCTTTCCTCATCAAATGAAAAAATGCCTTCAAGGGAGGATTCTGCCGAGTCAATATCTTTGGAAGATATTGAGTCTACATATTCAGGAACAAGTGGCAATGAGCCACACTAGATCACGCAAGAAGACCTGAATGATCTTGCTCGTGATTAGTATCTGTCAAAACAGCAGTCAGAGCACTTGGCTTCTCGGCTTAAACAGTTGAACCTAGTCCAGGAATATGTAAGGATCACCAGTTTCAGGAATCGGAACAAATAAGGTCATTGTACTGTTGTTTTCTCTGTCGCTGGGATAGTCGAGCTGTATCCCAGCATTACAAGCAGAAAGACTGGGGGTCTAGAAGCACTTTTGTTCCTGGCGAACACAGCCTCAAGGAGAATCCTCTGGTGGACATGAATAAAGTGCTTCTTCCTCCTCTTCACATCTAGCTTGGTTTGATGAAGAATTTCGTGAAGGCGTTGCACAAAAATGGTACTGCTTTCCAACACTTGTCTACTGTGTTCCCAGGTCTTAGTGCTGCTAAGCTCAAAGAGGGCATCTTTGTCGGACCTCAGATCCGAGAAGTGCTGAAGGATACTGATTTTGAGGAACTTCTTAATTTAAAGGAACTGAGAGCATGGGAAGCATTTAAGTCAGTCTGTAGTGGCTTTCTTGGTAACACACACGTACCTGATTACCAAGCCTGTATTGAGAAGTTGCTAAAGTCTTACGAGGATATGGGGTGCCGAATGTCACTCAAGATTCATTTTCTCCATTCCCACCTCAACTTCTTCCCGCAAAACCTTGGAGCAGTGAGTGATGAGCATGGAGAAAGATTCGACCAAGACAATACGAAGATGGAGAGCAACTATCAAGGCAAATGGAACCCCGGCATGATGGGAGACTTCTGCTGGATGCTCTTGCGTGACATCCCGGAGGCAAAATACACCAGATCTTCTAAGAAAACATACTTTTGACTGTCTGTGGTGCTATGAATAGTGTAATTGTGTCATCCAAGTATATTGATTCAATCAGTGTTCTTTATCTATCCTGTTTTATCTGTTATAAGCTGCTGCAACTCTTGAAATATGCACATATATTCTCTGTTTATACTAAAATGAGACTATTTAAAAGCCAGAAAACTAGAGGTGATAGAGCAAAACTATTTATAAATTTGAATTCAGCACACCCAAATTAAGAAAAAACACGTATCCCCATTTTTGCCTCAGACCAAAAATTTATTTTTGTAAACCAGTGTCATCATTGTACTTCTTGAGAGTTTTTCACATCAGCGTTAGCTGATAGTTTTCTACTGGAGTTTAAGTGACAGCAAGTCTCCTCGAGTCTACAGGACTCTTCTCAGTATTCTGGCCGATCTCAACAATGCTGTAGTTTGGACAGTCTCCATCAGTCCCATTATTTCCAAGTCCTCCAGTCCTTGTACTAATCCTTTGGTGACTGTTCCAAGAGTACCAATTACAATTGGTATAATGGTCACTTTCATTTTCCACAGTTTTTTCAATTCCCAAGCAAGGTCCAGGTAGTTATCCCTCTTTTCGCATTCTTTCAATTTTACTCAGTGGTCCGCCGGGACAGCAAAGTCCACAATCCTGCAAGTCCTCTCTTTTTTGTTTGAATATCACTAGGTCTGGTCCTCTGGCCGAGATTAGATGATAAGTTTTTATCTCAAAATCCCAAAGAATTTTGTTCGTCTCATTTTCCAGGACGGACTCTAGGTTGTGTATATACCTTTTGTTCGCATGGTCAAATTTAAACTTCTTGCACAATTACCAGTGGATCACCTTGACTACCCAGTTGTGTCTAGTATTATACTCTCTCTCTCTCTCTCTCTCTCTCTCTCTCTCAGCGCTAATTTAATGCATTTGCTTATTATGTGATTGATCATTTCGTCTCAATCACCACATAATCTACATCAGCTGTTTTGTTGCGTCTTGTCAATTCTTGCTAGTCCTTATGGCGTTGTTTTGTGCTGCTATTATCATTATTATGATTTACTCCTTTAGAGTTTTTCACATCAACGTTAGCTGTTGGTCTTTCACTGGAATTTGAGTGACAGCAAGTCTCCTCAATCTCCTGGACTCTTCTTAGTATCCTGGCCGTTCTCAATAATGCTGTTGTTTGGACGGCTTCCAATCGGCCGCCAATTTCCAAGTCCTCCAGTCCCTTTGATAATCCTTTAGTTACTGTATCGAAAGAACCAGTCACAATTGACATAATTGTCACCTTCATGTTCCACAGTTTTTTTCAATTCCCAATCAAGGTCGAGGTATTTATATTTCTTTTCACATTCTTTCAATTTTATTCCGTGGTCAACAGGGACAGCAAAGTCGACGATTTGCAAATTCTCTTTTATTTTGTTAATCATTATTAGGTCTGGTCTTCTGGCCGAGATTTGATGATCTGTCTGTACGTCAAAGTCCCATAGGAGTTTATGAGTGTCATTTTCTAGGACAGGTGCTGGTTGTGCATATACCATTCATTCGTATGGTCAAATTTAAATTTCTTGCACATTTCCCATTGGATCACCTTGCCCACCCAATCGTGTCTGGTCTCATACTCCTTCTGTGCTAATTTGCTGCATTCGCTTATTATGTAATTGATGGTTTCATCTCTATTAAAGCATAGCCTAGATTTGCTATTTTGTTGCGTCTTGTCTATTCTCGTTTTGATTTGATTGGTTCTTATGGTGTTGTTTTGTGCTGCTATTAGGAGAGATTCTGTTTCTCACTTAAAGTTTCATTTTCTTAGCCATGTCCAGGTTTTGTCGTGTGAGATGTTGTTTATTAGTCGTTTAAAACGCTCATTATTATTATTATTATTATTATTATTATTATTATTTCTTGCGCCTTTCACTGGGGTCTGAGTGACTTCAAGTCTCTAGGATTCTTCTCAGTATTCTTTCCGATCTCAATAATGCTGTTGTTTGAATGGTCAAGATTCTTCCTCTTATTTCAAGTCCTCCAGCCCCTTTACCAAGCATTTGAGGATTGTTTCAAGCGCACCAATAACAATTGGTATCACCGTCACCATCACGTTCCTTTATTATGCGAGTTTTTCACACCAATTTTAACTTGCGGTCTTTTACTGGAATCTGAGTGATAACAAGTCTCCTTAAGTCTCCAAAGACTCTTCTCAATATTTTGGCCAATCTCTGATTTCTAAATCTTCCAGTCCATTTACCAAGCTTTTGGAGATTGTTCTGAGCACACCAATTACAACTGTTATCACTGCAACCTTCATGTTCCATAGCTATTTAGTTCTCTGGCAAGGTGTAATTACTTACCTCTCTTTTTGCTTTCTTTGATTTTCACTCTGTGGTCCGCCGGGAAGGCAAAGGTGACTATATGGCAGATTCTATCTTTTTATTTATTTTTTTATTTATTTTTTCATTTGTTGACTATCACTAGGTCTGGTCTTGTTAAAGCGATTGTCTGCGGAATCGTAGTAAGCGAGTTCGTATTCCAGTCGCGCTATTACGTTCACTTTCGAGCAAATACCCTTGGGAAATGTATGAATCTCCTTATCCTCCCAGCTATGCGTTAAATAGTACCACTACTGTTCTTCTAGGGGAATGGCTTTGGCATTAAATAACCTACAAAGGTTGACATGACATTAAACCAAAAAAACAACTAACCAACCTGGCCAGGATTAAGTGATCTTTTTTTATCTCAAAATCCCAAAGAATTTTGTTCGGGTCATTTCCTAGGACGGATTCCAGGTTGTGCATATACCATTTGCTCGTATGGTCAAATTTCATTTTCTTGCGCAATTCCCAGTGGGCCACCTTTCCCGCACTATCGTGTCTAGTCTTATACTCTTTTTGTGCTAGCTTGTCACATTCGCTTATTATGCCATTAATTGTTTCGTGTCGATCACCACAAAACCAACACTTGCTATTTTGTTTCTTCTTATCAATCTTTGCTTTAACATAGTCGGTCCGTATGGGGTTATTATTATTATTATTATTATTATTATTATTATTGCTCAATCTTCTGTGTATTGAACTCTTCTTCTAAATTCAAAACAACACAAAAAGAACAACACAAAAAGCATATATATATATATATATATATATATAGGATCACTTTGTCGATAAAAACTGCACTAAATGACCTCTCTCAGATGGTGGGAAAAACCATTCTTGTGATGTTGTTCTGCTGGCCAGTGGCGGTGAACCACTTTGATCGGCCTCTCTCTTTTTCTTACCTATACGTCACGTCGAGGGCAACACAATGTGAGATGTTCACACCATCTTTGTGTCGGAATGACGACACTCAACACCCGACACTTTTTTTTAGCCTTTTTGGCTTTGTTGTTAACCCCTTCCGGATCACATCTTAGCGAGTGGACATTTTTTTTTGTAAACATGCCTTACGATCGCTGTTCGTGTACTTGTAAAATATATAATTGTTTCCAAACGACACAACACCCAAACTACTTCACTTAATCATTTTTTTTAATTTCTTAATTCAAAAAGCGTTTCATTGACAGTTTTTACTAACAGGAATACCATTGCAGTTGGGGTGAGGAGATTTAGGGTGGTGAGAGGGCTTTTGTCTTGGGAGTTACAGTCTGACTTGGATAGCTCAGACGGCTGACGTAATAGATAACGGAAACAGAAATAACCCACCCAAACATATAAACATACAGTGAGTCCCCAAAACAGGGAGTCCCCCAAACATATAAACATACAGGGAGTCCCCCCAAACGGGGAGTCTCAAAACATATACACATACATGGAGTCCACCCAAACAGGGAGTCCCAAAACATATAAACATACAGGGAGTCCCCCCAAACAGGGAGTCCCAAAACATATAAACATACTGGGAGTCCCCCATACAGGGTGTCCCAAAACATACAAATATACAGGGAGTTCTTCCATACAGGGTGTCCCCCAAACATATAAACATACAGGAAGTCCCCCTAAAATTTAGTTTTATTATAAATACAATGCTTATTAAGATATATTTAGCTTTTCTAATCCAAATCAAATAAGATATACATAGAATTTTTTTAGGCATTTAAGGTGTTCAAACTGATAATCGTTTTCATCCAGGCACTGCTGATAATGTGAACAGATGGAATTGCAAACATCACTGAGTAATCGCAAATGTTCAAACTGATGACTCTTTCGTTTAAGGAACTGCTGTTAAGAAAAAAATGGAATAGCAAACTTCAAAAATCGTTTCAATTGGTATTTGGGTGAATTCTGTTTCAATTGCTGTTCTCAACTCATCGATTGTTGTAGGTTTTGTAATATAATGTTAAAGGGTTCACTTAAATGACAAACTTCTAGGCTCCTCAGAACCCGCATGTTACGGTTGAACATCATGTAAACTTACAGGGGTTACAGTGTGGTGTGGATTATCAGTGCTGGGTGTAATTGAATCATTCTATTTGGAAAACAATCACTGATCAAATTGTGTATAAATCATTTGGTACACTATGTATATTCAAGCATTATAGTTATTCCACATATTACAAGCTTTTCAAGCCAGTTTTAACGGTCTTTTTCCTAGGGCCAGAGGGATAGCATACTTCCTTAGATTCTTAGGAGTCTTCTGTTGCCTAGTCGGCTGGGGCTGTAGAATTGCTTCTCTGCAGAGGGGTAAGACCCCACCTCCCAACGAGTGTCCTGCGTATGACACTAATCAATCTGAGTGGTAGCACCTGATAGGGTTCTATCTACGGGTAAAATAGAACTAAACAGTGTACTTATTCAGAACTGAATTGCTTGAAATAGGGCTGTTTTGACATTTAAACTGATTTTTCATTTAAACTGCGTACTTATGCTAAACTGAATTGTTTAGAATAGAACTAGTTTTGTATGATAAACTGAATTATTTGAAATAAAAGTGTTTTGACATTTAACTGTGTGTAAACAAAAACTATACTAATAGAACTGTTTCACTAAACTGAATAGCTTGAAATAGAAATGTTTTAGAGAACTAAATTGTGTACTTATGCTAAATTGAATTGTTTGGAATAGAACTGTTTATTTCTTATTATAACGGATTTGGCATGGAATAACCGACAAAGTTTGATATGCCATAAAACCAAAACAAACAAACAAGGACTCTTCTGAGTATTCTAGCTGATTTTGACCGTGCTATGATCTGGATGGTATCGATTATTCTTCTAATCACTAGTTCCTTCAGTCACTTATCTAAGTTTTTAGGGACCGTTTTACGGGCTACAACAGTGATTGGTATCACCGTTACCTTCATGTTCTACAGTTTCAGCTCTCTAGCAAGGTCCAGGTATTTGTTTAATCTTTTAGTTTATTTTATTTTCATTCTATGTTCCACTGGAACAGCAAAGTCCACCAAATAACAATTTCTACCTTATTATTATTTTATTCCTTGCGAATTTTTCACTGGAGTCTGAATAACAGGAATTTCTTTTTCAGGTTTCTAGGACTCTTCTCAGTATTCCGTCCAATCTAAACAATTTGAATGGTCTCAATACTTCCTCTAATTTTTCTCTTTGTTCTCTTTTTGCTTATTTCTTTTTTTTTCCTTTTTAACCAGCACTATGTTTGGATTAGGGAATCCGTTTGTATCTAGGACGAATTCTAGGTT
This sequence comes from Sepioteuthis lessoniana, assembly GCA_963585895.1. NCBI lineage: Eukaryota > Metazoa > Mollusca > Cephalopoda > Myopsida > Loliginidae > Sepioteuthis > Sepioteuthis lessoniana. The sequence goes on from OY757909.1 coordinate 33,053,580, forward strand.
GTGTATATACCATTTGGTTGTATGGTCAAGTTTTAATTCCCTGCAGAGTTCCCAGTAGGTCACCTTTCCCACCGAATTCTGCCTAATCTTCAATTCCTTTCTTGCTAGCTTACTGTATTTACTTATTATGTGATTAACAGTTTCATCTCTTTCTCTGCATACCCTTTTCTTGCTATTCTGTTGCGTATTATCAAATTCCACTTGAACATTATTGGTCCTTATGGCGTTATTTTGAGCTGCTTTTAGAAAAGAGTCAGTTTTTCCCCAGAGATTTCTCTTTCTATGTCCATGTCTTCTCGTGGGCAATCTCGCCCGTTTGTCACTTGAAATATCCGTACAGTTGTTTTTCTTCTCATTTCTGTTTTCTAGTGTTTATTGTTTTTCTATCTGTACTTATGCGAATGCTGTTATTGACAGCTTTAATTAGTCTTTCTTTGCTCTTCTTCTTCTTCTTCTTCTCATTATTATTATTATTATTAATAGCAAAAATTATGTAAAAAAATATGTGCTATTTGTAAATTTGTTTACATTGTTAAACGATAATGATGTGTAATAATTTGCATGAAAACAGATTCAATAGCGAATTACATCTCAATTTAGAAATTTATCAAAAACTTGCTATTCATCTAATTTCATTAAAAGTTTCAGTATTTTTCATTTATTATCAAATTATACATGAATAGATTATTTTATAAGCAAAAAATTTGAAATATTTTTTTTTCAATTTTCGAATTTGCTTAACTGTTGTTTATTTACTTATTTATCTATTTATTTTCTTTTTTTTTTAATAGAATTTTCCGCTTTTCTTTGGGCATATTGCAGCTTCAGAACTCCGGCGCCACCCCTCTATACTAAGTTCAGGTTCCATGCTTGGCCTCTGATGTTGCTCAAACGGACACGAAAAGATCAACCAAAAGCGAACTGTCAAATCATCCATTCTCTTCAAGTCTCGAATGGAGATAACCGACTTCATCATTATTCCACAATATTTTTGAAAATTACCAAAAGGTTATTGTTATCAGACGACAGTCGACAGTTCGCACGTGGCTCTCGCCAAATATCACAACCTTTTATTTATTCCTTTATTTATTTTACTTCTACTCCCTTCTAAGATTGGGCCAATCTAAAGATCAGCTTGAGTTTCCATCTCTGCGGGAGAGTGTCAGCTCAGCTCAGCTTACCTCAGCTCAACAGCACCTCATAAAAGACAATCTAAACCACATCGCTTCATCTTGGTGGGAGTTTAGTGAGCAGTGAATGGCCGAGTTATTCCCTTCTCATCTCTATCAAAGAAAGACTAACGTCTCATTTGATTCTATTTTTTAATTAGTCGTGACTCGTCTAAGACTTGATCCCTGATTTAGGGAGGGTCAATGCTTGAGCCATTAACTTTGCTTCCGGCTTTGTTCGACCCTGAAATATTCCTTTGTGACGGCACCTCCCATTGTCACCCCAAAGTTTCCGACTGGGGCAGCCAAACGGAAAGATTACTTGTTTTATGGCGATGGACTGCTATCCTTCATTATCAAATGATGTGGAAAGGGTGACTTTTTAAAAAGATGAAGAAAAAAAAGAAAAGAAAGAAGAATGAGGAAAATGGACAATAGTAAACAAAACAAAGAAAAGAGAAACCTTGGGGTGGTGTAATGGTAAACAAGCTAATATCGACGATCCATGAATAATGAGTTTGTTCCTCACTGGGTGCCCCATGCATGGAGCTTAAGCTAAGCTTTGTTTTTTTGTTTTTTGTTTTCGTTTTTTTAAATTTCAGACTCATAGTCATGTTGCCTTAAGAGCACATGTTCCATCCAGGTCACTAAAGAAGAGTTGATCTTGTTTAATCTGAAATAGATTGGCCTAGTGGATAGAGTATTCGCCAATGGTCCGGGAGACCTGGGTTCAATCCCAGGTCATGTCATATCAAAGACTTTAAAAATAGTATTTGATACCTCCTTGCTTAACACTCAGCAATATAAGGTACGTATCAAGGGTAAAGTGGAGCAATCCAGGGAAAGGAGTAGCAACCTCCCCTACAACTCGGTGTAGTAGCTATTGAAAAGGGAGCCTTCTGGTACTACGGTCGCTGACTTTACTGAACTTAGGTAACATTTAGAAATGTTCTTAATTGTTTCATTGAAATCTCTTTCATATTCTGTCTCTATTCTCATTTATTCATCTATATTGTTTTCTCTGTGTAATTTCTAACAAGTTGTAGTGCAACCAACTGAGTTGTGAGTTTGATCCTCACTGAGTGTCTCTTATGCCAAATTCAAGCCACGCTTTTGAGGAGATATTTCACAAAATATAATGGCTACAGTTCATTAGGAGATGCTTATGGTGTAACGGTTAACGTTGTAGAAAATGGAGACAGCGACCCAAGTTCAAATTCTGGACGAAGTTATTTGCATTCCACATTGTACTAACTCTAGCTATTCCCCCTCTGGCAATGGGTAGATAGTAGGGTTGACTGGGTTCTTTAACCTTGGTATGGCAACCAAAGTTGACCTTGTATCGTATCCTGCTCGTGCAGGAGGTTGGGTAAATGCATACTGTCGGCTAGACTCGTGAATAATTGACTAGTGAGTTCGATTCCCACTAAGTGTCCCGTACTTTCTGCGTTCTTCCGTAGATAAACTAACCTTAACTGATGACTATTGATATAGTTCGGTTTCCAACAAATGATCTAGTGCTGAGCCTAGGTTTAGTAAATATTCTGGGTACTTTGCCGCGGATTCCTCTGCCACTTATAGGTTTGGTTTGGTTTCTTAATTTAATGGAATATCAATCTTCGTGGGTTATTAAATGCCAAAGGCATCCTTATAGAAGGATAGTAGTGGTACTATTTAACCCATAGCTAGGAGGATAAGGGGGTTCATACCTTTCCCAAGGGTATTTGCCCGAAAGTGAACGTAACAGCACGACTGGAGTCGAACTCACTTACTACGATGTCGCAGTCGAGCACGTTAGCCACTGCTTCACAGGACTTCCCCCATTTCACGTAAAGGATGCAATATTTTAAAGCAGAGTAAAGTTGGTTTGAATTCAGAGTTTTCCTTCTCCTACACTAGTTGCCTAACCAAACCTAGAAAACCCAGTCTACCCCTCTATTTACCCATAGCCAGGAGAGTGAGAACAGGTCGATTCATGCCTTTGCCAAAAGGTATTAGCGCGAAGGGGAATGCAAACAGCCTTTCTAGGAACTAACTTAGGTCGCTGATTTCATTTTCTATCATTATAACCATTTTATGGAGGTGCCCGTGGTGTAATGGTTATCGTCGTAGGAATTGGACACAGTGACACGAGTTCAAATCCTGGACGAGACTGATTGCATTTCACATAGCACTAATACCCTTGGGAAAGATATGAATCCAATTATTCTCCCTCCAGCTATGGGTAAATAGTAGGACAGACTAGGTTCTTCAGCCTAGTCTAGGAGAAGGAAAACTCTGAATTCACAAACATACACATGGAGGTGCCCGTGGAGTAATGGTTATCGTTGTAGGAATTGAACTCCGCTTAAAAATTGACCTTGTGTCATATCCTGCCCGAGCGGTTGGTAAATAGGATCATTATAACCATTTCGCTAAGCGCACCTCATTGCACTGGGATAATAGTCATCGATTGTTCTTGATCATTATTTTTTAAAGTGAGTTCGATCCTTACGAGGCGTCTCGTACTTGTGATCTCATGTCAGACTAAATTAAACTTAATAAATACCCAAGAAGTTGAAAAAAGGCAACGAAGAAATTAAATTGGTTGGTAATTTGGATGGTGTCTAATGACATTTCAACCTTTGTTAGGTATTTAATGCCAAGCTCTGTTTATATATATATATATATATATATATATAGGTATTATTTGGATGGAAATAACGGGATGGAAATGAATTTATAATAAATAAATTTATAATCCTAATGTGACCGGTTTGTTGTTTTTTCTTAATGAAATATATATATATATAATGCAAAAGGGAAAAGTTCTTCGAAGTAATTTGTTTGCTCACTGTTAAATGGTTTCATGTATTCCTATCTGATACGAATAATTCTATTTAATATTAATTATTGGTTGGTTGGTTGGTTGGTTTTTATGGCATATCAACCCTTGTTGGTTATTTACACCAAATCTATTTTTATGTAAATAATCAGTTCTATTTAAAACAATTCAGTTTAGCATGAGTACACAGTTTAATTGTCAAAAACATTTCTATTTCAAACTATTCAGTTTATTCAAACAGTTATATGTAACAATTCAGTTTAGAGTAAGTACAGTTTCAATGACAAAAACAGTTCAATTTCAAACAATTCAGTTTAGCATAAGCACGTAGTTTAAATGTAAGTACAGTATAATAGTGAAAAACAATTCTATTTCAAGCTATTCAGTTTAGTCAAGCAGTTCTAATTCAGTTAATTCAGTTTAGTATAAGTACAGATGTTGTTTACACACAGTTAAATGTCAATACATTTCCATGTTAAACAATTCAGGTTAGTGTAAGTACTGTTTCAATGTCAAAAAACTATTCTATTTCAAATAATTAAGTTTAGCATAAGCACGCAGTATAAATGTAAGTACGGTTTAATTGTCAAAAACATTTCTATTTCAAGCCATTCAGTTTAGTCAAACAATTCAGTTTAGCATAAGTATGCCGTTAGTTCTATTTAACTATTTGTTTGCCCATAGTTAAATGATTTCAAGTATTGCGGTTTAATAGTCGTAATTCTATTCATCAAATATTCCTATGTAATATAGATAATTTGCGACTTCTGTATGGTTTCAAATAACTAATAACAATTGTCCTAAGTAAATGATTGAACAGTTCTATTTGGCAGACATATTGTACCCTAAGAGGTACAACCACTCCGGTGGAGAGTGGACCTGGGAGTAATGGCAATGAAAAGGTAGTCCATATTCCCTAAAGCTCCGGGACTGGAACCTCACTATCAGATACCGTTTAATGTCATACCCAGGATACTTTTTGTGGTGGTGGTGGTGGGGGGGACTTATCCTTCTGCAGTCGGCGTATTCCCTAATCCCAGCCGACTAGGCGGAAAAGAATATCGATGGAAAGTAATTTGTAATATACACACCAAACGCTACACAAAAAAAAGCCACACACAAAAAACAAACAAACGTGAAAGCATAAAATTGAAGATGGAGGTGTGGTAGGAGCATGAAAAGATAAGAAAATAATCAAGAAAAAATTTGAAGCCGGTGAAAAAAGGGTAGGAGATAAAAGTAGCAAATAAGAAAGTGAATGGGAGAAAAGGAAACAAACAGTTGAGAAGAATAAGAAGAAATAATGATTTTTTAAAAAGCAGAAAGAAAGAGACTTAGAAAGAGAATAAATAAAAGAAATGAAAAAAGATTTTTAAAAAATCGATTAAGAAGAAATAAGTTAAGAAGAAAGAGATTAAGAAGGAAGAGATTGAGACGAAAAATAGGAAAGCAGGAAAGAAAAAAAAAGAGAATAAAACTCCAGAAAACAAGAAGAAAAAAATGAAAGAGAAAATGAAAAGGAGAAAGATATAACAAGAAACAGGACAAGAAGAATGAAAACGAAAATAAAGTAGGAAAGAATAAAATGAGAATAAAAATCCAGAGAATAAGAAGAATGAATAAAAAAAGAGAGAATATGAAGGAAGAAAGAATCAGAAAGAGAACAAGAAGAAAGAGAACGAAAAGAAAGAGAATAAGACGATAGTGGATGAAAAAATTTTGATATAAAGAGAATAAGAAGATTAAAAAAGTGACAGAATAAGAGAATAAGAAGAAAAGGAATAAAAAGAAATAAGAAGGCAGAGAATGAGAAAACGAGGAACAAGAATGAGATTATAAAGAAAGAATAAAAAAAAAAAGAGAATAAGAAAAAGATACAATGAAAAAAGCGATAAAATAGAATTAGAACCCAGCGAAGAAAAAATATAAGAATAAAGTGAGTAAAAATAAAAGAAAACCAAAGTATAAAAAAGAAAATGAGAAGAAAAAGAATAAGAAAGAGAATATGAAGAAAAATATTAAACGAATAAAAAAACAATAAGAAAAAGAAAAAATAAGAATAAAAAGAATAAGAATTTGAGGAATAAAAAAGAATAAGAATATAGAGATTAAAAAGAATAAGAATGATAATAGAATAAGAATATAGGGAATAAAAATAAGAATATAAATAATAAGAAAAAGAATAAAAATATAGAGAATAAAAAAGAATAAGAATATAAGGAAGAAGAAAAAGAATAAGAATATAGAAAATAAGAAAAAAGAATAAGAAAATACGGAATAAGATAATACGGAATAAGAAAAAGAATAACAATATAGGGAATAAGAAAAAGAACAAGAACATAGAAAATAAGAAAGAGAATAAGAAAAAAGAATAAGAATGTAGGAATAAGAAAAGGAATCTGAACATAGAGAATAAGAAAAAGAATAAGTATATTGGAGATAAAAAAAGAATACGAACATAGGGATTAAGAAAAAGAATAAGAATGTAGGAAATAAGAAAAAATAATAAGAACCTAGAGAATAAGAAAAATAATAAGAATATAGGAAATAAGAAAAAAGAATAAGAATATTTTCAAGTAAAAACAAAACAAAACATATGGAACAAGTGAAAAAAAAAGAACATAGGGAACGAATAAAATGTCTAAGAACAAGAATTGGAAGATAGAATATTTTAAAAAATAAAGCGGAGAATCATAAAAGAGAAAAAAAACACTTAAATTGATGATTAATTACTGTTTCAGAGAAAGATTAAAAATGAAATAATTAAATGAATACGTGACTTTAACTGGATATGAAATGTCTATTGGATTGGAACATCAAGCGGGTAAAGAGGGGGAAGTTGGAAATAACAAACAGACGATAAGAGAAGAGACATTTTGCCCCCGACTGAAACCCTTACCACCCTGAACACTGTCCGGAGAGAACAAAAGACAAAACAAAACAAAACAACTGAAGGAACAGAAAGGAAAGGCAAACAATGTCTTCATCAACATTTTGACCGTCTGATGACAATCTTACAATCGTAAAAACGTGATAATGAGTCTTTCATTAGGTCGCCACAAGAGACATTAACGCAAAGAGCAAATGGATGAAAAAGAATATGACTAGGTCATTATTTTCTCTATAAAATAAGGGTCACGTGACCTCTACTGAGGAACGAATGGGCGCTCGTGTGTATGTACGTGTGTATACTCGCCTCGTTTCGTGTTCGTACCTCATTTTACGTAAGTTTCAAATTCAGCAAATTTCTCCCCTCCTCTCTCTCTCTCTCTCTCTCTCTCTCTCTCTCTCTCTTTCTCTCTCTCTATCTCTCTCTCTCTCTATATATATATATATATATATATATATATATATATCGCTGAGAAACAAGAAAATCAATAAGTATATTCCATTATAAATTTTTTCACCCGTTCGATGGGATAGTCAGAGAACTCAATTTGGATAATTCCATCTTAGTACGTCTATAGAATCTATAATAATAATAATAATAATAATAATAATAATAATAATAATAATAATAATAATAACACACATAAACTCCTTTGGGACTTTGAAATACACACGGATCGCCTAATTTCAGCCAGAAGACCAGACCTTATAATAATCAACAATGTCTTGGCGTTATCAAAAGTGGAGTTCAGAGATGCTTGGGCCAGTTAAAAACCTACTAGATTAAGTCAATTAAATGGCAATAGGGATATTCTGAAGAAAATGTTTCGTTCATTACTCATTTCTGTCTTTGTAAAAACCACTTAACTTTCAAGATTAATGATTATTACTTATTATCAATGGGGAGTTTTTCTTTTTTTTTTCTTCTTCTTTTTTCTTTTTTTTCTTTTTTCTTTTTTTCTTCTTTTTTCTCTTTGTTCTTTGTTCTTTTTTTCTTTTCATCTTTTTTTAATTGGCGCGTTTTAAAGCAAAATATGCTAATTAGCTCATCCCAATTGGGAAAAAATAATTACTTTTGTCAAGTTTTATAGCGGGCTATTCAAAAACTTGATTGAAACAGTATGAAGCGATTATTTTGCCGACACAATTTTTGTCTGGACCTCGTACCCTGGCAAACAGACAAACACTGCAGCTTTATATATAGGAGATGTGTTCAGACAGCGTTCCGGTTACTTTATCCTGAACAGAAATGAACAATGAAATAAAAGTTAATTTTCTTTAAATTGGCTCCTTTCTATGCTGCCTTCTTATTCCGGTGAGTTGGCCGCTGCCCGAAGCACTAAGTCTCTTAAAACAGATGAAACCCATTAATTTGATAATGATTTATTACTGTGACAAGTGCAATGGCGGTTATTTGGAACACGTCCCGTAAAAAAAAATGCATCCTTGGAGCCAGAGACATCAAATCAATGTTTTTTAATTGCTATTATATCAGCTTCCAGGACATGCAATCTTTTTTTGAGTTTCTTGTCTCAGTAATAAATCATTATCATGTTAATGGATTGCATCTATTTTGAGACAGTTTTGAATGATTTTTGGTTTGTTTTGGTTTCTTTGTTTAACGGCATATCAACCTTTGTAGGTTATCTAATGCCAAAGCTATTCTCCTAGAAGAGCGGTAGTGGTACTATTTAACCCATAGCTAGGAGGATAAGGGGGTTCATACCTTTCCCAAGGGTATTTGCCCGAAAGTGAACGTAACAGCACGACTGGAGTACGAACTCGCTAACTACGATTCCGCTGTTCATTGCTTTAACCATTACACCACGAGGACAACCCCTATGATTTTTGTTTCCAAATAAGTAGGGACACAAAATATTTTTCCTCTCTTGTCCAAGGTATTGTGATCGAGGATTAATAGTTGTTATTGTATATTATTTTTCAAATCTGAAGCAGAAAAGAGCACAACATTACTATGAGTAGAGTTATTAGCAGTCACATGGGTCCCATATATATTAAGACATCCTGTACGTCTAAAATTTCCCTTTTGATATTATGAGAAGTTGAACCAGTATATTTCTGTCGATATCCTTCATATCTTCATATCTCACCCTTGCGATAATTTTTCTGTTTAAAAAACAAGAAAAAGTGTCATGGAAATAAGTCGGGTGGCTATGAAGAGTGCTGCACTTGCATAATCCTATGTTTCACGCAAACTGACGATTAGAAAATAACAAGACTGAGGATTAAAAATAGTATCGAGAATTGGCACTGAGTCATGTATATTTCTTCAAGACATCACTCTAGACCACTAGATATCATCCCTTTACTCAGTTGTACGTAAGTTTTCATTTAAATTTTGCATTTCAAAGTTAGAAAAAATCAGTTTCGATACTTTTATGTTTATATATATATGCTTCAAGAATAGTATATATTGGGAGTTCTAAAAAAGGTCTTTCCGTTGGGAGGGGGGGGTCACGTCTTGTCAGAGAAATTCCGTGACAAGCAAGCAATAACGAGAAATAAATTTCATTCCTCGTTATGGCATGCCTGTCAGGGAGTTTTTCTGACGAGACCTGACTGAAAAAAGGGTCCTTTCTTAGAACCCTCTATTCTAAAATTTTGCATGTACCATAGGATTCATATATGTAGTTACTCTAGATCTTCGCGTAGTAGCTCAATCGACTGGGTCAGCAGAATAAACCGACTGCATTTCTGCAAAGGAGTAAGACTCCCCTAATGAGTGTCCTGGATAAGACACTAAACAATCTGGCGGTGAGGCTCCAGTGATGCTGGAGCTTTGGGGAATATAAAGTACCTCTTCGTTGCCATCACTCTCAGGTCCACTCTGGCCCAGAGTGGTAGCACCTGATAGGGTCCTATCTATAGGTCAAATAGAACTAAACTGTACTGATGCTAAACTGAATTGTTTAAAATAGAACTGTTTTGGCATTTAAACTGTGTACTTATGTTAAGCTGAATTGTTTGAAATAGAACTGTGTATTTGTATAAAAATGGATTTGGCATTAAATAACTCACAATGGTTGATATGCCATAAAAACAAAGCAAATCTTAGCGTGGGCAAAAACTCTCGTTGCGCTGTCGCTAACGTGCTGGAAGACGATATCGTTGTAAGCGAGTTCGCACTTCAGTCGCACTATTACGTTCAAAAGGCATGAACCCCTTATTTTCCAGCCATGGGTTAAATACTGTCACTGCTCTTCTTTAACAAGGATGGCTTTGGCATTTAATTAACTGTTGAAGTTCTATATGCTATTAAACAAAGAAACCAAACAAAACCTCTAGCTTATTGCGGTCACTCGGATGGGGGTACAATTTCTTTTATCGAAATTTAGTCTACCTACAATTTATAACACTTGTAGTGGTATAACTTATTCCTCTAATTAAAATCTAACTAAAACTGAAGAAAGCTGTCTATGTGTACATTCACAGGGATTATTTGACGACATGTCATTGTATGAGGACCAACAGGATTATTTCCCTTTATTTGTAGATTTTTTTAAAAGATAATGTGGCCACCCAAGGATTTCGAGGGTTGGACACTTTACCTGATCCATTTTTAACTTACTTTCTTAAATTTAAGTTAAAAAGGAGACAATTTCTACATTTTTTCTCAATATCTTAATCATGTTGGCTATATTACATGATGTATAATTTCTTTAATGAACAAAATACGGTGAGTCGTAATAATCAAAATTATTTTGTATGGTGGGGACTATTAGAAAATACAAAATTACGTTCATCTTCAATTTACTGGCAATTGGTACTGTACTAGAATAATAACGGTAAAAATTCATGATTTTTATAAATTTAATTGGGAATTCTTAATGCATTGGTTTTATAGCAAATTCCCCAAATATTTTGTCATGCAATTTCGTTCTAAATCAACAAGTATCTGTTTCTTGATGGCAATGACAGCCAGCAAAGAGAGCTATTCTTGTGCCTCTGAAGAATAATTGAATTCTGTCCAAAGTTAAGAAGCTTCTTTCGGTTACAAGGCACTAGTAAGACTGGTTAAGAACCGCCGCTGCCATATGACTATTTGCCCAAACCCATTTCTCAATCAGATACTTTTATAGATAAATATAAATGATATATCTTTAAGAAACTAAAAAAGAAAATTATTGATGGCTATTTTGTTTAATGGCATATCAACCAGCCAAATTTTATGCTAAAGTCATCCGTGGAAAAAAACAGCGTTGATACTATTCAAACCCATATAGCCTAGTCGACTGGGGCAGTAGAATTCACCTACTGCATCTTTGCAGTGGGGTAAGACCCCCACCTCCCCAACGAATGTCCTGATATGACATTAAACCATCTGATGGCGAGGCTCCAGCCTTTGTGATTTAGAAAATGCAGAGTACCTTTTGATTGCCATTGCTCCCAGGTTCACTCTGACCCGGAGTGGTCGAACCTATGGGTCAAATAGAATAAATGTGTGCAAACAAATGACTGATGTTAAATTGTGGTTGTTATATAGTAAAACTTGAAACCATTTAATTGTCTGCAAAAAAGAGCACAGGTTCGTTTAAGAATGTTATCTACAAAATGAATTTGTAAATCATATATATATTTGATATATGTGTAAACAGGATTTGGCATTACATCACCTACAATGGTTGATATGCCATAAAACCTAACCAAACCAAATCATATATATTTAATATATATGAGTAAACAGGATTTGGCATTAAATCACCTACAATGGTTGATATGCCATAAAACCAAATCAAACCGATCAACCCATAGCTACGGAGATAAAGGGTTCATGCCATTCCCCAGAGTATTATACCGAAAGTGAACGTAATGGTGCGACTGGAGTTTGAACTCGCTTTCTACGATTTTACAGTCGAACACGTTAGCCACTACGCCACGAGAACTTCCCTACACCTCCTGCTAATTTACATCATGGATTTTTCGTACACAAAAACTATAGTCCCTCTTATTTTTAAGTTGTCAAATCAGAAGACACCTAAACATTGGCATCTCAAACATCCATGACCAATCGGGTACACTAGCATGATAACAAGGCTGCACTGGTAGGTTTTCTTTTTTTAGGAGGAAGACGATGGCCCCATTAGCTGAGGGAATTAACATATGTAAAATAAGTAAACGGAAAATATATGAAGATAATCGTTTAGTTTACAAGGTTACATTATACATAAAATTCCACCAACTACGAAAAATCTAGCACATGTTCAAATGAGGATGAGTTAATTTATAGGAATACTCTTTTCCTGGTTTCTTAATTTTTCTAATACTTTATTGTTTTGATCCACTTTACTTTCGCCTGAGAATTTGAATCTAAATTTATATAGTTTTTTTCTTTTCCCTTTTTTTCCATACACATATATAGACTTCCATACACATATATAGACTTCCATACACATATATAGACTCCATACACATATATAGACTTCCATACACATATATAGACTCCATACACATATATAGACTTCCATACACATATATAGACTCCATACACATATATAGACTTCCATACACATATATAGACTCCATACACATATATAGACTTCCATACACATATATAGACTTCATACGTTTGATTTGAGGTTGAAAAACAGCTTTGCTGTTTTTCAACCTCAAATCAAACGTATGGAGTCATCTGATTAGACGAAGATTATAATGATATTTTTCGCCGAAATAAATTCACCATGACAATTTTACCAGGTTTAAGTTTTCTTCTAATTGTATATATATATATATATATATATATATATATATATATATATATATATATATACCCAAACTCTCCGATTAGGACGAGACAAGAGCAATTTTTAGTGGAGTTTAACAGGTTTGAATTCAGAGTTTTCCTTCTCCTAGACTAGTTTCCATACAAAGGTTAGATATCCCAGTCTACCCTACAATTTACCCATAGCTGGAAGAATAGTTTGATTCATACCTTTCCTAAGGTAAACGCGCTATGTGAAATGCAAACAATATTGTCTAGGATTTGAATTCGTATCCATTGCCTACGACGATGACCATTGTACAACAAGCTCCTCCATTATATATATATATATATATATATATATATATATATACAATGGTGGAAATAAGTATAAAATATCACATTAAATTGTTAATAATTTCCTTTTTACTGCCCAAATTCCTCTGAAAATTTGTGTGGTACCTATATCCGATTGGTATTAGTATACATATTCGATTTTATAACAACTTTCCACCAAAATATATTATTAAGAAAAAAATGTTTTATAGGGTGGAATTAAGTATAGGACAGTTTTTAAAATTTGTATTTAACAGCAAAATTGAACAAAATTCAATATTTACATTTATTCCTTTTCAATTGTAATACTTTAACACGCCTGTTTGGCATTGAATTAAGAAGTTTTTTGAGTTTCAGACGCAGTTTCATTCCAATACTGTTTAATGCAAGATTTTAAAGTTTCTCTATCTTCAAATTGACGTTTATTTTTGTATACTCTTCTGCACAAAATCCCCCACAAATGTTCTATTGGGTTTAAATCTGGAGATTTAGTGGGCCAGTCCAAAACTTTAATATTTTTTTTGTTTTAAACCAGTCTTTTATGAGCTTAGAAGTGTGAATGGCTGCGTTGTCCTGTTGAAAAATGGCATTATTGGTAAAAGACTTTTTTTCCAACCCATTAATATATGGATCAGAGTTTTGTTTCCTTTCCATGACTACTAAATCAGCCTTTCCAAACGCAGAAAAACCTCCCCAAGCCATAATAGATCCTCCAAATAATATTTTTGAAAACAGCCGCTTCTCCTTTCTTAAATCATGCCAATAACACTCGGAGCTGTTAGGCCCATCCGATTTAAACTTTTTCTCATCAGAAAACACCACGGTTTCCCATTTCTCCATTGTCCATGTTACTTTTTCTTTACCAAATCTACGCGCGTTTTTTTGTGTTTAGCAATTAAAGCAGAGGCTGTCTTCCTGTTTCGATATACGAGATTTGGTTTGGGAGTTTTATTTATATTTATTTATTTGGAGTGTTTTTTTAATAGATGAAAAAACACTCTAAATAAATATAGATAAAACTCCTAGCAACAAATATACCTAATGCAACCCCCGAAGATGACTCCTCAGAAGGCCGTCCCCCAAGCTTTAACCCTCTTCGGAGGGGTTAGGTTAATTGCTTGGCGCCTGAGGCGCCTCTCTTTAGAGGAATGCTGACGGAGCCCGATGTATTTTGAAAAATGATGGGCGCATGTGGGCTACGGCCTTGCTCGCGGACCCACTTAAAAAAACGGCCTGGTACCACACTTGTACGCTTGGTGGAGTGTATAATAAATACCAATCCCAAAGATGACCAGCGAAATGGTCGAAAGTGACTGAGCAAGTATGGGGTACTTTCTTCACCAACTTGACTCATTTTGTTAGGGTAGGTGGTTAGTTATTAAATAGTTATTTAAAATATTAATAACTGTGATGAATTCTATTTTGTTTGTAGGAGATTTTTTTATTTTTATAGTTATTGTTTCGAGGATTTGTAAATAGTTTTACTGTTATTTCTATATGTGATTTTTCTATTGTTAATTAGGATCTTTCTTATATCCAGAGATTTGAGTATTTTAGTGTCTTTGTTATACTTTGTTATTAGCGCTTGGGCAAGTATGGGGTGCTTTCTTCACCATCTTAAACCAGACATAAGAAAAATAACTAGAAGACTCAAACATCTTTACTTAAAGATTTTGAAAAAGAACCATCTGTGGTCTTATATATATATATATATACGAGGTCTGTTTGAAAATAGTGGAAATGGTGCCCTAAGCATCTGGATGTTTCTGGCTAAGAAAAACAATCTTTCTATTCATCTGATCTTGCTCTGTGTGACTTTTTCTTTTCAACAAGTTTCTAGCTAAAAAAAATAATCTTTCTATTCATCTAATGTCGCTCCGTGTGACTTTTTCTTTTCCCCAAGTTTCTGGCTAAAAAAACAATTTTTCTATTCATCTGATCTTGCTCCGTGTAACTTTTTTCTTTTCACCAAGTTTCTGGCTAAGAAAAATAATCTTTCTATTCAACTGATCTTGCTCCGTGTGACTTTTTCTTTTCACTAAGTTCTAGGGGGTCATCAAAAGGACCCATTTTGTTCGCTTGGAACATCAGGAGAAACGGTAACGACGGAGCTGGGAGGCATCCCAGAAGAATCCTTTCAGCATTGCAAAGAAGCGTGGCAGAGAAGGGTGGGAAACTGCATTCAGCTCGAGGAGGATTTCTTTGAATAGGAAACCATGTCGTTTGTTGTTTAGAATTGAAATAAATCGTTTGTGACAACGGTCCCGTTACTGTTTTTTTTATAATGTTTCGTTCAGGGGTAATCTTCGCCGACTCTTTATAATGTCTTCACTCTCGTATAAAGCCGAGTACTGAATCAAGTAATGACTGTGTGTTTATTGCCTGGAGTCCCGTGTTCGATCACAGGGGTCAGCATTAGCATATTCTTCTTAAATAACACTTTTCATATATATAGGCTTGTAGATTTGTTCAGTCGGGGAGTAGTCGCTCCCTGGGAGTCAAAGGCAGACCAAGGAGTCATTTAAATTGTCAGTGTCTTGTAGCGGATTTGATCATGGCCCCAGAAGCCGTAAAGAGACGAAGAGAAAGGGAAGGACGAATACCGAATGTAACTTGCAATTCTCGCATTCAATTTTTCCAACAACCTCTAAGAAAATATTCATCAAAGGTCGTGTTTATGTATTTACCCGACCCCTCTACTACCGGCAGGATATGACACTGGGTCATTTTTTAAGCGGAGGAAATCTGGTTCGAATTCAAAGTTTTTTTTTTTTCTTCTCAGACTGGTTGTCTTATCAAGCAACCCAGTCTGCCGCACTATTCACCCATGGCTAGAGGTGGCGAGAAGAAATGGTTTCTTGCTTTTTCTGTGAGAAATAGGGCGAAAGGAAACGCAGTCTCACCCAGAATTTGAACTCCGTCAAGGGTCCTGTGTAAGCACCTACTGTTGTTGTTGTTGTTGTTGTTATTGTTGCCGTTATTCTTGTTGTTGATACTATTTACCAACCCCTCCGCTCGGGCAGGATATGACACAAGGTCAATTTTTAAGCGGAGTTTAACAGGTTTCAATTCAGAGTTTTCCTTCTCCTAGACTAGTTGCCTAACCAAGGCTGAAGAACTTAGTCTGTCCTACTATTTACCCATAGCTGGAGGGAGAATAATTGGATTCATACCTTTCCCAAGGGTATTAGTGCTATGTGAAATGCAATCAGTCTCGTCCAGGATTTGAAATCGTGTCGCCGTGTCCATTTCCTACGACGATAACGACTACACCACGGGCACCTCTTGTTATTCTTGTTGTTGATGATGATGATAAACATCACCGTTCCCTTCGCTGCGTAACACTTATACTACATTAATACGAAGTAATTTCCAGCTATCAAATCACGAATATCCACAGATCCACTCGCAAATAAACATAACTCGAAATCAATAAACCTGCATAGATTAACCGAATATATCAAGATAAAACGATGCACAATCGCACATGCAATGTCACCGCCAAGCCTTCAATAACATGTGCGAGACGCATTTCAAACAAGGTAGGCTTACCCCTGCCCCTCTTCCAACTGCTTATGCAAGCGACATTATTCATTTTTATTAGTGGACGAAACACAAATGTTTAAGAGCTACGATTTCATCGTGTTTTCCTTTCCTTTTTTTTTAATTTACTTTTGACTTGAATTATTAATACTACGAGATGAATACGAAAGTGAAAGTGAAAATAGCGTAATGAATGTAATGAATTGATTCATTTTGGTGGCATGTCAACCCGTCTGGGATTATTTTAAACCTAGAGGTTAGATAATAATGATAATTGTACGTTCATATTTACATTTTGTGTTGTTGTTTCTGATGAGTTTTTTTTTTGGGGGGGGAGTGAGCACACGCGCGTACGCACGATCCTATCGAGTACGACTAATCTTTAAACAGATCTATTTGGCCTATAGATAAGACCCTAACAGGTATTACAATTCCGACTCAGAGTAGATCTGGGAGTAATAGCAACGAAGGAGTACTCCACAATCCCCTGAGCTCCAGAACAGGAGCCTCAGTACCAGATGCAGTTTAGTATCATACCCAAAACCACTCCGCAGGGGATACAGTCAGCTTATTCTGTAAAGGAAGAAGAATAAAACAGGACAAAAAGAAACAGTACTTGTATGTATTTACCCAACCCATCCGTCACAGGCAGGATGTAACACAAGACCAAGTTTTAAGCGGAGCACTGTTGGTTTGAATTCAGAGTTTTTCTTCTCGACTCTATTTATTACCAAGTCTAGAGAACCCAATTTTTATCATTAAGGGTTTTCGGACTATTATCTTCATCTTTATTGTTATTTCCACAACGTTTCGGCCGATATTTCCTTCGGCCTTCTTCAGGTGTTTGTTGAACTCGGGAACCTACACGGAACTTCGAACTACGTCCTTCATTGAATCTACGGGGGTCGCCTGTTCTGATTCCGTTAGCCATAACCGGGTACAACTGTTAAGTATTCCTGTATTGTTACTCGCCTGTAGTCAGGATTGAACCTACAAACTCCAGGTGGTTGTCTCCTTAGAAGCTTAGGGAACCAACGCCTATAACCGTTACGCTATGTATCCTGCTGGACACATAGGTTCCAGAGTTCGACAAACACCCGAAGAAGGAGGACATATCGGCCGAATCGTTGTGGAAATAACAATAAAGATGAAGACAATAGTCCGAAAACACTTAAGGATAAAAATCATCAAGCTTCGTCTCAGAAATTTAGACAACTAAGAACCCAATTTGCTCAACTATTTACCCATATTGGAAGGGAAAAGATAAATGCATACCTATTCCAAGGAATATATATATATACATATATATATATATATATATATATGTGTGTGTGTGTGTGTGTGTGCGTGTGCGTGTGTGTGTATGCGTATCTCATAATTAAAATAATAAGACAAAGAAGAAGAATATTTCTTTGTGATTACTTGATTTCCAATTTTAAATTGTTCTCAACTATTTTCAGCCTTAGGTTATCATCAGGATAAGTTTTTTTCAAAGAATAATCACACAAATTGATACTGAAGATGATATGAAGTTATAGTATGCTTTGATTTTTTTAATGAAAAATTGTCAATCTTTATCATTACGATCAGTGCTTACCCATATTACATATGATTAGTTATTGACATTGATATTAACTAAAAATAAAGTATACAGAGTGCTTTTAATAAACTTTAGGATAATCATTCTTTGGCTGTATTTTTTTAAAATTTTTAATAACTATAGGTTTCTGTCATATTTACTCTTGTATCGAGCAAGATTTGACTTTATAACGGTAAATGTTGATTGGTTGGTGGGTCTGTTTTCCATGAAAACCTTTGGTGGGTTATTTAATGCCGGACTCAGTTTAACAATTATGGTCTCCAATTACATATGTAAACGATTGATGATTTTTTTTTTCCTTTTACTGCACAGTGTACTGATGAACAGTTCGACGGCCAATGGTTATGTCAGAATAATCCTCAAACATGAAAAACCAAGTCAACATGGATTAGAAATATAACGATTTTTTTTTCAAATATCATTTGTTGTATAGAGCAGTTTTAATCCTTCCTATTTCTGTCTTAGTCGAGGGAGACTGGAATCTGCAACACGGTTGTAAAAGGGCTAGCATTTAGTATTCGGAGGCTAGCACAAGGTCTTAGGTTCAGAAGGTCTCGCAAAGCGACATGGATCCCAACAGCAGCAGCGAGTCAAAATCTCTCGATTTCATTGAATCTGTTCTTCAACCAGCGTAAGTGTTGATTTGGTTTGGGGCTCAATTATTTCTTCATCCTCAATGTCGATTACTCCTCTAAGTCTTATCATTCTAGTTTCCTTGAAAAACAGCTTTTCCAAATTCGAGGAATCGCCTAACCCCTTTTTAGAGATCAAAGAGCTGGATCCACCACCTCAACACCATCCTACTTTAATTTATATTTCTCACTCATACCTCTGAGAACGCCCTTATTCCTTCTACTCAATCTATTTTCAATCGAGCTCTCATTCTCCTGGGTGGACACAACTGTCTTCTGCGACGAATCTGGTTTTCTAAATGCGTCGGCGAAAAGAAGATCCTAAAATATCAATCATCCAATATTTTCCAATCCCATTATCTACTCAGAAATTTTTTCTAATGGAAACAAACTAACCTCTCTCAAACAATCTAGACAGCCTCTCCTCGGCTCAGTCATTTTTACCTATTTTAGTTTTGAAGTATTTTCTTTTTCCAAAAAATATCAAACAATTAAGATTTTCTTATCAGAGTGTACACCCGGACATCTTTCAAATGCAAGCAATCCTGTTTTTTTCTATTAATTTCAGAAACAATCCAGATGGTATTTTTTTAACTGGGCTATTTGTTTTTCTAAGTGATTCTGCCTTTTGGGTTTTCAAAATATTTTCTTTTTCCAGCATCTTAGATTTTCAAAGAGTACAAGCCTATTCTTTTCACATGCTCTGCTTACTTTCAGTTGCACCGTAAACCCTCTTCAGGCTCCAACATCACATTTATTGTACAAAATGTATCTTCCCTATCATTTTAAACGACAAAACACTTCCTAAACTCAAATTGATCCATTTGAGCGATAGATGGAATACTAACAGGTACAACCACTCCAAATTAGAGTGGAACTGGGTGTTACGGTAACAAAGAGGTGTGTTCATACTCCTCAAAGCTCAAGAAATGAGGCCTCACCATCGGATGAAATTTAGAGTTCTACTCAGAACACCCCTCTTATTTGGTGGGGACGCAATCAAGGCTGGAAAATAAATTTCTATTTGAAATATAGTTTATGAATGTCTGAGAAGTCTGATTTTGTTCAAAGTACAGAAAGGGAGGGAACAACGGCAAAAACGTCTGAGAACAAAGGATCTGATGTATTACGGCCAATGTTGAAGAAGCTCTTTACAGACAGACATGATTAAGCCTCATGCTGGATCAGGCAAAGTTTAGTAAATATCCGAGCAAACACAATCCCACACGTGATCATTTTCAATAAGAACTCTTTTTTTTTAATAAGTTTTCCTTTCCACCCCTTATTTTATTTGAAATCCATGATCATACAATAACAATCCCTATTTGACTTCGAGTTTGTGATGTCGCGTGTAAGCCTTGGCCCATGACGACATTGACAGCCGTCGAGTGGTCACGCGCCATTTTTTTGACCGGTAAAAGATGACAGGCGGCGACCTGTGTTGTAGAGACGAATCCAATATCGGATATGCTTCAACTGTCAAAGTGGTGCGTCGAGGTTATACAGGTGGCTAGTCCTGCTACCAGTTTACGAGAAGTCGAGCAAGTATTAAATAAATGAACAAAATCAATAAAAAGGGTGTAAAAAAAAAAGGAGAGAAGAAGAGAGTTATATGTACAGAGCGATTGGTAGGGGGATATATTTTTATGGTTGAAAAAGCAGATCATTATTATTTATTAGCTTTTTGAATGTTCTTAGTTCCCGCTGCTAGTTTCTTACTTCTTCGTGTTTTTTTAACTACTACTACTACAACTAAAACAACAAATGCTACAACTACTACAACCACTACTTTTAGCTCCCGCTTCTGGCTTCTTCTACTTTACTACGAATACAATTACTAAATCTACAGCAACAACAATTACAACTACTACGACGACTATGTTTAGCTCTTTTATACTTATTCTTAAAATCACCTATGTAATTTACATCTTATTTCATGGAACATCCTCTGATATTATTCCTATTTAAAGTTACCTCCTCTCCTTTCTGCCTCACTACTACTACTACAACTACTACTAACAGTATAAGGTATTCTTGACCTTCGAAATTCATACTTGTCACTTATGAGACTACTGCAAGCATTTAAGAGAATACTGAGTAAGGTCTTGGAGATTTAAGGAGATATACAGTTATTCTATTTCTGGCTATAACAATCATAAAACTGGTATAAACATCCATCATCATCATGTCGTGCCGCTAGCACGGATATCCATGACCCTCTCTCGCCACTTCTCCCTATCGTTCATCGCCTCAGGCAGGTCTTCAGGGCTACATCCCGTATCCTCACATAGCTGCTGAATGTATGTTCGAGCTGGTCGTCCTGCTTTTGCCCGGCCATATGTGGGGGTCCATAGGAGTACATCACTTATGAGCTCGTCCCTGCTTCTCCAGCAGTGTCCTGCATGTCTGGTTCGTCTAATTTGGATAGTTTTCGTGATGGGAGGCAGGTGGCCGTATAGTTGGTGCCTTGTACTACTAATAATATTGATACTAATACTACTAATATTAAAACTACAATTGATAGTAATAATAATAATACCACATTATTGGTGGCCCTGTCGGCAGGGGCTGCAGAATACACCGACGGCATCTCTGCAGAGGGGTAAGACTTCCTCAATGAGTGTCCCAGAAATGACACTAAACAATCTGATGGTGAGGTTCCATTAACGCTGGAACTTTAGGGAATACGGAGTACATCTTCATTACCATCACTCCCAGGTTCTCTCTGGCCTGGGGTGGTAGCATCTGATAGGGTCCTATCAATTGGTTAAATAGAATTAAACTATGTTATTACGCTAAACTGAATTGTTTGAAATTAACGTTTCATTGTGTATAAATAAAAAAAATTTATACTTATACAAAACTGCATTGTTTGAAATAGAACTGTTTTTGACATTTAAACTTAGTACTTATGTTGAACTGAGTTGTTTGAAATTGAAGTGCTTTGACTGTGTTTAAACAAAAAATATACTTATAGATTTTCTTTGAACACTAGATATGTAACATCCACTGTTTTTTTTATAATCATTTACTATTAAATGACTACTATAATTAAAGAAATTAATAGGGATAAAAATTTCAATATTAGGAAAGTTTAAGTGGGGAATAAAATTTGATATGAAGTGAGTGACACTAAAGCCAAGTTTAGTATTTAACTGGGTAATGTTTTTGGGGGCTTTAGTGTGCCATTAACGGTAATTTAAACAGTAAATTTAAACAGTAAATATAAACAGTAAGTTTAAACAGTAAGTTCCGCAGCTTTCTAGTTCGGATACAGATTCGAAAAGATAACACAGACAATAAAATTTTTAAAAGGGAATTTAAACAAAAGAAACGAGAAAGAAAGGGATTGAAAAGATAAAGAGTTGCAAATTTTAGTACAATTTGCGGGAAACTTATCTGAGAGAGTATCCGAGGAAACAAAGTTCTTTGAATTTGAGTATTTTTCTTTTCTTTTTTTGTTTGATCGAGTTCATTGAATTTCGAGTCTTTTTTCTTTCAGTTGAATTTTCTTTGTAGAACTTCAGTAGTCGATTTTCATTTATTTTTACTTATATTTCCTGGGGAGCTCCATGCATGAAGCGACTGACGAAACTCATCAACTGGCTTAAGTTTTCGTGCCTTTAGTTCGGGTCCCCGAATTCGTACTGATGGTCTGAATAGTAGTTCAAAAAGAGGAAGTCACTTTTTGGTGCCACATTGTCTGGGATTACTTCTCCCTTCTCCACTCCGGCCAAACCAAGTGCTGCACGTGGTCAGCTTGATTTTTTTTTTCTTAGAAATAATTTTTTATACAATTAGTACTACTATCACCCCCATTACTACTACTTATCCCAGTTGACAGGGCTTAGAACACCCGGACAGTTGAGGAGTATGACTGCACTTCAAAAGGGGTGTCCTGGATATAACACAAAACTATATCCGGTGATGGGGCTTCTGTTCCAGAGCTTTGAGGAGTGTGGAGCTACACCCACAGTACTATTATTCCGAGGGTCCCGCCTGTCGCTCAAATAAAATGTTTGAAAATTATTTATATTTGGTAGGAATACTTGAAATCATAAAAATGTGTGCAAATTATTTGTATTAAAAATAGTTACTTAAAGCAATAATTTTTTTTACAAAGGATATTATTATTGATTACTTGAAATCATATAATTGCTTGAAATACTTGAAACCATTTAAATGTGTGCAAATAAATTATTATTATTATTATTATTATTATTATTATTCCTTGAGAGTTTATTACACCAACGTTAGCTGACGGTCTTTCGCTTGAGTTTGAGTGACTGCAAGTCTCCAGGACTTTTCTCAGTATGCTGGCCGATCTCAATAATGCTGTAGAATGAATGGTCTCTACTTGTCCTCTGATTTCTAAGTCTTCTAGTCACTTTATCAATCCTTTGGGAATTATTCCAAGTGTACCAATTACAATTGGTATCACTGTCACCTTCATGTTCCATAGTTTTTTATAGTTCTCCGGCAAGATCAAGGTACTTATCTCTCTTTTCAGTGATTTTTACTCAGTGATCTGCTGGTACGGATTCAGCAGGTTCTCTTTTTCTTTCTTTTCTTTTTCTTTTTTTTTTTTTTTTTTTTTTGTGGCTCACTCAGTCTGGTAATCTGGCCGAGATTATGTGCCGTGTCTAGTCTTATACTCTTTTTTCGCTAATTTCCTGCACTCGCTTACTTTGTGATTAATCGTTTAATCTTCGCCACCACATGACCTACACTGGCTATTCTGTCATTTATTATTTTTACTCATTAGAGTTTTTCACATCAGCGTTAGCTGATGGTTTTTCACTGAAGTCTGAGTGAAAGCAAGTCTCCTCAAGTCTCCAGGACTCGTCTCAGGATTCTGGCCGTTCTCAGCAATGCTGTCGTTTGGATAGTCTCTACCCGTCCGTCAACTTCTAAGTCCTCCAAGCCTTTTAATAATCCTCTTGTTATTGTGCCTAACGCACCAATCACAATTGACACAATCGTTACTTTCATGTTCCACAGTTTTTTCAATTCTCTAGCAAGGTCGAGGTACTTATCCTTCTTTGCACATTCCTTCAGATTTATTCAGTGGTCCGCCGAGACAGCAAAGTCGACAATTTTGCAGATTCTCTTCTTTTTTTTTTTTTTTTTTTGTTGATTATTATCAGGTCTAGTCTTCTGGCCGGGATTAGGTGATCCGTTTGTATGTTAAAGTCCCATTGGAGTTTATGCGTGTCATTTTCTAGGACAGGTGCTGGGTTGTGCATATACCATTTGTTTGTATGGTCGAATTGAAATTTCCTGCACATTTCCCAGTGGATCACCTTGCTGATCCAGTCGTGTCTAGCCTTATACTCCTTCTGTGCTTATTATTATTATTATTATTATCCGCCTGGCGAGTTTTTCATATCAATGTTACCTGATGGTCTTTCACTGAAACCTAAATAACAGCAAGTCTCCTATCTTTATTATTATTATTATTATTATTATTATTATTATCAAATAACAAAAAGTACTTCTGTTTCGGTTTCTTTGTTGTTTTTTTTTTTTGGCATATCAACCTTCGTAGGTTATTTAATGCCAAAGCATATCGATGTAAAACTACAGCGATACTATTTGACCCATGACTGGTGGGGGATAAGGAGGTTCATGCCTTTCGCAAGGAGTTTGAACTTATTTACTTACTTCGAAGCCATAGTCCAGCACATTAGCCATTACGCTAAGGGTTACTCGAAACCATATAATTGAATATAAATTATGAATATTAAGAATGTTTACTTAGAGCTACAAATGTTCCCAAAATGATTCAAATCATTACTTGAAGCCAATTAATTATTTGAAAAAAAGATTAGCTTCGGTATTATATAAGACAACAAAAGTTGACATGTCATAAAACCAACCAACCGACTAATACCCAGGAATATCAGAAGTGGATACCATCATTCAAAGGAAAATTAAAGGAAAATGAAGAAAGGAGTATCCCAGAAAAACAGAGTACCTCAGAAGTTGAGGAAAACTTTACTAGATAGAATTTACTAAGATTTACTTAGTCTAACATAGACCTCAGATTGTTTCCAGTACTTACAGTTCATAGGAACTCATTAATTCTTTGTAAAACGATCCTTACGCAAAATAAGGCGAATTATCAAATCCAAATATTAAAAAAATTATCCGAATGAATTTTCGTACAAAATATTCAAAAATTCACTGTACTTTTTTCTCGAATATATCGGAGTAAAAACTATGTACACGGAGGAAATGGAATCGGTGATCCGAGTTCAAATCCTGGACAAGGATGTTTGTGTTTCATAATTGGGAAAAGCATGAATCCATCAGTCTCCCCCAATCAGTTGCTAAACTGAATTGTTTGAAATAGAACTGTTTTGACATTTAACTGTTTGTAAATAAAAACTATACTTATACTAAATTGAAGTGTTTTAAATTTATTTCGACGTTGAATGACCAGAAAAGGGTTGATACATCGTAAAACAAAACAACCTCCAACGAACCAATCAGCTATGGGTAAATAGTTGGGCACACTGGTCTCTTCAGCCTTTGTACAGCGACCAGTCTAGGAGAAGAAAAACTGATTTTAAACCAGCTGTACTCTACTTAAAAATTCACTTTGTGTGGCATCCTGGTCGAGGCAAAGGGGTTGAATAAAAACGAAATGTTTAACAATCTGAACCAAGAACGAAACCTGCTATGCGCCCAGGTGTTAAAATAAAAGTATTTATTCAAATAGGAATTATCTTAAATGTTTACGATCAACATTTTTAAAATATCACGAATTCTTCTACTTTTTGATGAGGCAATAGGCTCAGCAACCTATCAACAGAGTCTTTGAGCTGTGTATCGTTATGGAGTCATCCCACTCAGGTTCGTTATATTCATATTGTCAGAAATTTTGAAATCAGCTATTATCGACAAGTGTTGCAAAAATAGGAGAGCAGGACAACTTGGGCGAATAGAGGTGCTTACTCCTTTGTAATGTATACAACCAGTAGATTCTAAGCATCGCCATATTACTGTGTAAAATTTATTATTATATAGGAATACTAAGACTGTGGGAAATGGAATCAGCAACTCAAGTTCAAGTCCTGGACGCAGATAATTTTTTTTTTGTTTGAGTTTTATGGCATATCAACCATTGTAGGTTATTTAATGCCAAATTCATTTTTATACATACATATTAAATATATAGCATTTGGTTTGGCTGAGTTTTATGGCATATCAACCATTGTAGGTTATTTAATGCCAAATTCTCTTTATACATATATATTAAATATATAGGATTTGGTTTGGTTGGGTTTTATAGTATATCAACCATTGTAGGTTATTTAATGCCAAATCCTCTTTATACATATATATTAAATATATAGAATTTGGTTTTGTTAGGTTTTATGGCATATCAACCATTGTAGGTTATTTAATGCCAAATCCTTTTTATACATATATATTAAATATATAGGATTTGGTTTGTTTGGGTTTTATGGCATATCAACTATTGTAGGTTATTTAATGCCAAATCCTTTTTATGAAAATAGTTCAATTTTAAACAATTCAGTTTAGTATAAGTACACAGTTTAAATGTAAGTCCAGTTTAATAGTGAAAAACTTTTCTATTTCAAGCTATTCAGTTTAGTCAAGCAGTTCTAATTCAGCTAATTCAGTTTAGTATAAGTACAGATTTTGTTTACTCACATTTAAATGTCAAAACAGTTCTATATTAAACAAGTACAGTTTCAATGTTAAGAAACAGTTCCATTTCAAATAATTCAGTTTAGCATAAGCACGCAATTTAAATGTAAGTACACAGTTTATTTTTTAGTCAAACGGTTCTAATTCAGATAATTCAGTTTAGTATAAGTACAGATTGTGTTTACACACAGTTAAATATCAAAACAGTTCTATATTAAACAAATCAGTTTTGTGTAAGTACAGTTTCAATGTCAAAAAACAGTTCCATTTCAAATAATTCAGTTTACCATAAGCACCCAATTTCAATGTTAAAGTTTGCAATCTTAGTCGAGGATGACCAGAAGGCTCCCTTTTTAATAGCTACTACACTGAGGTGTAGGGGAGGGAGCAACTCCTTTCCCTGGATTGCTCCACTTTACCCTTGATACGTACCTGAGTGTTAAGCAAGGAGGTATCAAGTACCATTTTTAAAGACTTTGGTATGACTCGACCTGGATTGAACCCCGGTCACTCGGACCATTGGTGAACACTCTACCCACTGGTTTCAATGTAAGTACGGTTTAATTGTCAAAAACATTTCTACTTCAAGCTATTCAGTTTAATCAAACAATTCAGTTTACCATAAGTATACCGTTAGTTCTATTCAACCCATAGATAGAGCCCTATCAGGTACTACCACGCCGGGCCAGAGTTGACCTGGGAGCAATGGCAATGAAGGGGTGCTCCGCATTCCTCAAAGCCCAAGCATCACAGGAACCACACCATCAGATTGTTTTGTGTCATAAACAGGACCTTCATTGGGGGGGGTACCCCTCTGCAGAGGTGCAGTTGGTGTATTCTACAGTCCCGGCCGACTGGGCAATACACAGAGATAAATGTTAAAACAATTCTATTTCGAGCAATTCAGTTTAGCATAAGTATGCAGTTTAAATGCCAAAACAGTTCTATTTTAAACAATTCAGTTTAGCATAAATACACAGTCTAAATGCAAAAATCAGTATAGTGAAGGAAGCATGGTTTAGTTCTATTTAACTCATAGATAGGACCTTTATCAGATGCTACCACTCCGGGCCAGAGTGGACCAGGGAGCGATGGCAATAAAGGAGTACACTGCATTCTCCAAACCTCCAGCATTACTGGAACCTCACCATCAGATTGTTTCGTGTCATATCCAAGACAATCTTTGGGAGGTGTTACCCCTCTGCAGAGAAGCAATTGGTGTATTCTACAGTCCAAGTCCTAGGGGTGTCCTCGTGGTGTAATGGTCAAAGCGATGGACTGCGGAATCGTAGTACGCGTGTTCGTACTCCAGTCGCGCTATTACGTTCACTTTCGGGCAAATACCCTTGGGAAAGGTATGAAACCCCCTTATCCTCCCAGCTATGGGTTAAATAGTACCACTACTGTTCTTCTAGGAGAATGGCTTTGGCATTAAATAACCTAAAATGAGTTGATATGCCATTAAACAAAGAAACCAAACCAGCCCCAGTCCTAGACGCGGCTAATTTCGCGCTAACCCCTTGGGAACAGTTTAAGACTGTTTCTTTTCTCTCCAGCTATAGGTGGCTTGTAGGGCATCCTGGGTCTTTTAGCCTTTGTTAGAGTTGTGTTATCACCCAATAAAGATATAATATTTGACGGTAATCCACTCTGGGAGTTTGGTCGCAAAGCTACACTGGCGACATTGTATTATTTGTTTTCTGTAATATATAACTTTTATTCTTCACTCTAAGTACGTGTTTGTCTTATTTATTTTATGCCCTTTTCCGAGGACTTAACAGTTAGGCAACTAGGCATCGAAAAAGAAGACTGAATTCAAACCAGCTGTCGCATCCTGCTCACGGAAGAGGGGTTGAGAAACTACACTTCACATACAATTTTCTATTTCAAGATGTAATTTTATCTTATGCCTTGAAAATTTAATTTTGATACGTTTCATAGTGGAAAGGAATCATAATTTTCCTTCTGTTTTTAATTTAATTTCAACTTTTTTTTTTTTATTTATACATACAGAACATTCAAGTGATCGCTGCAAAAACAACTAACTTCAAAGCTATGTTTAACATAATATGGCGAATTTCTTAAATGTACATGAAAGGAAGCTTTATCTAAAAATAATGTTTGAAAGAAACAGTTAAACGTCGATTTTTTTCTACTTACGGGAGAAAATAGGGAAATTTCAGTACCACATTTGAGCTGTTCCTTCCCAAATCTTCACCACGCACTGCAGGTGTCTTTCCTTCGACTATTCGTAATGATCTTAAATCTGTATATTTAATGTGCGTTCCTATGAGAATCTTACTTTAAAACTAAATGAAATCTATATTCTTTTTTTGTTTAGAGACAGATGAATGTATGTATGCTGGTAAGAGGGTTGGTAGGTATGTATTTGTACATCTATTTGCCTGCGTTCGTATCTGTCTATTAATGTGTTTCTGTTCCTCTCTCTCTCTCTCTCTCTCTCTCTATATATATATATATATATATATATATATATATATATATATATATATATCTTAGATAAGAACAGATAGATAGATAGATAGATAGATAGATAGGAAGTATGGGTCACCTAGTGAGAATTAGTCTCACTTACACTGATCTATTTGATTAGCTCTGTAGTCATTATACTACGTAAAGCGCCTATCTATTGGTTGTTTACGGACTGGGTCGTTTCGCAAATGAATCATTGTTAAACAAGAAAAGAAATGTTTAAAGAAAAAAATCAACACTGAATAAAAAACAGGATGAATGGATAAATAAATAAATAATAAGCGTCGGTCAGCAATTTTCAAATACACACTACAATGAGGGGAAACCTCGAAGCGTAGTAGCTAACATGCGACATCGTAGTAAGCGAGTTCGAACTCCAGTCGTCCTGTTACGTTCACTTTCGGACTAATATTCTCGGAAAAGTTATGAATCTCCTTATTTCTTTCAGTTATGGGTTAAATATATGAGAATTAAAACAGTAAAAGGATTAATTCTCACTTGTGGGGGAAATTACCGCAAATTTCAAGTTCGGACACTGAATGAAAAGACAAGACAAGACAAATATATTCAACAGTAAATTTAATACGTAAAAACAAGAAAAAAGGAAAGATAGATAAAGGGATAGTTTTTGCAAATTTTGGTGTGATTTGCGGAGAACTTAACTCAGAGTCCGGTTAACTAAGTTGGAAAATTTCGAGGGATGTCGTAGATTTCTTCATGACAATAAGGTAGCTGTGCTACAAAATTCCTTATTGTTGAAGGGTGATTCGTAGATGTATAATTTCGTGGGTTGTCTTGGAGTTGAATTTGTTGAATTTCAAGGTTTGCTCCTGGAAGCGAGTGGCGACTTATTTTGCCAATTCAGTCTGAGGGAGTTGACTCTTTCAGGTCCTTACAAGTTTAAGCCGAACGGGCCACTGGCTGTTTTCTCATTAACAGTCGGGGTCGATGACGTGGCGAACGAAGGTCACCGGAATCTGGTGCCACAGAGAGCCGAGACCTTCAGGTCAAGAAATGGGACATATCTCGAATCGACACGTCATCCCTAATCAAGTCCTTATGGTTTTTAAAGGAAATTTTCACAAATAGTATTATTCCTGATCTTCTCTAAAGATAGCGTTGACATTAAATAACCCTCAAAGGTTGATAAGCTATTAAACAAAGAAACCAAATCTAACCAAACACTGAACTGGGTAGTCCCTCTTACGTTCAACACATTTATGCTTCAGTCTTATAAGTACAAAAAAAACGTCATCAATGGCAGATATTGTGTCATAATATGAACTTCTCAGTGCACTCTTTTAGATAGATAGATAGATAGATAGATAGATAGATAGATTTTTCGAACGTTGATTACATCACACAAATTTGAAACAGAAATCTACCACCGGAAATAGAATGTTTTAAAACTTTCTCGTCTTTATGGCCTTATTTAATAACTCACACACCCTTGATGAAGGTCTAAAAACTGAAAAGTTTCATGTTGGCAAATAATTCAATGAATAAAATCCTCTTCTGAAAAACTTGTGTTTTTTCATCTCTGTACATTTTCATACTGTCGAATTTATTTCCAGTTTTTCACACACACACACACACACACACATACACACACACATATATATATATGAATAAAGAAAAAAGAACGTACACGTTCAATTTAGAAAAACAGAAAAATGGTTATTCAATAAAACGATTCTCAGTCTCGTGGATGGCCTCTAAATCAGGCTCGGAAGCGTCTGGATGCCCGTATCGAGAGAGGGCAGGGGACGATGACGCCAAACACGTAGTTATTCATGGGATTAAATTCAGGAAAGCTAAACGGCCACTTTATGGAAGCAATATGTTTGCAAAATCTTTCTTGTTTCACGTAAACTATAAAGGGAAGGAGATCAGGTTTCTTCTTGACACATGTACTGTCTGCACTGGGCCCCCCCCCCCCACACACAAGATCAATTCTATGACCATCGTGTCTCTCACCTAGATGTAGGCGGTGGCATTGACTCTGGGCCTCGCGAGAAGTGGCATGACCGTGGCACACGTCGGCTCGCTGATTCCATTTTTCACGACGATAACCTTTACGCTAAGCGTGCCTCCACTAATATATATATAGTTGGTTGGTTGGTTGGTTGGTTTTAATGCATATCAACTCTGGTTGGGTTATTTAAAGCCAAAAATTATATGGTTTCAAGTAACTCTTCCGATTTGATAACAATAATGATTTGTTTGATTTCTAATCATGCCTCCTTGTTGTGAACTAGTTGTTCGTAACTCTGGTAGATCATTAGTTCTGAAACGAATTCGATTCTTACAGGGTGTCCTGTACTTATGATCATATGCCAGACTAAATTCAACTCAGTAATTGAGTAAGAAGTGGAAATAAAAATGGAAGAAAGAAAGTGAATACTCAGAAGAAGTAATTGGCATCTCTCACGCACTAAAAAGGCGGTGTCCCCGTGGTATAATGGTTAAAGCGCTAGACTGAGGAATCGTAGTACGCAAGTTCGAACCCCAGTCACGCTATTACGTTCATTTTCGGACAAATACCCTTGGGAAAGGTATAACCCCCTTATCCTCCTATCTATGGGTTAAATAGTACCACTACTATCCTTCTAAAAAAGGATGGATTTGGCATTAAATAACACGATAAGGTTGATATGCCATTAAATAACAAACAATAACACGCTAAAAAAGGGCTGCACTAAAAAAAAATTGTAAGCATAAAAAATTGGAGATGAGTAAGAAGAATAAAAATAAAAGAAGTTTTGGTTTAGTTTCTTTCTTTAATGGCATATCGATCTTCGTGGGTTATTCAATGCTAAAGCCATCCCTGTAGAAGAACAGTAGTACTCTTTAACCCATAGCTTTGGGGATAAGAGCTTCTTAATAGCTCGACTGAAGTTCAAACCCGCTTATTACGATGTCGCAGTCGAACACGTTTGCCACTACGCCCCCAAAAGAAAATAATCAAGAGAAAGATTAAACGAAATAAAACGCAGACTCCCGAATCTAGGATTTGAACTCGGTTCGTCAACTCTATTTTCTGTGGCGATAACCGTTACGCCATACGTGCCTCAACCGAAGACGTAGAAAATAGGGATTCTCTCCAGGAAAATTAATGACGATATTGAAACTGTTTTATGTCAGGGTTAGAACATGGATGGTTGCTCCTCTGATGACATTAGTCACAATGAGAGTATTAACAAAATGATATTCTAATCTCTTGCCTTGAAATAGGGATGCTCCGAAAGTAATGTCTCTAATTTATTTTCTCCAAAACTACGAGTAAATACAATAACTATTGAATAGAGCAAACGTTCTGCCACGAAAAATTATTTTCAACAGTCAGCCTCATTTTCGCCAACAATGGAGAAGAGCCTATATTCCCCACTTGTAAGGGGTTTGCTCCGGAAATAATGCCACCTATTTGTTTATATTGGCCCACATCAATTGAGGGGAATATTGAAAGTATGTCTGTATTTACCCCCCCACACACACACACATAGTCTCGAGCAGGATGTAACACACGGCCAATTCTTAAGCGGAATACAGCTGGTTCATTTGCCCATTTGTCTAACGGGTAGAAAGTTCGCCGATGGACCGGGAGACCGGGGTTCAATCCCAGGTCGAGTCATATCAAAGACTCAAAAAATAGTATTTGATGCCTCATTTCTAAACACTCAGCATTATAAGCTACGGATCAAGGGTAGAGTGGAGCAATCCAGAGAAAGGAATAGCGCCCTCCCCGACACCTCGATGCTGCAGCTATTGAAAAGGGAGCCTTCGGATCACCCTCAACTACGGTCGCCAACTTTACTTGTTTTTTTACAGCTGGTTTAAATTTAGAGTTTTTCATCTTTTAGATCGGTTGTCTAACAAAAGCTAAAGAACCCAGTCTACCCAACTATTTACTGATAGCTAAAGGAGGACGGATGGATAAATGTTTTTTTTCCAAGGGAACAAATGGACCCATGCTCTTTCCGAAGTGAAATACAAACAACCTCGTCCCAGAATTGCCAATTTCATTTCCTACGACGATAACTATTATGTTAAGCGTGGCCCCTCATCCTGGAAGTATGCCAAAAGAGGTTGAACATTCCCGCCAATAATTATAAATTTTTCTTTCGTTTAGCGAAACCGTATGGTTTGGTTTGGTTTGGTTTGGTGTGGTTTCTTTGTTTAATGGCATATCAACTCTTTTCAGGTTATTTAATGCCAAAGCCATTCTCCTAGAAGAACAGTAGTGGTACTATTTAACCCATAGCTGGGAGCGAAACCGTAGTCTATTAAAATGGCAATTGAGATGAAAGTAGATATGTATCATTGAATTCCTCCATGCGGAAAAAATCGCATCTATTGAAGTTTATCGAAGCTGCTAAACGTTTACAGTGACCAAACTCCATTTGCGACAGTAAGTAAGGGCTAAGCTCATCACAGCTGTCAACGCACGAAATGAAGAGCACCTCAATCAGGTCGTCAAAAGATGAACAACCCTGACAAAATTTTCCGGACAATGACTTTGTTATCTCTGCTGAGAAAAAATGGGGCAGATTTTTTTTTATTAGCGCGACATACATTCACGACCGGCAAAAATAAAATGTTCTCTTCAACGGTGTTACCATGCTCCCTGAATATTTGGTATTTTCTGTGGAAATACTTAGATGAGTCAAAAAGTTCGCAATATTTCGGTAACGTGAGGGATGATTTGGAAGCTCCGTGTGTTTTTGTGAGGGTGACCAACCACACTGGACTGTGAGATGCCAAGCTCGCCTGATACTCAAATTCCAAGAGGATTTTGTGTGTCTCATTCTCCTGGATAGATTTTCATTGTGCATATACCATTTGGTTTCATAATCTATTATTGTTATTGTTGTGAATTGAATTACCATAACCAGAAAATCCAATTTTTCTGGTCATGGTAATTCAATTCACTATATAATTCCTCTATTTAAAAAAGAAAATGTAGATTTATATCCTTGCCTTTGAGGTCATGATAATTACGCGGATGCGTATTTCAAATCCTCTTGGGAAGGCGTGGCCCTGGGGGTGACCGTGTCCTCTGTAAAGAGTACGGATGTAACTAGCAAGACACATTCAGGTTAATTGGCCGTGCAATAACCATGAATAGTTGATTTGGTGACCTCTGGGTGCGATATGAATTGGTGGCTCAGTTGTAGAGTTTCGGTTGTGCAATCTGTGGTCGTTAGTTCGATCTCCAGTGGTAGAGATCACGGTATTCACTGCTGATGAGACCTAATAAGGTCAAAACAGTTGTCCAGTGTTTCCTTATGTCATGCGTAAGTGTTCGCCGGACTTTCTGGTCATGGTAATTCAATTCACAATATAATTCCTCTACTTAAAAAAGAAAATGATCTATATCCTTGCCCTTGAGGTCATAATAATTACGCGGATGCGTATTTCTAATCCTATTGGTATATTGTCATCTACAGCATCATAACGACACAATAATAAAGACGCAGGAAGACTTCTTTATAAATATATATACCTCTCAATTTATTGTAAGTGTTCGAAAGGGTTGTGTGGGGTTCTACTGTGAGAGGGAGCTGGAGACCGAACAGAACTGGGACTGGAACTGGCACTCAACTGTCTTAACTTCTGTCTTGACTGAGTTATATAATAGTTCAACGCCCATTCGATCGCCCACTCGATCTTTGGAATGGCATGATTGATCGTCATCCAGTGGAAATAACTGTCATGCAGTCCACAGGTCACTCTCTTCCGGTGCGTCAGTCTATGAGTGTACCATGGGAATTTTTTACCTCGTCCCATTTCATCAGCCAATTTCCGCCCACGCGATTTCCTCTCATAACCGTCATTAGAATGTGTCACTTCCTTCCGGTGCATCACCTTGGAATGGCATTTTTGGCCGGGTCAAAGGCCTAAATACAACACTCTTGGGAAGACGTGGCCTTGGAGGTAACCGTGTCCTTTGTAAAGAGTATGGATGTAACTAGCAAGACACATTCAGGTTAATTCGCCGTGCAATTACCATGAATTGTTGATTTGGTGCCCTTTGGGTGCGATATGAATTGGTGGCTCAGTTGTAGAGTTTCGGTTGTGCAATCTGTGGTCGTTAGTTCGATCTCCAGTGGTAGAGATCACGGTATTCACTGCTGATGAGACCTAATAAGGTCAAAACAGTTGTCCAGTGTTACCTTATGTCGTGCGTAAGTGTTCGCCGGACTTTCTGGTCATGGTAATTCAATTCACAATATAATTCCTCTACTTAAAAAGAAAATGTAGATTATTATTATTATAGTTACTCCTTTTGGAGTTTTTCATACCAGCGTTAGCCGATGGTTTCTCACTGAAGTTTGAGTGACAGCAAGTTTCCTTAAGTCTCCAGGATTCTTCTCAGTATTCTGGCTGATCTCAACAATGCTGTCATGTGGATGTTCTTTACTCATCCTCCTAATTCCAAGTCCTCCAATCCTTTGGTGACTGTACCAAGAGCTCCAATTACAATTGGTATCACTCTCACTTTCATGGTCCATAGTTTTTTTCAATTCCCTAGCAAAGTCCAGGTACTTATCCTTTTTTTTTTTCACTTTCTTTGATCTTTACTCCATGGTCCGCTGGGACAGCAAAGTCTACAACTCTGTACGTTCTTTTTTTTTAATGCTGATTATTATAAGGTCGGGTGGTCTGATCGAGATTAGATGATCAGTTTGTATCTCAAAATCCCAGAGAATTTCGTGCGTCTCATTCTCCAAGAGAGATTCTGGGTTGTGCATATACCATTTGTTCGTATGGTCAAATTGAAATTTCTGGCACAATTATTATTATTATTATTATTATTATTATTATTTGAGAATGAATATTATTATTATAGAATAAAGAAAATGTTAGAAAAGACGACTTCAGAAAAATAGGAAAACATTGAAACCAAAACTGAGCTACTAAAGCCTCGTCAAAGGAATAAACACCTGGGCAGTCCTCTTTGTTAGATACTCTGAATCCTTCTTAAAATATGTAACGTAAGAGCACCAAATAGAATATAGGTGTAACGTTACCCTTTATACACAACACAAAGCGGCTCAGTTGGTTGCCGAATACGAAAGTTTACAGTAGCCGGCGAAAAAAGAAAGATCGAATAGGAAATACAACAATTGATTCGATAGACAGAGAGAATAAGCCGCGGAAGACGAAAAATGTTAACAGGGATTTACTCTTTTCTTTGCTGGCTCGGCCGATCAAGTCGTAATTTTACGTGCGTGACTGCTCAGGGTCCTATCGGATCTCTCATTCTGCTCTGTCTATTCCAACTGAACTCGTGTCTTTTAATCTCTTTCTTATATATATTCTTCTAATTATCCCGTAACTAATTCTTTAATCAGACGTAATCACTAAAAATTTTAGTGACATGTCATTACTAAATATTAGCTGATATTTACGGAATTGTTTAACTTAATATATCTTGCTTACAGCTAATCCTAAAACAAACTTGTCGATTCTTATTTAACTATGTGCTGACATGCTTGTACAAAACAAGGTTTACTCGAGTCCATTAACTTTTACAACTCGAAAGCATGCAACTACAAATGTTGTATACTACGCATATACATATACAAATATATGCGGAACATAATCAACTATAATGACGACTTCAATAACGAACGAATGCACTTCTTTATAAAAATATATCTCTCACACTTTATTCTCGAAAGGGTGATGTTTCTTGTGTGTGAGAGATGAGCTGGAGATAGGGACAGATTGCTATATTGACCCAAGTTCTTCTCGCGACCATAGCAGCACTTCTTCCTAATCTTGGCTGGGGTTGCTCAACCGTAGGTCACTGAGGGCCCAAGGCCCTCTGTCTACCGCTGGCTCTCACTTCGGCATCTTGTCTCCAACTGACTCAAACCGTCCGGGCACCTTGTTATATTATTGTTTAATGCCCATCTGCTTCCGCTGTTCTTCCTCTTATTTACACAGGTGCTTCTCTTGATTGACAGCTCAGTCGAGGGTCAATATATAACACAAACTCAAAGTTTAGCGAGAAAATAATTTATAACTAAGATAATTTACTAAAATCCCTAATTATTTTGAAAATAGATAAAGAAGAAACTCAGACAAATGGACCAAAGAACAAGGTAATTGATAACGATGCACAAGTCCTATTCTGGAGAGATGACATAGACTTTATGTGTTAAAAAAGAAGCTTGTGTCATTCATACATATACAGAATCGCTTTTGGCTGGGCCGTCTGGCATTCGTGCTGGATGGGGTATCGATCAATGGCAGATTCGAAGCCGAAAGGCCCACAACTTTGGCTGGGCCACCTTCGGGTGGGTGAGCTGCTTTTTTGACTCCTATGCACCCCTTGTATAGCACTAGATCTCACGGTGTCGTTCAGGCTATATTCTGGCATACGTGCCCGGATCTAGATTTAGGTCCGTGATACTGCTTGACTCATTGCACTTAGTGGGTCAATGACTAGCAGGGTTCGAGTCTCGGCTCGTTCCCGACCTTCCCCTTCCCTTTATCCTCACTTTAATCGGCCTTCGGGCTTTTGACCTTGTGTCAAGTCCTGTCTGGTGGGAGGCAGCGACAAATATCATACAGTATCGCTTTGCGCTGTCAGCACATTACATAAGCCAGATCGAGCAGAAATTTTTAAAAAATAAAGGAATATTAGCCAAGTAGATGAATTTAACATCCATTACACCAACTCACCTTCACACATCACACACATTCATTTTATTTATTTTTTGCATCTTCGTCACTGCTTGGTTACATATCAATAAAATTGTTATGTTATAAAAAATTATCTTCCTAAACGGAAATTGATATTCTGAGTTATTTAATCATAATATAAGATACTTGCCTGATTCGTTTCGTACAGGTGGTAGTTTTCACCAATATTTAACACAGAAAAGTCGCAGAAGACAAGACTCTTAAAGCATTGTAAGCTTAAAACAGACATAAACCGATATTTGAATTGTTGAGAGACCATCTAAAAAAGTCCTGCTTAATTAGACCCTTTCCAAAAAATTTGTCATGTTTGAAACTTGTGACTGAAATGATTCTTTGACCCTGCCAATAGCGGACAATAACGGTCTCGTTTTTATTGGAAATCAATAGCCATAAAACACATGCACTCACAGAGAGAGAGAGAGTGAGAGAGAGAGAGAGAGTGAGTGAGTGGGGTCCCCATTCTATTTACACCCAGTCTTTATTTACTAACTACCATGAATAGTACGATATCGGCTAAAATTGTGCAGTCCCGTCAACACTCTTCTTTACGGGGCGCCACAGGCGTCAAGCAATAGACCTGAACTTACTCAATTTAGTCAGAGTTGAAGGATGATTCTTAAGACTCAATACAACAGGTTCTCCAGTCGGAACCAGAGACTTGGAAATTTGCACGAAAATCCGCCCAGCCTCGAAAACTAGCAGTTTGAGGTACTGGGAGAGATGCAGCTATTTACCGAAGGAAACACAAGAAAGTATTTATCCATTTCCCCACGAGATAAGAATGTGATACTGGGTTGATTTAATGTGGAATGTCCCGCTGGAAGCAAAAAAAAAAAAAAAAAAGAAAAAGAAGTTTAGCATCCGTTAACCTTTGCTCTGGTGGGCTTTTAGGGCACTGGGCACTAAAACATCCCTTACACCTTTTTAGTGTGGCAAAAGTGCTGCAAAGGAAAAATCACACTTGAAACTAAGCTGTTCCTTTTTTATATATACCTTCTGAACCAAAAGGCCAAGAAGCTTTTTATCTGATTTCTCACGGGGCTAGAATGTGGCACAAGGACGGTTTAATGCTGCATGCCCAGCAGGAAGCAAGCCTTCCACAGTTTTAAAAATAGTTAGATTCCATAAGCATTTCCCCAGGGTCGCCTCAGGCATTGGATGATTAAAAAAATGATCATAAATAATAAACCTAGCTTTATCCAACTTTAGGCGAGAAATAGGTGGGACCCTGGAACTCAGGTGTTAATGTTTTTTTGGGTTTTTTTCTTATGTGCTTCCTGGGCTAAAAGGCCGACAAACGATGAAAGAAACAAGAAAATTTGCTAATTGCTGAATAGAAGCTACTAAAAGCGGTTTAAATTCTAATAAAACAAAGCCAATTTGAACTATTCTGTCCCAGTCAGGCTCTTTAACACCTTCAAATCAAACAAGAAAAACTGGCCTCAAACTAAACTTAAGGGTTATTTTTTGCACAGTGTCTTGCCTAATATTAATGAAAGACACGTGATCTGTGCAGTACCAAAACAAACTATTAATTCAACGCTCAAAACAATGTGTCTTGTCGATCGCTTAGACTCTGGCTAAAGCTTAAACAGAACAATAAGCATCAAAGGAAAACAAATATAACAAGAATTTCCACTTTTCGTTTGGGTCATATATATATGTATAAAACATTTTTCCAATACATATATTTTTTCATATATATATATATATATGAATGTGTGTGTATGCGCATATGTGTGTGTGTTTAAAAAACAGAAAAGGAAGAAGTTTTGTTGTTGTTATTGTTGTTATTGTTGTTGTTGCTGTTGTTTTTTGTTTTTTTTTAATCATAGATGATTTTTTAAGGGAACGTAAATCCAGATCGAATAAATGAAGAGATCGTCAGAAAGATTCCTGGTTTCGAGCGCTGTGTTGCCAGCTATTTTCATAAATGTATAATTTGTTTTTACAGAATATAAGGTTAATTTTCCATGTCTCAAACCAAAAAGAATGCTGTGAACTAGCTTTTTGCATGTTTGCTTTAAATGATGTTAGCGTTGGCCATTGACGATTGGTTGGTTAGTCGTGTTTTACGGCTTATCAACCCTTATAGGTTATTAAAAACCAAATCTTGTTTATAAGTTTTTATTAAATATACATTATTTGTAAACGATTAGTTTGAAAGTAAATATGGATTAAAATCCGACAGTATGAAGGTAGCAGAAAAAATATAATCAAAATAGGTGAATATATTATGATGTAAAGTCGACGTTAGCGTTTCGGTTTCAGTAACCATCATCAGGACTTGGATATCAAAATAGTTCACATAATGATGAATGCTTGCTGAGATGACTGGAGCAAATGAAAAATATACAACGCAAAGATACACAAACGTGCACATAGCGTTCATAATTCAAAAGTCATAAGAACGTGTCTGGCACGTGGAAACATATTTAAAAATGTTGGATTTCCCAAAGAAACGAGACAAAACCTCCCGTTTATTGAGAAATACGCAAGCATCCATCGCTATGTGAACTATTTTGATATCCAAGTCCTGATGATGGTTACTAAAACCAAAACGTTAACATCGACTTTACATCATAATATATTCACCTATTTGGATTGTTTTTTTTTTTGTTTTTTTTCTGCTACCTTCAAACGAATAGTTTGTAGGTGACAATTTTAAACAAGTCAGAGCTCATCTGTTTGCACATAGTTAAATGGTTGCAAATATTGTTAACCCTACCAGTCTTATTTGCACACAGTTAAATGGTGAATTAAATTATCATGACCAGAAAATCCGGCAAACACCTACAGAAACACAGGACAGCTGTTTCAACATTATTAGGTCTCATCAGCAGTGTATACCGTGATCTCCACCAGTGGAGATCGAACCAACGACCACTGATTGCAGAGCCGAAACTCTACAACTGAGCTACCAGGGACGCCAAATTAACTAGTCATGGTAATAGCGTGGCTCAGTCGTAGAGTTTCGGCTTTGAAATCTGAGGTCGCTGGTTCGATCTCCACTGGTGGAGATCACGGTATACACAACTGATAAGACCTAATAAGGCCGAAACAGCTGTCCAGTATTTCCGTATGTCATGCGTAGGTGGTCGCTGGATTTTTTGGTCATGGTAATTTAATTCACAATTCCTCAACTTAAAAAAGAGAAAATATACACAGTTAAATGGTTTCAAATATTGCTATCTAACACTAATAGTTTTATTTGCACGGAACTAAATTGTTTCAAGTATTGCTATTAAACAATCTTATTCAATATTAATCATTTGTTTGCACACAGTTAAATGATTTCAAGTATAGTTGGTGATTAAACCGTACTATTTGACCCCTAGATGGCACCCAAACAAGTACTACCACTCCGAGCCAAAGTGGACCTGACGGTAATGGCAATGAAAAGGTACGCCACATTACCTAAAGCTTCAGGACTGAAGTCTTACCATTAGATAGTTTTGTGTCATATGCAGGACACTCGTTGGGTAGGTCTTTCCCCTCTACAAGTACAGACATGCAGTAGACGTAATCTAAAACCCGAGCCAAGCGGGCTGTTGATTGTTGACGTGTTGGTTGATGTCATTCAACAATCACGATTCAAACGAAGTTTGCCAATGAGGTGCCAGATGATGTCAAACAACAGTTAAGAGGATTATTGGAATTCTAATGCATTTAGAACCCTCTGTTACTTTCCAAAGATCTTACTAAGAGATTTTTTTATAGCTAAGGCATTACGTATTTCGAGTCTTTATTGTTAGTCTTGATTAATATCCGAGTGTTTTCGACAAGAATTAGGCATATAAGGGTTTTCAAGTGATATGTGTTTGTTGAGATTTCTAATTGCACACTCATCGAAGAGATCGAAAATAGAGTGTTTGTTTGTTTGTTTGTTTGTTTGGGTTTTATGGCATATCAACCTTTGTAGGTTATTTAATGCTAAATCCATTTTTATAGAAATAAACAATTCTATTTCAAACAATTCACTTTAGCATGAGTACACAGTTTAATTGTCAAAAACATTTCTATTTCAAGCTATTCAGTTTAGTCAAACAGTTCTAATTCAGCTAATTCGGTTTATTGTAAGTACAGATTTTGTTTACACATAGTTAAATGTCAAAACAGCTCTATATTAAACAATTCAGTTTAGCGTAAGTACAGTTTCAATGTCAAAAACAATTCAATTTCAAACTATTCAGTTTAGTATACAAAAACTGTTCTATTTCAAGCAATTCAGTTTAGCATAAGTACACAGTTTAGTTCTATTTAACGCATAGATAGGACCCTATCAGATGCTACCACTCTGGGCCTGAGTGGACTTAGGAGCGATGGCAATGAAGTAGTACTCCACATTCCCCAAAGATCCAGTATTACTGGAACCTTACCATCAGATTGTTTAGAGTCATATCCAGGACGCCTGTTGGGGGAGTCTTACCCCTCTGCAGAGAAGCAGTCGGTATATTCTACAGCCCCAGCCGACTGGGCAAAAGTACGGTGTCAAGATAAGTTTTAAGTGGTTTTTCCAATACAAAAATTCAATGGTTGTTTGAGATGGAAGAGAAATTCTCTGAAAGGATAAGTGAATTAAAATGCAATATTCGTTTGGCAAGGTGTAATTCCATAGCTTTCTTTTCCTTTTTTTGGAATTTAGTATTTCGGTATGCAAGCCTATTCTCAAGAGAAAACAGATATTTGCCATTACTGTTTGGTGAGTTGTTTAAGCAGATTTTTTTATTATTTCCGTCTTTGCCTATATGAGCATTCAAAAACGCGTTGTTATTAATTTATTTATTATCTATTTTCTGATTTTTGGGTGTCTTGTGACGATGAATTATTTAAATTTTATGAAAACAAACTTTACTATCCTTTAAAATGGTTGGAGACAATCGAAAGCGCTTGAAATCTTGAACTTTTCGGACCAATTCTATACTTATCCGACACAAATTTACCTTCTCATTGTTCGTAACCAAAAAAAAAAAATTCTCTTTTAAATCCTAAATTCTTCATTTTCTTTTCAACAAAACATGCATTAACGAAAAACTGCATCTTTAACAGATGCACACACACACACACACGTACACACACACACACACACACACACACATATATATATATATATATATATATATATATATACGCTCCCCCATGGGGGTTGAGCACTCTGGCGAAGGAATTGTCGGCCGCCGCTAGCGTAATACAAAGCTCTTCGAAAGAATTGAGCACTCTGGTAGCCGATAGGGTATTAAAAATGTGATCAAAGGCTGCTGCTGCCGTTGCTAAAATAAATACCTTAAAATTCCCTTAGCCAACGTGGTCCGCTTGGTGGCCGATAGGTCTGGAACTTAGTCTAGCGTTAAGTTGGACGGGTTTCGATCCCGGCTTCGAGCGTCCTGCGTGTCTAGCCACACTGAAGAGTTCTGATAGAACGAAACAGTCTGTCTGTGGATGACAATATATATACATTAAAATGAATTGGTCCGCAAATTGGTATTTAGGTTTGTGTGTTTATTTATCTATTATTCCATATACTCGTGCAACACGTGTTTCGGACATTTTAGTCCTCGTGGGGCATCTGGATTTTGGGTGGTGTATTGAGTTTCTTTTATAGTTAACATACGTGGTGCATTCAATAAGTTTACAGACTTTTTGTACGGGCATTTAAAATTGGCGTAGACTCTTGAATATTCAGTATGTTATTGCTATACATCTTATGAGATGACTGACTATTCTTTATGATTTCAGGTTCAAATGAACAGCTACAGCAGCAATTGGAATACACCCTACTAAAGCCTGGTTGTCACAGCTGGTGAATTTCAAAAATGCAATCTGGACGTGAGGATACTTTAGAAGAACGATATGTAATAAAATTGTGTTTTAATCTTGGAAAAAATGACACAGAAATGACTTATGGAATGCTTCAGACTGCTTTTCGACCATCTTGCATGAATCGAGCATCAGTTTTTGAGAGGCATAAGAGATTCAAGGAAGGCACGGAGTCTGTGGGGGATGATGAGAGGTGT
Source organism: Sepioteuthis lessoniana (assembly GCA_963585895.1). NCBI lineage: Eukaryota > Metazoa > Mollusca > Cephalopoda > Myopsida > Loliginidae > Sepioteuthis > Sepioteuthis lessoniana. The sequence goes on from OY757909.1 coordinate 33,097,194, forward strand.
GAGAGGAGTAAGGAAGTCAATAGTTGATTGGCCAAAGTATTAGGGTTACTATGTTGAGGTTTTAAGGGAGTTCAAGAAGAGATTCCAACGGAAGAGGCCAGCATTCTTCAAATGGGGTCAGTGACATTTCCAACAGGACAATGCACCAGTCCACAACTCCATCCTTGTCACAGACTATTTGACCAAGATGGGCATCAAGACAGTTCGTCACCCTCCCTATAGTCTAGACCTTGCTCCCTGTGACTTTTGCTTATTCCCTAATCTCAGAGGCTGTCGTTATGAGACAATTGAGGAGATGAAAGAGGCTGTGACGAAGGTCATTGACACGCTCACACAAGAGGACGTACATGAGGCCTTCTAGAAGTTGTTGGAACAAGTGCATTGCAGCCGGAGGAGATTACTTGGAAGGAGACTTGAGTTTCATGTGTGTACTATCAATAAAAGTGCACATACGAAAATGTTTGGAAACTTATTTAATGATCCTTTGTATATATACATTAATATACACATATATACAAATATATGCACATATATATTTATATATGTATGAATATATATATATATATATATATATATATATATATATATACACAGAGTATTTTGTTCAATTTTTCAATCGTTCTGATCATTTTGGACGCCCTATGTTTTGCAGTAAATCACTAAATCATTCAATACTTTTTCATTATCATCTCAAATAACACCAAAATTTATCAAAATAACAATTAATATCGTATTTAGTGTATGTGAAAATTATAGAATCGAAAACAACTTAGATAAAATGTTATACCTACTTTTTCTGACAAAACTATGCCGTTCTGAACATTATGGCTGCCATTATATATATAAGGTGTTTCCGAAAAATTCATATAATTTCGTAATTCAATAACTTGACCAATAGAAACAATTCAAAATTTAATGTTTAATGCTTCATGATTTTTTTCGTTTTTTTTTTTTTTTTTATCTGGGGGTTCATGCCCCCAAAACCTCTGTATAATTTATGTTTTTAGATAAAGCTTTATTTAAAAGCTTTATTTCTTTTTTCTTTTCAAGTATAGAAATGTCATTCACTAGAAAAGCAAAGAGGCCTTTAAACATGGAAAAAAATAATTTTTGTTGTTTATATTCATACAATTAAGATATGAGATGAACTGAACAAGAATTGGTCAAGTTATTTGACTACGAAATAATATCAATATTTCTGAAACACCCAGTTGATCTTAAATATCATTTTTTTAAACACCCCCTAGTATATGTAAGTGTGTGTGTGTGTGTGTGTGTGTGTGTGTGTGTGTGTGTGTGTGTGTGTGTGTGTGTGTGTGTGAAGGATTTTTGTCTTAAACATCAATTTTTTTTCAACAGATTTCGTAAGTTTGATTCAATTTTATATTAAATTTCAAAGAATATCCGAAAAAGACTTTCTCCAAAGCTCCCCACCATTTTCTCATTATTTTTTTCCATAAAATCTAATGGAATCTTTTTAATACCTGAGAGAATTTGCGGGGTGGGGCAAATTTGTAGTTTTATATAGCATTTTGTCACGTTAAATTTTATAAATTTAGATTATTGCCTGTTCGTGACGTAAGAAACTTTCGATCCAGTGTAACCTGTTTACAAGTTGTTGGGATTAAGAAAATATTTTTTTAAATGGCAATGACATAGAAAATAAAATGCAAAAGTAACAGTTTCTCAGGAAGCCTCTGACAGAAAGCGCAATCTGTAGATGCCTGAAAAGATGGGCTTCCTGGCGTCAAAGATAGAATTTTTTAGAAGCTTTTATCACCTCGACTGGACAGACTTTTTCTCTCGGCTGCTAGGAGGGAGCACACGTCCTGTCGAAGTCCCGTGGCCTAGCAGCGCGCTGCGCCTCTTGCTAGTAACTGCAAGAAACACGACGGACCCTAACTAATAATTAGCAAAAGATAATCCCCTTGTGTTCTTCAAACGTCTTGTCTAGGGAGCCTGACTTTTTCTGCTGGTTAAGGAAAACATTTCACGACAGAACAGTCGTAAACCCCCAAAATAAAATTTGAGTCTAAAGGTATCCCTTGTCTTTTTCCTTTGGTCCTTAATTCTTGTTACAGCTTCGACAGACAAAAAGACAATAAATGAATGTGGTAAGAATAAGAAAAGGAGTCAGTTTACAAACCTCAGAATTTCCCAACAAAACCAACAATTCTCCAATTACCACAACAAACATTCTTTTGCCCCATAAATGAATCGTATTATTTTTGTTAGTTATTGAATGCATATACAAAACCGCTTGTTGTTAGACTAAATGTGATTTTATTATAATGGCTGCTTGTATTTGTAATCTTTTTTTTTTAGTTTATGTTATATAGTGTGTTTCGTTTCTTCGTTTTCAGGAGCATATCAGTTTTTGTGGGTTATTTAATGTCAAAGTCATAGTTTGGAGGATAAGGGGGTTCAGATATGTTTGTTTTAAGGAGTATATGATCAACGTTTGAAAGTGACGTTTGAAGGTGAAAATAATGAAGAAGAATATTCAGCTGATTTTTAATCAGAATTGTTGGCCCAGTCGGCTGGGACTGTAAAATACACTAATTGCATTTCTGCAGAGGGGGAAGACTCCTCCAACGCGTGTCCTGGGTATGACACTAAACTATCCGGTGGTGACTCCAGTAATGATGAAGCTTTGGGGAATGAAGAGTACCCCTTCACTGCCGTCGCTCCGAGGTCCTATCTAAGGGTCAAATAGAACTAAACTGTGTGCTTGTGCTGAATTGAACTGCTTGAAATAGAACTGTTTTGACATTTAAACTGCGTACTTCATTTAAACTGCGTACTTATGCTAAACTGAATTGTTTGAAATAGAACTGTTTTGACATTCAACTATGTGTAAACAAAAACTATATTTATTCTAAACTGAATTGTTTGAATTAGAACTTCTTGACTAAACTGAATAGTTTATTTATTCATATATATATCCGAGGTCGCGGTAAATCACCTGAAGAAGGCTAGAGGTGAAATTTGGCCGAAACGTTGTGAAAGAAGAAACAACACAAAAACTTCCAAGATGAGGACAAAAAGTCCGCAATAAATAAAAATTAAAAATTAAACTTAATAACTTGAAATTGGAGTGTTTTTTGACAATTAAATTGTGTACTTATACTAAACTGAATTGTTTAAAATAGAACTGTTTATATAAAAAATGGATTTGGCATTAAATAACCTACAAAGGTTGATATGCCATAAACCCAAACAAACCAAACCATCTAAATGGTACTACTACCCAGGGTCAGACGTGATAGTAATGGCAATGAAAGAGAACTCCACTCTTCATCATGTCTTTGACTTCGTTCTTGCTCGGGTGGTATGGGGCGTAGAATACACCGACTGCACCTCTGTAGAGGGTTAAGACCCCCACTCCCAAACGCGTGCCCTGAATATGACTCTGAACTGTCTGATGATGATGTTCCAGTAATACTGCAGCTTTGGGGAATGAAGATTACCCCTTCATTATCGTCGCTTCCTGGTACACTTTGGCCTGGAGTGGTAGCACCTGACAGAGTCCTATCTAAGGATCAAATTGAACTGTTTGACATTTAAACTGTGTACTTTGGCATTTAAACTGTGTGCAAATAACTGACTTATGCTAAACTGAATTGTTTCAAGTAAAACTGTTTGACCATTTAAGTGTATGTAACCAAATGACTGAGATGTTTAATTGAAGTGTTAGTGATACATAGTAATAGTTGAAACCATTTAACTTTGTCGACATGCCAAACTGAATTGTAAGAGATAGAAGTGCTTTTGCATTTAGCTGTGTAAATAAATGTCTGATATTTAATTGAATTGTTTCTGTTAAATAGTGACACTTGAAAACATTTAACTGTATGTAAACAAATGATTAACTGTAAATAGAATTATTTGTATTTGATTGAAATAAGGGGAACCATTTAACTGTGTGCAAAAATGAGTATAATGGTATCTACAAAATGTGTTTAGAAATCACACATTTAATATATATGTATAAAGAGGATTTGGCATTAAATAATCTATAAAGGTTGATATGCCATAAAACCCAACCAAATCATATGCATTTAATATATATGTATAAAGAGGATTTGGCATTAAATCTATATAAATAAAGATGTAAATGTTTGTTACTAACCGATAATCTCCAGTTTTATACCACTAATTGGTGTAATTGGAGTATTTTATTCGAATTCAGGAGTGTTTTTATATACTTATTTTCCAAAAATATTACAATAATTAAAATTATCATCGATAAGACACTAAACTTTAAACAACATTTCTTCAGTTCAGTAGTGACGAATTGTTTACTAAATATTTTTTTTTTTCAATATTTCTTTTTTTGTTTAACTTCAACGAAAGACATTCCTTAAAAAGTTTTCTTTCGTTTTATTATTATCGGTAAGACACTAAACTTTAAACCATATTTCGTCGGTTCAGTAGTAACGAATTGTTTACTAAATATTTTCTTTTCTTTTTTCAATATTTCTTTTTTTGTTTAACTTCAACGAAAGACATTCCTTAAAAAGTTTTCTTTCGTTTTATTATTATCGGTAAGACACTAAACTTTAAGCCATATTTAGTCGGTTCAGTTGTAACGAATTGTTTACTAAATATTTTCTTTTTTCAATATTCCTTTTTTTGTCTAACTTCAACAAAAGACATTCCTTAAAAAGTTTTCTTTCGTTAATAAACTTTAAACCATATTTCGTTGGTCCAGTTGTAAATAAATTTCTTTTTATTCTTAGCAAATTATTCCTAAATTTTTTCTTCATTATTGATATCCCATTTATTTTGTTGTTTAATAAATATTTTATCATGTTGCGAAATATTAATCAGCCCAAGCTTTGTAATAGCACACGTCTTTCAGTAAAAAAATTAATGACCAGCATCATAGAAGCAAAAAATTTGACAGGGCCTTTCAAGGGTGAAGATGTCCTCAACCGCAAATTCCTATGATTCCAACAGATCTGTCATTTCAATTTAAGAGATTGCAATTCAATTGGCATTTGCAATCACAATCAACAAAGCACAAGGACAATCTTTAGAATTGTGTGGCTTATATTTACACACTGATTGCTTGTTCCAGAGTTGGCAATCCATACAATCACTTTATCTACACAGAAAATGGAACTACCAAAAATATTGTGTATCCACAAGTATTGGAAAATTAAACATATTAGAAACATGCATTTTCTTCTTTTTTTTTCTCCATTTAAACAAACTGAGCCACAGCAACGCGTGGCCGGGTACAGCTAGTAATCTATAATGGTTGATATGCTATAAAACCCAACCAAACCAAATCCTATATATTTAATATATATGTACAAAGAAGATATAGCATTAAATAATCTATAATGGTTGATATGCCATAAAACCCAACCAAACCAAATCCTATATATTTAATATATATGTACAAAGAAGATATAGCATTAAATAATCTATAATGGTTGATATGCCATAAAACCCAACCCAACCAAATCCTATATATTTAATATATATGTACAAAGAAGATATAGCATTAAATAATCTATAATGGTTGATATGCCATAAAACCCAACCAAACCAAATCCTATATATTTAATATATATGTACAAAGAAGATATAGCATTAAATAATCAACAATAGTTGATATGCCATAACACCAAACTAATTACAATTGCCAAGATGAAAATCTCATTACTTTTTGTATTTTGTGCCAGTTAGCGTCTGCAATCTCTACAACCTCGTCTAATAAATGGCTCAACCCATGTTATGTTTTATTAAATAAAGATAAGTCGACTGTAGATTTTGGTCTCTACCGTACACGCCACGGGTCGGCTCCATAAAAAAAGAATAAACAAATTCAAGAATAAAACCGAGTGGACGTCTTTATTGATCCAGCCACGGGCGGCGTATGTAACACGTAGCTCTTCAGTTTAAGTCAAACAAGCCCAAACAGTGGACAGACGGACGGCAGACGAAGAGTTGGTCAGTAGTCTATCTCATTTTTTTTTAATCCAAGAGCTGATTCCTGACTCTGCTGTCAATGTTTTTCAACTATAGTTGACAATGGGCGATTTAACCATCACTGCACTGCAGTGTCACTAATCTGTTCAACTCCTGGTTACTTCTGTGAATATATGGAGCCCTAGCTTCCGGAAAAGAAAACCGCTTTTCCTACATGGACCCCCGAGAGAACAAAAGTACTTTTAAAATGATATTCTTGGCTACTGGCCGTACTGGCGCCGATGACTTGAGTTTTTTTATGGACATTAAAAAAATGAACTTTTTCCCAATGGAAAAATCCTTCTCTTTCTATTTTATCATCTATTCAATCTACCGACCTCCCTAACTCGTTTAGCTATCCTTTTGATACATACATACATACATACATCACCTGTAACCACATACGCCTATACAAAATATATTCATATTCGCATGGATATACATACATATACGCTACACTTATAATACGAATGCATATATATATATATATATATACCCAAACCCTCCGCTCGGGCAGGATATGACACAAGGTCAATTTCTAAGCGGAGTTTAACGGGTTTGAATTCAGAGTTTTCCTTTTCCTAGACAAGTTGCCTCACCAAGGCTGAAGAACCCAGTCTATCCAACTATTTACCCATAGCAGGAGGGAGAATAATTGGATTCATACCTTTCCCAAGGGTATTAGTGCTATGTGAAATGCAATCAGTCTCGCCCAGGATTTGAAATAGTGTCGTCATGTCCATTTCCAACGACAATAAGCATTACACCACGAGCACCTCCCTAATGCATACATATATAGACGCATTCCTACCTGCAAAAGCATTATTGAACCTATATATGAATCTAGGGACAGAAGGGCTTATAGAGTCACAATTTCAGCAAATGATAAAACACTACAATAATTCTGTTATGTTTTGACCTTCGGCCCGAGCAAAATGCCATTCAAGGTGATGCACCGGAAGGAAGAGACACATTCCAATGGCAGTTATGTGAGGAAATCGCGTGGGCGGAAATTGGCTGATGAAATGGGACGAGCTAAAAAAATTCCCATGGTACACTCATAGACTGATGCACCGGAAGAGAGTGACCTCTGAACTGCATGACTGTTATTTCCGCTTGATGACGATCAAACAGGCGATTTCAAAGATCGAGTAGGCGTCGAACGATTATATAATTGAGTTGAGTTCGACGAGCCAGTGGAGTTGCCAGTAAAGTTCCAGACAGTTGGAGTCGAGATGTGGTAGCGAAAGCCACACCCAACCGAGGGGGCCTTCGGGAACCCCGATGGAGTTTGGGGTCCAGAGAAGATGCTGATAAGATGCAATAAAGAAAGCCAGCATCCAGCCTAGTGGGCCCTAGGCCTCCGGTTGAGCAGCCCTAGAGAACAAGAAAGACACAACGTGACGGCCATAAGAGTGAGGGGTCAAAATATTGAAGTTTATGTTCGGTCTCCAGCTTCCTCTCACACGCAAACCATTGGGTAACCCTTTTCGAACCTTACAAATAAAGTGAGAGGTATATATCTTTATAAAGAAGTCTTCTTGCGTCATTTGTCACTGCGTCTTAATTATAGTGTCGTTGTGATGCTGTAGATGACGATATAACAATTCGTTATCAGGTAAAATAGATACCGAATCAAACAAAATAAGATATAATTGTAAAATTTGATTGCTACACAAATGAATAGAGAACTAACAAAAATTCTCTGAAGGAATTACTGTCGACATAATTACTTTTAAAGAATCTTAAGAAAATTATATATATATACATATATATGAATCGAGCTTTCGGTAGCCGTTAAGCAGATATATGTCAAACAAAAACAATTGTGATACATCATCATCATCATCATCATGTCGTACCGCTAGCACGGATATCCTTGACCCTCTCTCGCCACTTCTCCCAATCGTTCATCATCTCTGGCAGGTCTTCAGGGCTACATCCTGTATCCTCCCATAGCTGCTGTATGTATATTCGAGCTGGTCGTCCTGCTTTTGCTCGGCTATTTGTGCGGGTCCATAGGAGTACATCACTTATGAGCTCGTCCCTGCTTCTCCAGTAGTGTCCTGCATGTCTGGTTCGTCTAACTTGGATTGTGATACATAACCGTTTAAATTTCCTTCGCTTGCGCTAATTTACTCGTGGCTGAGTGGTAGAATCTTGGATTAGCGTTTGAGTCAAGCGGATTTCGATCCCAGGTTCGGGAATCTAGCCTGTCTAGCCACACTGAAGAGTTCTGATAGAACGAAACAGATCTGTCTGTGGATGACAATATAATATATATATTCGAATATTACTAAATTCCATATAACTAAAGTTATATGGAATTTAAAGATTACAGATGAACCCTTGACTACATGTGAAGGTGAGTTTCAATAATAAAAAAGTAAACTTTTTATAATTGAAGTCAAAGGTTCATCTCTAATCTTTAAATTCCACATAACTTTAGTGAGCAGATTGTTAAAATCCCATTCATAAACAATAATCTAGGAGACTAGATCGTTTACCATTACACTACACTAAGCACCATTTAGATTTCACAGAAAACTACAAGTACGGGGCACCGCGTGAAAGTCAAACTCATCAGCTATATTCTCTCGTTCGGTAACTGTGACACCACACGAGTCGCTTCAACATTGAAAAGAATAAAAGAAAGAAGCAGAAAAGACAGATCAATGGAAGAGAGAGATTGATTAAATTAGATAGATAGATAGATAGATAGATAGATAGGGTTGTCAGGTTAACTATATTCCCCATTCTCTATCAAATAATTATGACTAACTCTGAAAGGTAGGTACAAGAACAATGAACCACAGACGAATCCTACTCAGAACTAGTGTCATCTAGTGCAGAAGATATGGAAATAGCTTATAAATTTAACATACTCACACGTCTTGTTATTTTAATGAATCGTTCAACATTCATATGATGCAAATACATTGGAACGGATACAAATCCAACACTATTTTTAGAAGACTTCATTTATTATTATTATTATTATTATTTACTCCTTTAGAGTTTCTCACATCAGTATTAGCTGATGGTTTTTCACTGGAGTTTGAGTGACAGCAAGTCTCCTCAAGTCTCCAGGACTCGTCTCGGGATTCTGGCCGTTCTCAGCAATGCAGTCGTTTGGATAGTCTCTACCCGTCCGCCAACTTCCAAGTACTCCAGACCTTTTAATAATCCTTTAGTTATTGTGCCTATCACAATTGGCACGATTGTTACTTTCATGTTCCACAGCTTTTTCGATTCTCTACCAAAGTCGAGGTACTTATCCTTCTTTTCACATTCCTTCAGATTTAGTCTGTGGTCCACCGGGACAGCAAAGTCTACAATTTTGTAGCTTCTCTTTTTTTTTCTTTTTTTTTTTTTCTTTTCTTTTTTTTTTTTTTTTTTGTTGATTAGTATGAGGTCTGGTCTTCTGGCCGGGATTAGGTGATCCGTTTGTATGTTAAAGTCCCATAGGAGTTTATGCGAGCCATTTTCTAGGACAGGTGCTGGGTTGTGCATATACCATTTGTTAGTATGGTCAAATTTAAATTTCTTGCACATTTCCCAGTGGATCACCTTGTCGACTAGTGTCGCGCCTTATACTCCTTCTGTGCTAATTTGCTGCATTCGCTTATTATGTGATTGATCGTTTCGTCTCTGTCACCGCATTATTATTATTATTATTATTATTATTATTATTATTATTATCCTTGCGAGTTTTTCACACCAGTGTTAACTGGTCGCTTTTCACTGGAGTCTGAGTGACAGTAAGATTCCTCAGGTCTTCAGGATTTTTCTGCGTATTCTAGCCGATCTAATACTGGAGTCAGAATGGTCGCGTCCGGAAAAGAAGTACTTGTGTTGGGTCCTATATATGGATCAAATAGAATTATTCAATCGTCTACTAAGGATTACTATTGTTAGCTGTGTACAAATTCTTTGTATTTGATAGGAATATTTGATAAATAGAATAACTAATATTAAATAGCAATACTTGAAATCATTTAACTTTGTGCAAGCAAATGATAAATTTTTGATAGAATTATAATTCTATCAAAAATAATTATTAGGTTTTGATAGAAATACTTAAAACCACTTGATTGTGTGCCAGTCATTGATATATATATATATATATATATATATATATATATATATATATATATATATATATAAGTGTGTGTGTGTGTGTGTGTGTAATATCAATGAAAGAAAACTCAATGAACAGTTACTATGCTATAATAAATTTTTTTACTACAAGTCGCAGATGCGACTCGCCTCATCAGATGGCTTTTTATAGAATGCTAAGAACACAAAAGGATACATCTGTGACTTGTCGAAATAAATTTATTCTGGCATAACTGTCCGTTGAGTTTTCTTTCATTGATATTACATATACATTAGCTCTGAGAGGTTGTTTTATATATATTCTGATATATTCATATATTAATAGCCATACATCGAGTATTCCTGTAGGATTTTATGGAACTCCTCAATACCTGAATAATTCCCAAAACATCGTCTCTAGACTTTATACATATATATTTATATATGAAGAAAACTCCTCAATACCTGAATAATTCCCAAAACATCGTCTCTAGACTTTTATGGAACTCCTCAATACCTGAATAATTCCCAAAACATCGTCTCTAGACTTTATACATATATATTTATATATGAAGAAAACTCCTCAATACCTGAATAATTCCCAAAACATCGTCTCTAGACTTTTATGGAACTCCTCAATACCTGAATAATTCCCAAAACATCGTCTCTAGACTTTATACATATATATTTATATATGAAGAAAACTCCTCAATACCTGAATAATTCCCAAAACATCGTCTCTAGACTTTTATGGAACTCCTCAATACCTGAATAATTCCCAAAACATCGTCTCTAGACTTTATACATATATATCTATATATGAAAAAAACTCCTCAATACCTGAATAATTCCCAAAACATCGTCTCTAGACTTTATACATATATATTTATATATGAAGAAAAAAATTGCATTAAATGACCCACAAGGGTTGAGATGCTATAAAACACGAGCGTAGTGATTTCCAATTCATCCAGTCTTTTTCCAAACCCTTGGGGATCGTTACAACCTTATCAATCACAATTATAATCACCGTTACCCTTGTGTTCCACAGCTTTTTTAGTTCTCTGGCAAGGTCCTAGTATCTTTTACTTTTCTTTCATTTTCTCTCTATCGTCGGTAGGAACGGCTAAATCAGCTAAATGATAAATTCTTTTTTTCATGTTAATTAATACTAGGTCTGGTTTTCTGGCTGGGATTAGATGATCTGTTTTTATTTCAAAATCCAAGAGATTTTCGTGCGTCTCACTTTCTAGGACGGGTTCTGGTTTGTGTGTAAACTATTTGGTAGTATGATCTTTTGTTGTTCTTGTTGTTGTTTTACTTATTTGAGGGTTTTTCATACCAACGTTAGCTGATGGTTTTCCACAGGAGTTTGAGTGATAGTAAGTCTCCTCAAGTCTCCAGAACTCTTCTTAGTATTATGGCCCATCTCAACAATGTTGCAGTTTGGATAGTCTCCATTTGTCTTCTTATTTCTTAGTCCTCCAGTTCCAGTACCAATCCTTCGATGGCTGTACCGAGCGCACCAATTACAATTGGTATCACAGTCACTTTCATGTTCCATAGTTTTTTTTTCTTTTACGGGTTTTTTGCGCAAACTCGTACTTTTACTTGAGTCTGATTAATAGCAAGTCCAAGTCTCCTCAGGTCCTCAGGACTCTTCTAGGTATCCTATCCTATTTTAGTAGCGCTGAAGTCGGGATTGTTTCAACCCTTTCTCTAATCTCCAGTTCTCCAAATCTATTTTCCAGGTTCTTGGAGACAGTTCCAAGAACAACAACTACCACTGGTATCACCGACCCTTCCATGTTCCAGCTCTCTGGCAAAATCCAAGTATTTGCTTGGTATTTCATTTTATTCTTATTTTCGCTCTGTGGTCCGTACTAATAGCAAAATCCACGAGTTGACAAGTTCTTTTCTTTCAATTGCTGGGATTGTATCTCAAATTATCAGAGAACTTTATTCATTACATTTTGATCAAAAATATTCTCTGTATAACTTTTAATCTATGTAGAAGCATTTCATTTAGTATATTGAAAAAATAGGAGGCTTTTGTGAAATATAAAAACAAAAAAACACTAGAATTAATAGAATCAACTTTGAAAATACCAATAATGTTTTGAGATGCTTTTAGTTTTGTTTGTTTGTTTTTTTTCAATATTCAATTTTCGTAATTTTGAATTATTTTACGGAATTTTGTAATTATTTTTGAAACCTAAAAAAATTTTAAAAAGCAAGTAAAACACTCTTTACACATGCAAACAATCCCTGATGGTGGCCTATAAAAGGTCCGAAAGTACTCATGACAATTTCGGTAAATACATCTACCAATTCCACCCTAAAACTAAAACACTTGTCAGGAAACTTGAAAAGATCTTACAAAAATTACATCGACAAAATTTGTCTTGATCATTTCTCAAACATACTTAAATATATATATAAACATTAGTCATGAAAAAATAGTCAAAATATGTTACGCAAATTTCATACGTTTTCGGACTTTTCCTTATATATGCACAAGAATGGAGCGGCAATATACTGCCGATTTTCTCGAATAACACTCATCAGGTTTTAAATGCAGAGTTTTCCCTTCTCCTAGACCAGTTGCCTTTTTAAAGCTAAAAAGCCCGGTCTTCCCTACTATTTACCCATAGCTAGATAGAAATTAGAAGGATTCATGCCTTTTCCTTCGGCATTAGCGTGAAGTGAAACTCTAACACAGTCGTTCAGGATTTGAACTCGGCTCTCGTTTACACACAGAAACGCTGAGAAATAATGCTTCCTTATTTATAACTTTCAGATCTAAATTAAAATTTAATTGTAAACGTATTAATCAAAAGAATTTTTATTATATTTTTTATTATTTTCGAGCCCTTGATTACAAATTACTTTTCACATTCAGTCGGAATATTTTCTAGCAACATTTTTTCTAACAAGAGAAACATTTGCTGAGCAATGGGTTTTACAATGAAAACACGAGAAAATGTCAGATGGATGGGAATTGCTTCGCTGGGATTCTCAGAATTTAAGATTTTCGTGGATTCTTATTCTCACAACAAGAAGAAAAGAAAAATACTGAACGGAATTATATATATATATATACGAGAAACACTCCGAAAAGTAGTGCCTACAATTTAATTAAATGGGCCCACGACGTAAATGACAAATGTTGGGGATATGGCAGTAAATGTTGAAATTTCTATTCAGAAA